>JAJJWW010009856.1:0-329970 GCA_023531295.1 Papaver armeniacum
AGCATTTGAAGAGCCTTGTGAGGGTGATGTGTTCGCGAGAGAAAGAGGGCCTTTGTCGATTGAGGAGCAAAGCAAGCACATTGACTTTGCTAGGAATGTTGACAATGAGGATGCTTATGAAATATTCAAGCAAGCTGATGCTGAAGTAAAGAGGGAAGAAAAACCCAGGATGGAAGCACAAGCCAAGATGAATGATGACAAAAGAGGGCTCCTAAACGTGTAAGTGGTAGTGGTCGTCGTGAAAATGCTAAATGGGGTCGTGGTCATGGTGGTGAATGAATGCATTCCTAGTTTATTTCTTTATGTTGTGGTAGACAAATGTTAAGGTTAACTTGTTGGACAAATATTTTTAACGTTTATGGGACATGTTTTCATATTTTGGACAAAAGTGTTGGATTTATAGTTTTTGATTGAATGGTTTGTTTAGCTACGTAAAGTTTTAATACGATGCCGGCATGCTTTTTTTAAGTTACATTGTCGACTATACCCCGGGGCCAAGCAAGGTTGTGGCCCCCTTCGGGCTTTGGCCTAATAAGCGAAATTATTTGCATACCGGGGTCGGTGGGTAATTAGATCAATAACTAGTCGGATGTGATGCGGCCGACAGGGTATTATGTTATCGACCTTGCTGTCTATGTGTTACGAAAATACCTTCTCTTGATCGTAAAATCATCATAAAGGTCAGCATGGTAACAAAATTACGACCTTGCCCGATTATATAATAGCCGGCATGCTAATGACCAAATACCTTTCCGACGATTAAACGAAGAAAATGAACTCTGATGCCTAAAATCATCATAAGGTCGACATGGTTATAAAATATGACCTTGCCGGCTGGCCTACCATAACTAAACACGCTAATAACCAAATACCTTTAAACGGTTAGTCGGGAAGAAAATCAACTCTGATTCTAAAAGTATCATAAAGTCGGCATGGTAACAAATTTCTACCATGCGGCCGGTCTTAGTCGACATCTTTGAGGAAACAAAAACATCGACGAATTCAAAATTCAAAATTTTACAAGTACAATTGCATTGATTGACTTGTTAAGCGATATAACGGCCAAATTTGGGCACCATCCTATAAATACACTACTTATCTCTACAAAACAACACACAACTATTTCACATATACTCTCCAAAGCTCATATCATGATACACTCCATATAGCTCTCTACATACAACAATGGCTTCATTTGATTCAAATGAAGATTTGGCAATCACAAAGCAGTACGCGGATACTCGAGTTAGACATCGGTCCTCGTAAGGGTGGATGCGTCTGCCTGAGCTAAGTATACAACAAATTTAGGCAAGAGTTTGGGAATCCTAATGGAAGAAGTGTTCAACAAGTCCATGATAGGCACCTAGTCATTGAAAATGCGATACTCGTTTTTTTAGCTCCCCAACCTCGGATTTTCAACGCTACCAACTTCAACTTGTCCATTGAACAATTTGTAAGTGTTTTTGTGGTTTATTTTACGTGATCCATGTTGTTTGATCTTCTACTAAACACCACTAACAAAGTAAGTTCATTTTGTTTTTGTAGCATGAAGTTGTCAAAGCGCTACTTGGAGGAAGGGGGAAGCATGCATTCGATGCAAGCTATGAATTCATGGTCTCCAAAATCCGGGTATGCCCGGACTTCATGCGGGCCCAGGAGATGAATGGGATTCCTCAACGAAAATGCAGTGGTTTAGTGTAGGATTTGTGGGTAGATCTCTATGTAAACCCTTACGAGACTATAATTCGTCCACTAGGGTCACTGGGTCTTCAAAGGCTTGATGCACATGCTAAGTGCATTCGTTTTTCCGTCGACAAGGATTTGTTGTATTTTATGTTTCAATCAATATAGTAACCAAAATTGCATGAATAAAGTGAATTACATCTATTACAATTGATTTTTTTCTTTTGGGATAACCAAAGTCGGCATGGTTGTAAGATTACTACTGGTCTTGGCTAAACTCTAGCCAGGAAAGGTAAGAAAAGTTAATAAATGCCGACTACATAAAGCAGGCAAGGTAATCAATGAATACCATACCAGCTACCTAAGGATTTATAACGAGTCTCTGTGTGTCAAAAATAATAAAGCCGTCATGTTCTTCATTCGTATGCCTTCTTAGAGCTGTCGGCATGGTCTTCATTAGTCGACCTTCCCAGGCCTTTCATACTTCGAGGGCCAGAAAGTGTTGATTTCTTCTTTGATTTTGACTATGATTTCATACAACAGATTTGCAATCCCCTTTTTAGAAGTGTTTCGGTTGTGTGCTTCAATTTCGTTGCAAGAGATATTCTCAAAAAAAAAAAATCTCATCAAAAATCATCCCACAAAAGTTCAATCAAAAACAAAATTTATAACTTAGATTCATAAGTTATAATCTATTCGATCAATCTAAACTCAATTAATTAAACTAATCAGAATTTTTAGTATTAATTAAACAATGACATATTAGCCATTTAGAAAATACAAGGTTAAGGGTGGCTTCTTTTACTTCAAAAATATCTTGGATTTTGTCTCATTAGGTATACCCCAATTAATTTGGGTATACCCCAATTAAACCAGGTTAAAGCAACTGGTGGATTTTTGAAGACTCAATTCAATTGGTTTTG
This sequence comes from Papaver armeniacum, assembly GCA_023531295.1. Taxonomy (NCBI): domain Eukaryota; kingdom Viridiplantae; phylum Streptophyta; class Magnoliopsida; order Ranunculales; family Papaveraceae; genus Papaver; species Papaver armeniacum. The sequence continues at coordinate 2,607 of JAJJWW010009856.1, forward strand.
GACGTAACATGCTATCCAGTTGTATGAGTACAAGACCGCCTATAGAGGTCTAATTGGCATACTTCCCGAGTGGATTTTAAGGTTTGGATAGGATTTCAAAGGTACAAGAGTGAGCTGTAACACGATTTTTTTGAAAATTTTGAATTTGATTACCCAATTTGTGTTATTTTGCTTTTGTAGTGACCTTAGCTGGGCTATGAAGCTTTAACATTTTGAGCTTTCATCCAAATTCAAAGCAATAAAGCTGATTTTAATGAATACATACAAAGACTAGAGAACAAAACCATCTATAGAGGTCTCTACATTGTGGAGAACCGCTGCATGTGTTTTGGTATTCTCATAGATAGGACAGCACAGCACCATTAAAACTTCAAATTCTCAACAAATGGGACAGTAGGCTATTCCTACAACTTCCATTATTTTTTTATAGAAATTGAAGGTTAATTCAGCCAAACATCATGTGGCAAATTAATGAATGTCTTTACAAATTTAATATTGTCTGTCGTGTATTTGGTTGCGGCTGATAGTATGGTGTGTATTAGTGTATCTCTTTTCTGGTGGCTGTTGTAAGTTGAAGACATGATGGATCATGGATGGTAATCCACTAAGTGGCAATAAGTGTGCAGCAGTACTCAACCAGTGAAGCTCCATTTCTATTTAAATTAACGTTTGATTTTATATAGCACCGCTTAATTAGGGGCCCTAGAAAATAATTAGGGGCCCTAGCTACAGGACAAAAAAAGGTCATGAAATAGTAATTGGTGGTTATCCCTTATCCCAAATTTTTTTAAATGGCTAAACTACCCCTAAATCATTAGTGGTAATTAAGTTATTTAATTGTTAATTAGTTTAGTCAGATTAAAATCAGATTTAGGGATAAAATTTTGATAAAAGAAAAATTGTGTTTTTGTGTTATGGAGAAGAAGGAGGTGAGTTTTGGGGGGAAAACTCCGTGTGAGAGTCGTTTGGTCGAGAGTATAATAAACTAACGACCCTTATGAGTCGTCTGTTATTTGGCACAAAAATAAACGACTCCAATCTGCAAATTTTTGCAGGTTATGAAAAATCGTCAACCAAGTTTGATAAGTTGATTGACTCAACTTTAGGTCATCTAGAGTCGTTAACTCAATATGTTTAGAACCCAACGACTAAAAACTTTTTACTCTATGTAGCTGTTCCACTAAGGGTCGTCAGTTTGGCATTACTATATAGTGACGACCCTAACAATCCATTTCATATTTACATGAGAGTCGTTCTTCCCTACATGCCTAAAAATTATATTGACGACCTTAAAGTTTTTTGGCTTTTCATTGACGACTCTCAAATTCCTATCGACGACCCATAAAAATGTTACAAAAGAGGATGCATATATGTATAGTAAAGAGTCGTTAGTTTAATAAAGTGGTTGTCAATATGGAATCGTTAATGGTTCAGATATAACTTAACGACTCTTTAATTTAGAGAGGTGGTTTTGCATACGAATTAGTCGTTGATGATTAAAAATGGCCGGTGAGAGAATCCTTAAGGGTCGTTAATTTAGAAATACACCTCTAACAACTCTAACTCTCATTTTAAATATGTTGACGACTCTCACTTGACATTGACATATTTTCCATCTTTTAAATCTCGCCTCCTCATTCCCACCATCACCACCATTAACATCATTACCATCGTCATCATTATCATAAGCGTAAAAGCATATTCATCTCTAAAGGATTTTTTTCATGTTCGCGACAAGCTAATCTTTTATTCTTGCTACGGCTAAAGACAACACTAGAGTCGTTTTCACCTATTACTAATGGTTAACGATTTTTTTTGATGAAGTTAACATGCATATTAAATCGTTAAGAAAAAAAAATGGTTAACGACTCTAACCTAAAAAAAATTAGCTACTGATCGGTCGTTAATGGAGAAAATGGACGACGAGAGAGAGGGGGAGGGGAGGAGAAGAAGAAGGATTTTGTTGGAAAAGAAAATGGGCCCTCTCCCAACAAGTAATAGGATTTTAGGGTTAGTTATTAGAGAAGGGTAAAATAGTTATTTCACCATCATTTTGGAAGCCCGTATATTTTTGGGTGTGGGTATAAATTGTGTCCTGGCCCCAATTATTTTCCATGGCCCCCGATTATATCCTTGAAGGTAGGTGAAAGTAACATCAATATGTTTGTTTATATAGGTCGCAGTCCATTGCATCACATGCACTGAGGCTAAAATTACTACGTCTGAGCAACTGGATGATATCTTTGAAGATTCAATTCAGTTGTGATGTGACACAACACGCAATCCAAGATTAGTACAACATGACAGGCATGCGCATTGCATAATTCACTCAAATAATAGCTTTACCCTTTGGATATATAGGAACTGAAGGTACAAGAGTACTGAGTTGTCATTTGAGATTAGTCAATTAATGAGATGAGTTTTAGGGTTTCAAAATTTTTTGAATATGTTTACCCAATTTCTGTTTAGTTTGCTTTTGGTGTGACCTTAGATGGTCTCTTAAGTTTTACCATTTTGATATTTCATCCAAAACTGATCAGGGAAACACAGTTGGTTTTACAGAATAAAGAAACAAAAGACTAGAAAACAAAACTTAATCTGTTGGTCTCTTCATTTTGGAGAATCTCTATATGAATTTTGTTATCTGCATAGACAGGACAGCACAATTAATTAGAAGCTTTGTTTGAAGCTGTACATATTTTCTTTAGGAAAATCATATCAGAAGAACTGATATAAAAGTTTTACTAATCAAAGACTCTTGCATATGAAATTGATGGATTTTACTAATAATTAAAGATAGTGATGATACAGATTGGTGATTGATATCCATATTATATGAGCTCCGGATCATCATAACATCAATCTCATAACAAAGTCCAAACCCTGGAACAACCAGAATTCTAAAGACATGAACCTAAAATAAAAAGATAAACTAGAAAGAAACATCAAAAGAAACAGCAGCAGCAGCAAACTTAAAATACCAAAGACAGACTTGGCAACCTTTCATTTCCATTGACATAAGACTAGACAGCAGCAGCAACTTCAGCTGGTTTGATTTTGGATATGAACATCCTTTGAATACCCTCTGAAAGTCTGAGCGTCGGATCAAGTTTAACTCCTAACTTAAGGAACTTAGGGTTCATCTCGATACAAATCTTTTTGATCCCATCCTCCTTATCCTCAAAACGAGCAGCTGTTTCCTTGTTTACTCCTGTCACTTCAATATTTATAAACTTGCCATCCATCATGGTCATAACTTGATCCCCTAGGCCATCCAAATCAATTGTCAAAATAAGAACATTTTCATGTTCAACGACATTCCATACAGATGTAATCTTCCACAAGTTCTCGGATGGATTCAGATAGTACTTTTCAGGGGTTCCTGCTTCTATTGCTGAATCATCAAACACAAAGATCCATGTTAAAAAAAAATTCATAAACACCATAAATAAAAATAACAGAAAGAAAAAAGAATAGATTTCAGAGTCTAAAAGTATACCTGATTTCTTGAAGATGTGGATTTTTGAAGAAGAAGCCATTAAAATCAGTGAAGAAATTAGGAAACCCAAACTTCGTTTTTTGCTCTCTAGTGTTTGTGAGAGGAGATGATTGATTATATTGTAGTGCGTGGTTATTACAGAATTTATACAAGCATATTGTTTGAATCGGCGGAGAATATCCTGCAGGGTGTATATTCAGTGTATGTAGCACTAGGATTTGTCAAGTACTCCGGTTCTCATCACTTGACACGTTTAACTCTACAGAATCTACTAGCCAAATCTACTTATGTAAAATTACCCTCAATCATTACTGCAGGGAGTTGTAATATGGGTGAAATATTGAGCCAGTCATTCAGCTTCTATATATGCATATACTTCAACACAACGAGTTCGAAATTTATCGAGCGAGATGCCAAGGCAATGACCCATGATCTCGCATCATATGCTATGTTTAATCTCATCCATACTGCATGGATTCCCCAAATCTCCCTCTACGTGTGTATATCTTGAAATTTCGGAACGTTATTTTTTCTTATTCGGATTTGTCACATGGAAGAAAATTTATGTCATATCTTGGAGGCCGACTAACCACAAAAAAAACGCTAAGTGGGGTAATTTCACAAAAAAAAGTGATTGTCTTTGTGTATGGTCATGTACTCATCTATTATGAGGACTTGGTGCGGTAATTTTTAGCAAACCATCGGCAGCTCATTCTGGATTTGAGCATGTGAACTGTCATTTCTGATCAGTCGAGTAAGAATATCTTTTGTGTTTCAAATTTTTTAATTTGATTACCCAATTCGTGTTATATTCTGCTGTTGATGTGACTTTAGCTGGTCTCTTAAGCTTTTAACATTTTGAGCTTTCATCCAAAACTGATCAGGGCATCAAAGTTGATTTTACACAATGAAAAAAACAGAGACTAGAAAACAAAACTTTCACTGCTGGTCTCTACACTGTGGAGAATCTCTGTACGTATTCTGGTATTTTGAGAGAGCAGAGTGAAAGAGGAAATTTAACTTTTTCTCTGTACCTAAAGTTTCAGATAAGTTTAGGGAAATTATTCTGTTTCTATACCTATCAAAACTTAAACATGGTAGGCCAAATCCATGTGCATCGATGTAACTATGTGTACATACATGCATCCAGCTAGAATTTCACCATATAGATATATGTAGTTTTCCTTTTCTTTTTCACAGTTTTAGAACTGAACACGTGAAATTACAGCTATACAATATGGCAAGCCATAATTCTTCTTTGATATTACAGCTTTAATTTCAGTAATTAGATTTTTCTTCTAATTAACTATGAACATTAATTTTGCTTGCTTGCTTGCTTTGCTGCCCTGTGCATCCACAAGCAAGAAAATCTGTTATTCAACTAACAACTACAGCTATGAATTCCGGGGCCATTACAAGACTAACAATGTACATAAGAGTCGGTTACAACCTGAAGCTTGGTAATTTTTAATTGACGGCCCACAGTTCTTCCATATTGCTCCCATTGTGTAGTATGTGTTTCGAGAAGGCTGCGATAAAGGTGACAGTAGATCTGAGTAAATGGTCACCACCTGAACCTGCAATACAATCAGAAACAGCTGCATCATCAGTATTAAATTTAGCGAAACCTGCAGGTGGAATGGACTACCAAAGTATTTAATAATGTGACAAGTGAGAGAGTAGGCAGCTGTAGCAGTAGCAAATTCATTAGCTTTACTGAAAAGCCTGATGTAAAACTATATCAGAATTAAAGGACTGATTATGTTAAACAACTTGATTTCTGCAGATCCAAATTTTCTGCCATAATAGAAAAGGTATAATGCAATTGGGGAGAGTCTGCAATTATTTAGGATGATACTGAATCCAATCCAAGTCCATCTGGGTAGATGATCAGATGGAAAACCCCACTCTGAAGTGCGTTTGGCGAATTCGAAACACTACGTTGCATTCAAGGAAAAGGTGGTTTATGGATTCAACACTAAAATTACACAGAGGGCAAAAGTCAGAAATGTCCATTCCTCTCTTCCTAAGTGTTTCTCCAGCAAAACCTTTCTATGAGCAATTAGAATGCCAAAGTTTTGTAGCACTTTTTTACTTGGCGGGGATGCAGACTAGAGTTCGATAGGCCCATACCTAGCGAATTATTAAAACTAAAAAAAAAAAAGGTAGCAGTTTTGTGCTGCATTCATCATGACCTTGCAACTGGGTGGTCTGGGGATTGACCCTCCTTGCTACAATATCTCCCAAATATATAGAGAGGACTGAGGAGGAGCTCATGTAAATTCAAAATTTTGTTTTTAACTCTACGATGGCCAAGGAAAACTCAATCACATATGAAGTGATAAGGAAACATAATTACTACAGACACAAAAACATGCAACCCTTCTAACAAGAAAAACAAGATACTAGATTTCTTCTTCTAGCAAACTTTGCAACACCGTCACAACTAGATCTTGTTACTAGTTCTATTCACAAAATTAAGGGACATTAGAATCCGAAAAGAGGAAAGAATGGATAATCCAACTATAATTTCAGTAATAATATTTCACGCATAGAGCTAAATCAAGGGTAATTTTTTCTCATGTACACCTATCAAAACAATAAGTGTAAATATCTAAATAGGACTTACTACATTGCAGAATCAATACACATCAAATGAAATGCTTGGTATGTTAACCAGTTCTCCATTTCAAGTGTACACAATTAGCGGAGTTTAAAAAGGAGATGCAAGATTGAAATGCCTACTGTAAAAAGGAAAGTCCACTTACACAACAATCTGCTATCACTTAGATGTTTGATCTCCATGGCTGGCAGTTGTAGCAGGTAGGAAAAAAGGATCTTTTCTGTTTTTGTAGATATCAAACAAATAAATTGAGTATCTTCTAACCAGCTTCTTGCAGTCTTCAACCGCTTTAGAATCGAACATCTCCAACTCTATGATAGACTTGTTTACATCACCTTTGCAGTCCTTGTCCATTAGAAACTTGGCCAAGGTAGTACACCTGTTAATAGAAAATATCAATCCAGGCCATAAGTGTATGAGAATGGAAAACCTTGAAATAATTATGAATATTTTTGCTGACTGGCTTGCTTTCCCTGTGCACGTGCAGCCACGAGCAAGAAAATAGCTTGCTCCTGCCGTTCACATAACAACTACAGATATGCCATCTAGCAAAGGCTGCAAATCTTTTATCCGACAATCATGGAATATTTGACCACTATATTTTCTCGTTTAACTCTGTTCATAATCGATATACAAAGTCCACAGTCAGTGCAGATACTGAAATTGCAAATGAGTCTAATGTCGCCAATTTCATATCTATGGGATCATCTAATTATGTCTCCGCTAACTGGATTGAGAATTTACAACCACAAGTTTGCAGTAGATATAAAATGTGATACATATCACTGGGATATGAAAAGGGTATATGTATGATATAGTTATTCCCCCCATTTTGATTCCTAAAACTAGAGTCAAGTCTTCGGACATTTGTGATATACAAGTGATTAATGCTGTAAGTCCCACCAAAGTGAGGGCATACTTTTCCAAGGTAAAGTCAAATAACAGAGGAATTTCACAGCAGATTATAAAAAGTGTTGATGCAGTAGATTGGAAAAATGTATTCAGTAAACTCATGCACTTCGAAGTATAATTCAATTGGAAATGGAAAAAAATTGTACAGAATTATTAATATACCTGAGCGTGTCATCGTGAAACAACAACCCCTTGGGTGAGATTTAATCTTCAGATATTTCTTGTCGATAAAGAGCACAAACAGCTTTCAAACAGAGCTCAGGCATCCTCTTCAAATGAAGAAAGCATATCAGCCTCAGATTTCCATTTCATTTCGTCTTTGTTCCTATTCCAAGTTTTCATCGCCAGCATATCCATTGGGCCACCAAGAGAATTTTTGAATCACGGAACTATCAAAATCTTCAGACTCACCAAGACATTCACCACCGTCATCTAAGACAAAGTTAGCAAAAGGCTCCGTACTAATTTCCAGATGATCTTGAGATGACGATCCATGTTGAGATGGTCTGTGTTCTGAACAGCCCCAACCCTTCCTTCTTCAACATTTTGACCCTGACTTGATAAATGTAGAGTTGCAGAAGAAGTGTTCATAGCAGAGTATTTGGGAAATTCTGACTCTGATTCATGATGTTTATCGGCGCCAACGTCACACATTCAGCACCTTCTCTTTGGCTTTACACTCATACACATGAGAATCCTTCCTCCCTCCAATGCTGGCTTCAGCATTATGAGTGCTCCTATTGCTTTCATCTGTTGGCTTTCCACAACTTTGAGTAATGTCATTTTGCAAACCCGGCACCTCAGACTCTACCCTTTCAAATTATGCAATTCTACACATCTCAATATTGAACTTTCCTTTCCACTTCTAAAGACTAGGCTCTCCAAATTTGAAATGCGAGACTCTCCACATCCCCTTGTTGATTTTTCATTTTCCTTACTCTGCAAACAAGATAACAGCTTCTTCCAACGATCAGTGGCATCTGCGAGCGTTTGTTCATTCTCATCGGTAGAAGTAGTCTTTCTGGTTTCTACCTCCACTAATTTACCATGGAGTTCAGTGCACTCGGCTCTCTTCTTCTCAAGCTCCACAGATAATTCAAAACACTTTCTCTTATAATGTTCCAGACTCTCCAATTCAGCCACAGCTTCCCTTGTTCCTCCCAATGATTCTAGTTCTCCAGACATTCTTTCGGCATATTTCCTCTTCCTCCCATTATTGGCTGAACCACCTTCTACAATTGTATCAGCTGGATAGAGAAAATCCCCAATTGGTTAGACAACGCCATGATTCTTAGTGTTCATCTCAATTATCAACATGTAAGCAAACGAAACGAACAACAACAGCAATAACAACAAAATTGAAAATCGCTAAAATGAAGATACATTGAAACAGGGAGAAATGTATGTAATAGTTACTCACAATCACAGTTATCATGAGTAGCTGGTTGATTACTTGTTTCAGCAACAAACCGGTCACCTTCCGTTACATTCTTCCTCCGTTTAGATGCCCTAGTTTCAACCACAGTTTTTGTCAATGATTTTAGCTCCCCAGACCCTTGTGTCCTTTCGACTTGTTTCCTCTTTCCCCCAATTTTGGCAGAACCACCAGATACAATTGTATCACCATTTCGACTTGACTTCTTCTTAACAAGCCCCTTCTCTGCATAATAATTGTAATGTTTTTCACAAAATTTTGTCTTAGGAAGAGTATCATCATCAGCAGCAGCACCATGACCCATCCTAAAATTCTTGCATCTCCACCCTAAACCATTAGATTGACAACAAAGCTGTTCATTTGGAGGCAGCAGCTTCTTTTCTGCATAATAATTGTAATGTTTTTCACAAAATTTTGTCTTAGGAACAGTATCATGATCAGCAGCAGCACCATGACCCATCCTAAAATTCTTGCATCTCCATCCTCCACCACCAATTTGAGAACAACGCTGTTCATCTGGAGGCAGCTTCTTCTTGGTCCCAACATTGGCAGAACCACCTTGTATATCAGCTGCATATACAGAGAAATCTCAATTAGTTAGACAATCCAATGAATTTTACTCTTCATTTCTATCAATTAGTTAGACATTGCAGTGATTCTTACTTACTCTTCCTTTTAAGGGGGAATTAAATCAACAGATGAAACTATGAAATTTCTCAACTAGTTATAAGAAATCAGTAAATTAAAGATAAAAATTGAGAAATGTATGTAAGAATTACTCACCATGTTCTTTCTCATCCGTTACCTTCTTCTTCTTCTTATAATTCTTATAATAATTGTAGTGATATTCACAATAGTTGGTCTTCGGAGCAGTAGCATCATCAGCGGCAGCACCATGACCCATCCTGTAATTCTTGCATCTCCATCCCTTTGAACCATTAGATTGACAACAACGCTGTTCATCTGGAGGCAACTGCATCTTCTTCTTCTCCATCTGAGCCCACAATTTTAAGAAAATCAAAATCAATTTTGCCCTAGAAATGAAATCGCTCACTAGGATCTAATAAGTGAATCTACACAAACATTTATAAACCCACAAGAAAAGTACTACTGGTTAGGTGAGTTTTTATAAGAAAGAGATTTTATCTTTTTGGGTTTTGTCTATTTTACCATCAATTATTGCCTTATTTTAGTGTGCCATACGAGGGGCTTTTTAGTCATAAGCTTTCACCGCTGTAAAAAAGGTCCTAGTAAAAATCTTTCTTTCAACTTTCTTCTACTGCTGTAAAATTTTTGACTCGTTGACTCAAACTCAAAAGGCTGGAAAGCATCGATGCTTAGTCTACCGCGGGATTCAACCGCTAAAAATCCCGGCGCCTCACAACTTTTTGTGGGACCCACACGCCCACCCCTGCTAACTCCAGCGGGTCCCAGGGGCTCTTTCACGCGGGATTTTTGACGGTTGAATCCCGCGGTCAACGTAGCATCACTGGCTGGAAAGTATAGGGCCACTACAGTAATATATTGTAGCTAGGCAGTAATGAGAGAGGCCTAGAGCTGCATAAGAACAGACCCGTCTAACCAAATCCACCAGCAAACTATGAAAGCGTGTGTTTTAAGTGTGAGTCCAGTTCAAGTCTATGCGGGTAGACGAGAAAATTTTAGTTCAAATCCGGAATTTGATTTAGCTTTGAAGTAGTAATTTGATTTTACCTTTCTATAAGCTCAAAGTAGAATTATCATTTCAATGAGCTGAATGTATTTTCTCCATGTACACCTGATAAAACAACCCTTAAGTTTGACTACCTGCTTGGCTAACATATAAGCCACAAAATTAGACTCGTGATAGTTGCGAATGAAAGACACATTCTGAGAGAGAGGAACTACAGTGATATCTCGCAGAATGTAAACAAAAAACCAGGCCACATCACACAACCCATTTACAAGATGGCTGCGATAAAGGTGCCAGTAGATCTGAGTACACCACCTGAACCTGCAATATGATCAGAAGCAGCTGCTCCATCAGTATTTTTAGTTTAGTGAAACCTGCAGGTGGAAGGGACTAAACAAAGTATCTAATAATGTGACAAGTGAGCTGTGATCTGGCAGCTTTAGTAGTAGCTTTACTGAAAGCCTGTTGTAAAAATCTATCAGTATTAAAGGACTGATTATGGATAACAACTCGATTTCTACAGATCCATATTTTTGCCATAACAGAAAGGAAATTGGGGAGAGTCTGCAATTGCTTAGAATGATACTGAATCCAATCCAAGTCCATGCGGGTAGAGGATTTCTATCCCCATTCTGAAGTGACTTTAGCCGAAATCCGAGACACTACAGTAGGAAAGGCGGTTTATGGATTCAACACTTAATTTCACAAGTTTCTCTGACCTTTCTATGAGCTAAAAGCAATAGGAACTGCATGATATGTAATGTGCAATTAGAGTGCCAAAGTTTTGTAGCACTTTTTTACTTGGAGACTGCAGACTAGAGTTCGTTGGGCTCATACCTAGCGAATTACTAAAACCTAAAACAAAGGTAGCAAACTTTGCAACACAGTCAACAACTACCTTGTTACTAGTTCTATTCACAAAACTGAGGGACATTACAATTCAAAATAAAAAAGAATAAAGGGATAATCTATCATTAGTTTCAGTAATAAGATTTTACGTCTAACATTATCAGTCCCATGAGCTAAAACAAGGGTTAATTTTCTCAATGTACACCTATTAAAACAATCTGAATTCTGAAGTGTAGCTCCCTTAGTAGGACTTACTACATTGCAAAATCAATACACATCCAGTGAAATATTAACCAGTTCTCCATTTCATGTGTACACAATTAGAGAAGGTTAAAGGAAGATGCAAGATTGAAATGCCTACTGAAAAAAGGAAAGGCCACTTACTTACAGAACAATCTGCTATCACTTGGATGTTTGATCTCCATGGCTGGCAGTTGTAGCAGGTAGGAAAAAAGGATCTTTTCCATATTCGTAGATATCAAATAAATAAATCGAGTATCTTCGGACCAGCCTCTTGCAGTCATCAACCGCTTTAGAATCGAACATCTCCAACTCTTTGACAGACTTGTTTACATCACCTTTGCAGTCCTTGTCCATGAGAAACTTGGCCAAAGTAGTACACCTGTTAATAGAAAATATCAATCCAAGCCAAAAGTGTATGAAAATGGAAAACCATAAAATAATTATGAACATTTTGCGGGCTGGCTTGCTTGTCCTGTGCACGTGCAGCCACGAGCAAGAATATAGCTTGCTCCCGCCGTTCACATGACAACTACAGATATGCCATCTAGCGAAGGCTGCAATTCTTTTATCTGACAATCATGGAAAATTTGACCACTATATTTTCTTGTGCCACCCAACTCTGTTCATAATTGATATACAAAGTCTCACAGTCAGTGCAGATACTGAAATTTCAAATTGATGAATGAGGTAATATCGACGCCAATTTCATATCTATGGGATCATGTAATTATGTCTCCACTAACTGGATTGAGAATTTACAACAACAAGTTTGCAGTAGATATAAAATGTGCTACATATCACTGGGATATGAGAAAAGGGTAAATGTATGATATGGTCATTTCCCCCTGACACATTTTGATTCCTAAGACAAGACTCAAGTCTTCAGACGTTGTGATATACAAGTAATAATGCTGTAAGTACCGCCAAAGTGAGGGCATACTTTCCAAGGTAAAGCCAAATAACAGGAATTTGCAACAAATTATTAAAAGAGTCCATTCAGTAAATTGAGTAATTGAATATAGACATTATATAAATGTAAACTATTGTACCTGCAAAAACAGTAAACTCATGCAGTTTTAAGTATAATCGAATTGGAAATGGAAAAAAAGTGTACAGAATTATTAATATACCTGAGCGTGTCATTGTGAAACAACAACCCCTTGGGTGAGATTTCGTCTTCAGATATTTCTTGTCGATAAAGAGCACAAATAGCTTTCAAACAGAGCTCGACATCCTCTTCAAATGAAGAAAGCATATCAGCCTCAGATTTCCATTTCATTTCGTCTTTGTTCCTATTCCAATTTTTCATCCCAGCATATCCATTGGGTCACCAAGAGAATTTTCTGAATTAACGGAACTTTCAAAATCTTCAGATTTGCCAAGACTTTCACCCCCGTCATCTGAAACCGAGTTAGCAAAAGGCTCCTTACTTATATCCAAATGATCTTGAGATGATGTTCCATGCTGAGATGGTCTCTTCGACGAACTGCCCCAATCCTTCCCTTCTTCAACGTTTTGACCCTCACTTGATAAATGTAGAGTTGAAGAAGAAATGTTCATAGCAGAGTATTTGGGAAACTCTGACTCTGTATCATGATGTTTATTGGCGCCAACATCACACACATTCAGCACCTTCTCTTTGGCTTTACACTCATACACATGAGAATCCTTCCTCCTCCAGTGCTGATTTCATCAGCATTAAGTTTGCTCCTGCTGATTTCATCTGTTAGCTTTCCAGTGTTTCCACAATTTTGAGTAATGTCATTTTGCAAACCCGGCACCTCAGACTCTACCCTTTCAGAATTACGCAATTCTACACATTTCAATATTGAACTTTCCTTTTCACTTCTAAAGACTAGGCTCTCACAGTTCGAAATATGAGAGTCTACACATCTCCCGTTGTTGAATTTTTACTTTTCATCTTCAGGACTAGAATCTCCAAACTCGAAATGCGAGACTCTACACATCCCATTGTAGAATTTTCATTTTCCTTACTCTGGAGTAGACTCTCCAAATCAGATAACAGCTTCTTCCAACATTCAGTTGCATCTGCGGGTGCTTGTTCAGTCTCATCGGTAGCGGGTGTTTGTTCAGTCTCATCGGTAGTAGTAGTCTTTCTGGTTTCTACCTCAACTAATTTACCATGGAGTTTAGTGCACTCCACTTTCATCTTCTCAAGATCCTCTTTCTTCTTCACAAGCTCCAATTCCTTCTTCTCAAGCTCCACAGACAATTCAAAACACTTGATCTTATAGTGCTCCAGACTCTCCAATTCAACCGAAGGTTCCCTAGATCCTGTCAATGATTCTGGTTCTCCAGACATTCTTTCGGCATATTTCCTCTTCCTCCCATTATTGGCCGAACCACCTTCTATAATTGTATCAGCTGGATAAAGAAAATCCCCAATTAGTCTCTGGGGATTTATTGAGTAGGGAGACTTAACATGTTAGCAACCGAAACGAACAACAACAACAGTATAATAATTTTCCGAAATTTTCCGAGTATAATAATTTAAACATGTAAGCAACCGAAACGAACAACAACACACTAGTGGAAAATAGATGTTCCGCGACCGTCAGGACAAGTCATATATACGAGTTAAACGACCATTTTTAACCGTCTGTTAGGGTCTCTGATAAAGTGTAGCTGTTTTGTACGACCCTTAGCCGTGTGTCTCAAAACAACGACTGATTTTAAGGGTAACGAGGTACAGACCCTAAGCCGTGAGTCTCAAATTTAAATTATAATATAAAAAAAAATTGATTGATTTCTTGAAATGCCCGAATGGTTAATTGAAATAATCGACGGCGCATCAAGGTCAAGTCAAGTCAAATGGAAGTCAAGCCAAAGTCAAGTCAAATGAAACTCAAGCCAAAGTCAAGTGAAACCCAATCTGAAATTCAAATATAAACTCAAACTTGAGAATTCCATATTCATTCGTTCAAATGGAATTCAAATTAAAGTTAAATGACACCCAAACTCAAATTGAAATGAAACTTCAAATGTAAACTCAATCTAAGAATTCAACATTCATTCCGTTTATCTACTGGGTTTAAATCTACACAAAAATTGATGAAATTCTGAGTTCAAAACAAGAAACTTGAAGGTAAGTTCAATATGTTCAACCTATATCCGGCTCGGTGACAAATCTATACTAGGAGCGGAAGTTTCTTCGGCCCTCGGGCAATAGATCGATTCATGACATCAATGTTTCATACTCAAGTCTGGATCCTTATAGGTTCTTTCTTTCACTTGGGTTAGTAGAACTCCCTGAAAAAGGAAAATAGACATTCACAAAATTAAAGGTGCATTGTTGTTCAATCTGAAGGTAAATAACTCAGCCATCTTCTAATGACTCACCTAAAATATCCATTTTATCAATGAGTTCCTGGGATCCAAAGTAGCAAAACCCCTGCAGATTGTAACAAGTTCTTGGCAGAAACCGGCTTCGTCTCTGTGAACCTTGAAAAATAAAAATCCCTTGCATTCAACTGATAATCCTAAATCATAAACAGTTCATTGATAACCAAGGGACTAGGTTTAAACCTTATATTGTGGCTGATACTCTACTGAAGCACCAACCTTAACTCCTCCAAACTCTCCTGGTGCTCCACCTCTTGGACCACCAAATCTTGCGAGTCTGTCACCACCTTTTTAATTAGGCCTGAATACACAACAAGAAAATCAACATCAGAAAAAATTCAAGAACACATAACAACATCAGAAACCGAATTCACATAACCATTGGTGGTCAATTAACAGCTTAACCTTCACAATCATAGATATCAACAAAGGAAGACATGTTTAAAAGCTATCTAAATGTTAATACGGTATTTTCCAGTGTGCAAGCAGCAAAAACAAATGAAATTAATCAAGTAAGGAGCATATTACCTTTGAAACCTAACAACGTCTGAATCCAGTGCATCTTTCAAAGCTCCATAACCATTTGCCAGTCTGAATGCAGCAACTCCAGGATTGTTGTATCGAATCAAAGCTGAAAGATATCCATAGCAAATACATAACAGGTCAAAAGTATTTCAAGTGACGCCATTGAACATCAACCAGTATAGATAATAAAGCTGCATATCCAAACCGAAGACATGCATACGAATAGACGACATATATTACTTGCATGATATTGCACCAAGTGCGGTTCGAAGCAAGTAACATCCGGATCTCGAGGTGAGATTAGCCACAGTGTTCGAGCTTCCATTACAAGTTGCTGAATTTTAGGATTGCTTTGAACTATGGTAGTTATAACCTCGGCATCCTTTGCTCGGATGCATGCACTTGATTTCTTCAGGTGTTCAAGAAGGGGGACTAAACTACCAATTGTATGCAAATCTGTCTGGCACATACCAAAGCATTAATTTACATAACAACACGAAATCAAATATCACTAAGTCATACAAAGGCATCAACTTACCGTTTGCCATGTCAATGGATTCAACATGCTCTTGCAATTCTTCCAACAGATCTGCAAAATCAACAACCGATAAGCAGGTTACTTAAACTGACACAATGATAACAGAACAAAACCCAAAGATATAACATTTCATGGTTAATCTAGTATACCTTAGTCTCTGTGGAAGTAACACCTTGATCTTCCAATACATTCTCAGGAGTGTTAAGAATCTCTTTCATCCTTTTGACCACATCAACCGTCTGAGCTGCATAGCTTCCATAAACTATCTCTTATCCTCCTCACTGCAGATATAACAATAAACAAATTTCATCCAATGTAAATGACATAGTTATCGAGTCGCACTATAAACTCATGCTCTTATGGAATTACTATTTTCACTAAATGACACCTAACGATTCTCAATTCTGTATTACATTCTTGTAGACCTGTCCAATTTCAGTATTACTCTAAACAAGAGCTGATACCACATAAAGATGCATAGTACCTAAAGTATTGTCTACAGTTGAAGAACATTACCACATCCTACATGTACACAGGGCATCTTTCACACGATAAACATTAAGACTTGTATTCTTATATATGATATAGAATGTACATATACAGAGAGTTATAAGAAAGTCTTGACAAATAATAGAGAATGTGCAGAGAGTTTTGTGCATGGAGAATGTGCATACACAACTTCAACCATACTGAAATAAGCACATTATCATTGCCCAAAACTTAAAAGGTGCAGACACACACACTTAACTATATACACTTCTATATTTTTAGTGAAGTGAGATTCTTAATTTTAACCTCATATTACCAATATGCAGATGGAACTACGAATCTCAACAATCTAAGATTCTCACCAATCTAAATATTATATTATGCAACAGACTAGCCGCAAAAAGGAAATAAAAACTCATAATAGCTAAAGAGAGAAGAACAAAGAAATAAAAAAAGGATGAGGGCCAGTACACTTCAGACCAAAACCCATCAGCATTTTCTTCTAACGAAATGATATTTTACTTACTTTAATGTTCTCAACTTTCCCCTAGGGACCCTTTTGGGCAAAATGAAATGCATATATGTTACCATAGGCAACATCAAACCGGCTGGATCAAGTCGCACCCACACCATAAAAAGTGGTATGAAGTGAGACATGTAAAAACATCAACAAACAAAGTGAGACATGTAAAAATACCCACATGATAAACAACTTTGCCCGGTGTAACAAATTTACAAACACCTTGAATGCACCATGTTAGAAACGCCAGAAAGCCAGCAAAGAATAACTGAGTTGAACTAATATGACAAAACAAAACTCGTCAAAAGATCTGGTGATATGACTAGTGTATATCTAACATTATAGTCATATCTGTGCACACAATCTTAGATTCACCTACAATTGAAAATTCATTGACAACAGGCATCTATATTTCATACATGATTATAAGAGCTTCCTGTTATGTACAAATTATTTTTTCTTTCGATAGCGAAATTAAATAAAATGACAGCATTACTTACTGATGTATGAACTTTCAATCAAAAAAATAGAATATTCCTTAACATGCATCAAATGATTTTGGTGCCCACACACAGAATTACAAACCAGAGTGCCTGATCGCCTTAACCATTTTTTCTATTGAATAACTCAAAAGAAGGTATATGTACCCAGCTAATATCAGTGAATTCCTTGAATATTTTATGTTTGTTGCCCATGCATCATCATGCTCATATCGGAATCCAGTCACTAGAAGAGACCTCCCCACCTGGATAGAATAACCAAATTAATACGGCAATTAAAAAAAGAACATGGCATAGTTGATTCGTAAGTTACTGTGTTACTGATAAGAGGGTCTAAACAACTAGTTAACATCTAGTACCCAATTTATCAGTTTGGCTAACATGAATTTTCTGTCCACTGTAGGGCCCCAACTAGTTTATTTACACGGGAAAAGAATAAGTTAACAAAAAGAAAGAACATTTAAAGGTGGAAACTAGAGGATCAAGTAGCTATCACCACCATGTTAGAAACGCCAGAAAGCCGGCAAAGAATACTAGGAAATGCAATCTTAAAATTCAGACGATAAACCGCATCGACCCATGAACATCTCTAGGCAACAGTTTACCACAAAACCCCATGATTCACTTTGCAATGTATTTGATTTATTGAAGGGTGAAGATCACACTAACGTCAAACAATCAAGAAAGTTCAAATTACACACTGGGTCATAGAATTCACTCAAAAGTGTTCATCTCTACTGCAAATTAGGACCAATGCAAGCACCCTAGCCAGTTCGCTAGAAACTCAATCAATCTTACTCATCTAAGTATTTGTCCCAACCAAACCCAGAGTGTTCAAAGTCACACCCAACATTCTTGAATTAAAAAATTCTAAAAATTTAGTCCAATCAAGTGTTCCTTATCACCAGACAAGTTACATCACAAAGAATCATTACTAACATTTCAATTTGTTGACTTTAATGACCCCAATTCAGTGTTTTAAACATAACAAACAACATAAAAGATCCTAACTTGATAAACTAAACAAGAAATTTAGTAAGATATAGTACATAAATTGAGTTCTACATGGCAACAAAAAATGAATCTTTGTTACCTCGGCACCAATCTTTGCAGCAAAGCTCAACTACTTGTAAGATCCTAACACAAATATTATCATAATTTCCAATTTCCGCCGTCAGCTTCCTATCCCTCTGTTGTACATTCTTGCAATATACTTCACTAATTCCTCCTCCACAAACCTTCGCATTAACCTCCACAAATCAGAACAATCTCACACAAGCAGGACAATCAACTAAAACTAGACCCGAAAATGATAACCAACATGCCTAGACAGAAATTACCTCTTCTGGTTCCAGAGGGAATATGTTCTCTTCTCTAATCTCTCCCTATTCAACATGGACGTCTGTTCCCAAGCTTTTCCTTTCCGCTCCAACTTTCACAGACCGCTAGACGTTGCTGGAGCATCCGGATAGTCTAGCTCCCTTAACCTTACTTCCTTTGCACTGACCTCCTACTTTCCCCTAACCCCTTGAGGTGAATCATTGCCCTCTCAAAATTCCATATCATCTTCTTGTTATCTAACAAAAATCAACAAATAAACACAGAATTATATAACCCCCAACATACCCATTTTCCCTAAATCCTGTAAAAACACTCTACAAGTATTAAATTTCTTAAGAAATTAAAAAATTGTAAGTACAAGAAAATAGTACCTGATTTAGACTCCTTTCCTTGGCACTTGAGTAAAATAGGTCTGTACTCAAAAGCCCTCAAGTTCTGAACTGCTGTGAAAAAATATCAGGAAAGTAGAATATGAATTAGGGTTAATAACCAAAAATGTTATACAAAACTTACTGTCATGAAGAAATCAAAAATTGCAAAGATCAAAAATTGAAGTCAATAATTTCAATACAAAAAATTAAATCCTAGAAAATAAACATAATTTATTAAAATCCTAGGTTTGAATTTGTTCTCACCTTGTAAGATACATCCTGTTTAACCTCTTAAACAATCTGCAAAGAAAACCCACAAATTAATCAGTGAGGTGCAGATCTCCAAAAACAGATATTACATGAAAAAAATCATAGAATGATAGTAAAGACAGGTGAGATAAGAAAAATTAAGGTTTATACCTGTTGATTTTCGAGAGAGAAAGTTAGGGTTTTCTAATTATGATGATAAAAAAACGAAGATAGGATTTTTGTAGTTGTTGATGAAGATAAAAGGATGTTGAAATAGAAGTAGTTTAGAAGATGGAGATACCTAAAGTAAAAGTTGCAGCAAGTTCATCTCTGATGAAGAACTTGGAGATGAAGAAGTTGAAGAAGAAATGGATAAGAGTAGTGAGTGTGAAGAGGAGAAAGATGAGGCGCAGCTAGAAGGAGAACGAAGGTATCTTTATCCTCGATAATAATGAGGTCTCTTCTTCACGATCCAGCCATCCATCTCATCTCAATCAATGGCTCAAATCTTAAGCATCTCCAGCCGTTCATCATACATCTGAAATAGTAACTACAGCGTATGCCAACGGGTCTCTGAATTGGAGTTCCAAAATGGATAAAAGGGTAAATAAATTTTGTTATTCTGAGACTGCTTATTAAACTCTCGGATGTGGTCCGGTTTTTTATTATATCAGAGACCGCTATCTATGGTCAGCGGTCCAACTACCGTCAATGAGGGTCTCTGATGTGGGTTGCTAAACACCCATTTTCCACTAGTGACAGCAATAACAATAAGATTGAAAATCACTAAAATAACTAAAATACATTGAAAGAAGGAGAAATGTATGTAAGAGTTACTCACAATCACAGTTATCATCAGCAGCTGGTTGATTATTTGTTTCATCAACGAACCGGTGACCTTCCATTACCTTCTTCCTCCGTTTCGAGGCCCTAGTTTTAACCACAGTTTTTGTCAATGCTTTTAGTTCTCCAGACCTTTCAGATCTTTCGACGTTTTTCCTCTTGGACCTAGTTTTGGCGGAACTACCTTCAACAATTGTATCAGCTGGATAGAAAATTCCCAATTAGTTAAACAATGCAGTGATTCTTAGTCCTTTGGCGGACTTCAATTAACAGATGACACTATGAAATTTCTCAATTAATGATCATAATTTAAAAGCAAAAGAAACGAACAACAACAACAAGATAAAAAATCACCAAAATAAAGGTAGATTGAAACAACAAGAGAGAAATAAATGTAAGAATTACTCACAGGTATGATCACGGGTAGCCCCTAGTTTATGAATTTCATCTTCCTCCAGTACCTTCTTTCCCCATTTGGAGGCCTTAGTTTCACCATTTCCAGTTTGCTTCTTCTTCTGATAATACTTTGCGTAATAATTGTAATGATTTTCACAAAATTTGGTCTTAGGAACAGTATCACGATCAGCAGCAGCACCATGACCCATCCTAAAATTCTTGCATCTCCATCCTCCACCACCAGTTTGAGAACAACGCTGTTCATCTGGAGGCAGCTTCTTCTTGGTCCCAACATTGGAAAAACCACCCTCTATATCAGCTGCATATACAGAGAATTCTCAATGAATTTTACTCTTCTTTTTAATCAATCAAACTAATAATTTTGGAAATCCTAAATTACCGTACAATTACATTCTTTCAAATTATTTCCTCTTTGCCCCAATTAGTTGGACATTGCAGTGATTCTTACTTACTCTTCCTTTAAGGGGGATTTAAATCAACTATGAAATTTCTTAATTCAAATGGAAACGAATAACAATATAAGAAATCTGTAAATTAAAGATAGAAATTGAGAATTACTCACAGGTATCATCATCATCATCTTCCTCCTCCGTTAACTTGTTCGTTTCTTTACCATGATCTCCACTTCTCTTCTTCTTCCTAAAATATATGTAATGTTTTTCACAACGTTTAGACTTAGTATCATCAGCAGCAGCAGCACCATAACCCATCCTAAAATTCTTGCATCTGTATCTTTTGATTCCAGTTCCACCAGTTTGAGTACAACGCTGTTCATCAGGAGGCAGCTGCTGCTTCTTCTTCTCCATCTGAGTCTACAATTTTCAGAAAATCAATTTTGCCCTTTGAGTGACGGCGACTTACACAACAATATATCACCTGGCAGTGCTGGCGACGTGGCAGTCAAAGAACTTCAGACTAAAATGGATCAAGAATATGATATTGGATCCATTATCCGTGACAAGATCATCCCAGTGTCGTGGTTCACTGGAGAAGCTGCTCAGGTTGAATATTATGAAGATGATGATACGTTAGATGAGGTAACAGCCATCAAACCTAGAAAGAAAAGTAGATTACTCTATGATATTGGGAGAGATCTCTAGCGTGCAGGCAACATTTAGGTTCTTCTAGAAGCGAATGCGAAAGGAGAGTGCATTCTTGGTTGTGAAGTTTACACAAAATCTAGCTTTAGTTTCAGTAATTAGATATTTCATGGATTACGATATCTTTTCATTTCAATTTTGTTCTTCGAATTAACTATGGACATTAATTTTGCTTGCTTGCTTTGCTGCCCTGTGCGTCCACAAGCAAGAAAATCTGTTGCTCCTAGTCTCCTACCGTTTCAACTAACAACTACAGCTATGAATTCCGGGAAGCCAGAAAATCCTTTATCTGACAGTTACAGAAAATCGAGCACTACTTTGGCCAAGTTTCAAATGGAAACGAATAACAATATAAATTAAAGAAAGAAATTGAGAATTACTCACAGGTATCATCATCATCTTCCTCCTCCGTTACCTTCTTCTTACGTTTCTTATCGTACTCTGCATAATAATTGTAATGTTTTTCACAATGTTTACTCTTAGGAACAATATTTTCATTATCAGCATCAGCACCAAGGCCCATCCTAAAATTCTTGCATCTCCATCCTCTACCATCAGATTGAGTACAACGATCTTCATCTGGACAAGAACCTGCACCTGCACCTTCACTTCTCTTCTTCTTCTTACGATTCTTATTATCATTGTAATGTTCTTCACAGCGATTGGTCTTAGGAACAGTATCATCATCAGCAGCAGCACCATAACTCATCCTGAAATTCTTGCATCTCCATCCAAAACCATTAGTAGAACAACAACGATGTTCATCTGGAGGCGGCTGCTGCTTCATCTTCTCCATCTGAATCTACAATTTTTAGAAAATCAATTTTGCCCTAGAAATCTCACAATAATTTTAGATCTTCAGTAAGGTACTAGTGGTTAGGTGATTATTTTTCTATTATACCCTTACAATTATTGCCTTGTTTGGTATGCCAGACGAGGGTCTTTTTAGTCATATACTTTCACTACTTGAAAGGGAAAAATATCGTTTGGTCCTTTTTTAGGTGGGCCCATGTCTGTTTAGTCCTTTGGTCAAACGCCTTTACTGTTTGGTCCATAATTATTTAAAAATATTTAAATAGACAAAAATACCCTTCCGTGTTAAATTTTTTTTTTTTTGTAGGAGTTCTTTCGTGCTAAAAAAACAGACTTCATTCCCAGGAATGAAGTCCATACAAAAAAGCTAAAAAAACAGACTTCATTCCCATGAATGAAGTCCATACAAAAAGCTAAAAAAACAGACTTCATTCCCATGAATGAAGTCCATACAAAAAGCTAAAAAACAGACTTCATTCCCAGGAATGAAGTCCATACAAAAAAGCTAAAAAACAGACTTCATTCCCAGGAATGAAGTCCATACAAAAAGCTAAAAAAACAGACTTCATTCCATAAATGAAGTCCATATAAAACATATACAAAACCAGACTTCATTTCTGGAATGAAGTCCATATAAAAACCTAAGAAATACAGACTTCATTTATGGAATGAAGTCCATATAAAAACCTAAGAAAAATAGACTTCATTCCCAGGAATGAAGTCCATATAAAACATATACAAACCAGACTTCATTTCTGGAATGAAGTCCATATAAAAACCTAAGAAATACAGACTTCATTTATGGAATGAAGTCCATATAAAAACCTAAGAAAAACAGACTTCATTTCTGGAATGAAGTCCATATAAAAACTTAAGAAAAACAGACTTCATTACAGGAATGAAGTCCATATAAAAACTAAGAAAAACAGACTTCATTCCAGGAATGAAGTCCATATAAAAATAGACTTCATTTCTGGAATGAAGTCCAAATAAAACATCAAACAACATCATCTTCATCTTCTTCGACGTCTTCAACAAAGAAAAGAACAACATCGTATTCATCATATTCATCTCATTTTCTTCGATGTTTTCAACACCAGTGATAACAACAACAAACATCTTCGTAAATCGTCTTCAAACACCAAAGAAACAACATCTTCATCTTCTTCGTCGTCGTCTTCAACACCAGCAGCAGCAACAACATATCACAGATCTAGATTTGAAAAAACATATCAAGAAATTATAGAGAATAGAGAAAAAGAAACATATCAACAATAGCAACAATGATCATATTCATCGTCTACAGATCAAGAAACATATGTAACATCAAAAAAAAAAATCAAAAACAGCAGCAGCAGAAAATCGCCGCCATCGTTTTCTTCTTCTTCTTCATCACCGTCTTCAACAACAACATCAAAAACGGCAGCAGGACATCGTCGTCATCGGTTTCTTCTTCTTCATCATCATCATAAAACATCATCTTCTTCGTCGGCCAAAAAAAAAAACAGTTTCAGAAAGAAAAAGAAAAAAAATGGAGAGAAGAAACTAGATCTAAAAACATTAGAGAGAGAAAGTAAATCTGAGAATGATTTATTCTCTCCTACTTTTTGACTATATATATGGTCCTTATCCAAAAGGGTATTTCTGCCACTACAGGGTGACATTTACATCATCCATGACATCAGCGTAGGACCAAATGATAATTTTTAGGACCAAACTATAATTTTTATTACCAAATAGGACCATACAGACAATTGACTGGGTCAATTGGACTAGACTCTCTCTAATATATTATTCCTAGGACCAATTGGTATTTCCTACTACTTGAAAAGAGTCCTACTAAAAATCTTTCTTTCTATTTCTACTTTCTTTTACATCTACAGCTGATAACTTTTGACTCGTCGACTCAAACTCAAAAGCTAAAAAAGTCGTAGGGCCTATAAAACGGTGTGTTTTTAAATCCAACAAGCCCGTAGCGGCTTGGTATATGGTCAAAAAATCGGATATAAATCGTTCGGTTTACGAGTTTGATATGAAAACCGACCAAAACCGCCCACGGTAAACCGATAGTAGTAGCGGTTGAAGAAAATTAATTTTATCCTTCTAATTTTGTAAGTAATTAGAAAGTGAAAAAGTATGTTTAAACTTTAATTAATACATGTATAAGTTGTATGAATGATCATCCAATATTTGGAAGGTATAAATATAGAAGTTATTTGTGAAAACCATGTAGGAAATACTACAATAGTTTTGCCGCGGAAACATTTGGAAGGTACATTTTTTTCACTTTGGCCTATTTTCTTTTGAACATTAAATGTGGTTTATGGATTCAACACTTTGGTTACACAGAGGGCAAGAGTCAGAAATGTCCATTTCTCTCTTCTGTTTCTCCAACAACCATAACCTTTCTATAAGCTAAAGGCCACATGAAATGCTTGATATATGTGACGGGATTGCCAAAGTTTTGATATATGAGGAGGTCTAGTAATTCCAGATGCGATGCCAAAATAAAAATTTATTTCAAATTTTACAATGGCTTAAGAAAACTCAGTCATACAAGAAATGGTAATGAAACATAATTCCAACACACCCCAAGAAATGCACCCGCCGTAACCAGAAAAACAAGTAACTAGATTTCGTCTTTGTACCTGTGAATACAATATTATGCGGAGCACGTGTCGCGGTTTCAGTGGTCGCACACAAGATAATTGTATATCCCTCGCTGTATAGAGAAACCTGAGTAGTAGAGGATACCTTCGTAGATCTACTTTATCCTATCCCAAAAAGGGATACCTCGACGGTCGAGATGGAAGAAATAAAGCCTAGTCTAGAGAGAGGCAGCCGGCGAAGGGACAGAGGTAGATGACATATCTAATCAGCATTAAATACACAAATATCTTATCTACACGCATAACCAAAGCACGTGGAAAGAGGTGATGTGGAGGAACCTGACTGGAAAAGGCTAGCGGTGAACGAAGGTACAATCTGTACTAAGGCTGGGAAGTTCCTAAAGGAACGTGGGTCAGCTGAGGTGGCAGAGTTCGATTGGAGGAAGCACGCGGTTAACGAAGGTACTATTTGTACGGAAGGTATATCAGGAAACGATGGATCCAAAGACAGCAAAGATATACCTGGAGCAGAAGGGGCTATAAATACCAAGCCTCACCAACAAATTAAGGCCATTTAATATCTAGGAGAGAAGATCTAGTCTTAAGCTTATACCTCTTTAATGTTTAGAACTTAAGTATTTACTTCAACTTGAGTTCTCTCTATTACTTTGGGAAGCATTTAATATCTAGGAGAGAAGATCTTTGTAACCACCACAACTTAATACAAAACAATCACTCATTATCCCGTGGACGTGGACGAAAGTCGAACTACGTAATCTCTTGTGTCTCATGATAACTTAGTAGCTTTTACCTTATATTCGTGTTCTTTGTTATTATCTTGATCTTGGTATCTTTTACTACTTAGCATTATCAGTTCAACAGAGGCATCAATACTACTTAGTATCTGATTCTCTGAGCTGTATACATTACGTAGACTATGGGAAAATTAGTAGTCACATTTTGGCGCTAGAAGGTTTTCCTCACTAGCTTAAGTTTTCATATTCCTCTATTTTTAACTTACTATCTTCTTTAACGAAGAGATCTGTGCTCTACAACGATGAATCTCACTATCTAGTGATTTGTTCATCCGTTATTTACGTATGTTCTTTGAGTTCATGGGCTCTAAAGACTTACCACATCATAGATCTACAAAGTTTTTTTTTCAAAAACATACTCACAAAACGTTAAAACTTTTGTTTCATACTAAAACATCCTTTTCCGACAAGGCATCCTTTAGATATGAGTACCTCTGACTACAGAGGAATCTCGGTGAGAATTTAAGGAAAAAAGATCTTCTAAAGCATTTAATAACCTTGTTTTTTGGGAGATCTGACACCTTTCTTAATTGGTTTTCAACATTTCCAGATGGGGAGGTGACTCAGCTCTCATAGTAACAGAGAAATAATCGGCAAAGAGAAAAGAAAGAAGATGAAGGAAGATAGCCGTTGGGAGAGGCGCAGAGCTTGCTATGGGTTAGAGTTTGGGAATCGCTCATGTCCTCGGTTACTTTCCTCGTCCGTTTTGAGCCTATACATTCAATAGGACCAGTAGCACTACAAGCTGTACCTTCCCCATCCCCACTTCTCTTCTTAGGTTTAGACTGTACACGGTAATTGTAATGTTTTTCACAATGTTTAGACTTAGGAACACTATTTTCATCTTCACCAAGACCCATCCTAAAATTCTTGCATCTGTATCTAGAGATTCCTTTTCCATTAGTGTGAGAACAACGTTGTTCATATGGAGGCAGCTTCTCCCAATTTTGGTAATGTTTTTTACATTTCGATCCTTGGACGGTTTCCCTCTTCCTCGTAATATTGGGAGTAGTACAATCTCCAATAATTGTATCAGCAACTGGATTGAAAATTCACAATTAATTAGTTAGACAAAACAATGCAATGATTCCTCTTAGAGACTTAATAGATTCAAATATGAATTTTCTCATACATATTTAAGCAAAGGAATTGAACGATACATATCAACAACACTGGCAAGAGGAATAGATGAAACTATGAAATTCGGTAAAATGATTTTGTGAAGACCACCAACTAAGGACCTATATTCAGTAGGATTGTCGAGAAACTCACCATCACCAGGAATAAGTTTAAGTGCAGGACAAGCATGAGAATGACAGGGTTTAGCACCAGCCATGTTTGTGCTTTTAAGCAGATCTAAAGCATACTTGGACTGACAAAAAAAGTCTATACTTATCCCTCTTGACCTCCAAACCAACAAAAAAATGAAGATGACCGAAATATTTAAATGGAAATGAATTACCTAACTTGGTGATAGATTGATTACAATTAGGATTACTACCCGTTAGAAGGATATCATCCATATACACTAGACAAATGGTCAAGTGCTTTCGTTCCTTGAGAACAAACAATGAAGTATCAACAACATAAGCAACAAACCCTAGATAAAGCAACACATTAGAAAGTTTCTCATACCAGGCTATGGGAGTTTGTTTAAGCCCATAGATTGACTTGTGGAGACAGCAGACATAATTAGGATGATCAGGATCAACAAAGCCAGGAGGTTGTTGCATATAAACCTCTTCCTTGAGATCACCATGTAAAAAGGCATTGCTAATGTTTAATTGAGAAATAGACCACTCAAACTGCACCGCAAGAGACAAAATTAACCTGATAGTTGTAGGTTTAGCAACAGGGCTAAATGTCTCTGAAAAATCAATATCGGATGTTGATGAAACCCCTTAGCATTTGTCTATAGAACTATCTCCTATATGTTTGACTCGAAAAACCCATTTGCATCCCACTACATTTTGATAGTAGAAGGTGGCACTAATGACCAAGTGTCAGCTCTAAAATGTGCATTAATCTCATCCAGCCATGGAGACTCTCCTAACTTGAAGTTTATTAGCTTGACTAAAACAAGTAGGTGTAGGAGATGAAATATCACTTAGAAAAGCCTTTGGTTAAATATATTTAGAGACATAGTAATATTTTGGTTTAAACACTCCCGTTTTAGCTCTAGTAATAATCTTATGTGCATTAGTCAGTACAACAGAGTTAGGTGCAAGGGAGGAAGATGCAGAACTAGTTGCACGAGAGATACGTGAAGCAGGAGCATTATATGAGGACTCAACAGGCGGAGAAGGCCTAGGATTAGCACCAGATACAGGTGAAAGAGAAGAATATGAAATATCAGTAAAAACAGACTGATTAAGAGATAAAAACTCATCTGAAAGTGTAGGATATGTAATGGAAAGACACAAATATTTAAAAGGATAGGAATATTCATCAAAGATAACATGCCTAGACACATAGACTTTGCCAGTAGAAGGATCCAAACATCTATAGCCTTTTTGAAAAAAAGTTGTAGCCAAAAAGTACAGAATATTTACTTATATGTTGTAATTTAGAGGTTGTGTAGGGTCTAAGCCAGGGAAAGCAAGCACAACCAAAGCATTTTAAGAATTTGTAATCAGTTTTGATGTGAAATAAGACTTCTAAAGGAGTAGTGAAACCAATAGACCTAGTAGGCAATTTGTTGATTAAAAAAATTGCGGTAAGAAAAAATTTACTCGATAAGAATGAGGGAGACTTAATTGAATGAGTAAAGTCCTACCAAGATTCAAAATGTGTTTATGTTTAGATTCTGCAGTCACATTCTGTTTAGGTGTGTGGGACATGAGGACTCATGTATGATGCCCTTGCTGGTTAAAAAATCTTTGAGATAGTGATTAAAAAATTCACCACCCCCATCTGATCGAATGACTTTAACAGGATATTAAACAGAAGTTCACTTTGATTTAACAAAGAAAAAAGAAAACATGTTTAAAATCAGACTTAAGAGACAATGGAAATAACCAACAATAGCTTGAATAAATCATCAATAACAGCAGCATAGTAAATTCAACCATCACCACACACAACATTACATGAACCGCAGATGTCCATTTGTAAAAGAGCAAGAGGTTCAAGATTGACAGAATCAGATAACTGAAATAGTCTGTGACTACACCCTAGTTGATAATCATTACAAAATAAGGGTTTATTCTTAAAATCAGTAAGAACAAAAGATTTATTTACTCTCTGAAGTGACTAGAAAGAGGGATGTCCAAGTCTCTAATGCCAAACTTCAGTTGCACAAAGAAAGGCAAATGGTTGCATGGAAGAGTATGAAGAAGACTGTTGTTGAAATTCATGGGATATAAGCCATTACTCTGAAGTCCCTTGTACAAAATCCTCCCAGAGGAAAGATCCTAAATAGTGAAGCCATCACAAGTAAAGGTTAGGGAGCAGTTATTTTCAGAGGTGAATTCATGCACATATAATAAGTTTTGAGCTGACTTTGGTACTAAAATCACATTACTAAGAAGACAAGCATGATTGTTTAAAAATTTAGTAATAAAGCCAGAGTGTGAAATCTACATACCTTCTCCATTTGTTGTATTTATAACCTTTGAACCAGTGTAGGGAAAAATAATAGCGATAGACTCCTCATCAGCTCTGATGTGGTTGTTAGCTCCTGAATCAATACACCAAGGATTTTCTCCAAACACATTTTCACTAGCTAGCGTTGCTGAACTATTCTGTAGAGGAGTTCTTCCTTGGTACGCAAAGTTAAACTTCTGATTACATGTTGGAGCTTCATGACTATACTTAAGACAAATTTTGCATGGAGAGGTATCGATCTAAAGCGACAAAGGAGGAGAAAAACTCGGTGGTCGCTGAGCAGTTGGTGCAGTGTATCTCTTAAGAGGTGGTATTGGTTGCCAAGTAAGAGGTGAAGATGGTTGATAAAAAGAATTTGAAGCTTTAGTAAAATTAGGAGTCCAACCACGACCTCTGCCTCTATTTCCTCTAGCATAAGTATTATTATAAGCTCTATGTGCGAGAATAGTAACCATAAGGAGTGTATGGTAGATCGAGCTAGTAGCAAAATTTCGAAGACAATTTTAGAGCATTGAGTCTATCATTCACTACAATTTCCTCACTAAGTAACAGATTATGCATTTCTCGGCTAGTAACAAGGTGGTGAACGTGCGCGGCCAGGAAGTTGCAAAAGCAACATAATCTGGGTGAAGTCCATTCAAAACAAGTGACCACTAGTTCCGAATCGAAACAATACATCCAGCAATAGCAAAGGAATCAATGATCTTCTTCAATTCAGATAGAAACTGAGATATAGTAAGATTACCTTGCACGAGAGTTTGTAGTTTATTACGAAGTTGAATCACATGAGATGTAGATGGCTAAGAAAATTTCCTCAATGAGTTTCCAAAGATCATAACCGGTGGAAACACCAAATAAATGACCAAATACGGTGTTGGAAATAGTAGAATTTATCCATAGAATTATGGTTTGATCTTCTTCATTCCATAAAGTATAAGCAGGATTAACAATTTGGTTTCCCTCACCAACACGAGTTAAAACTGAGGAGGACGAAATCCGATTACCATCAATGTATGAAATAAATTATAGCGCTTTAACAATGGAACAAAAGAAGATTTCTATAACAAAAAAATTGTCATCACGAAGCTTAACATGAATAATATTGTCTATTTGATTTAGAGGAGTCGAAGTAATAAACGAAGTTTGACGCCACATTGAAAATCAAAAGAGAAATAAAAACCGAATTTAAAGATTGAAATCGGGAAAAAAAAGGTATATAATAAGGCGAAGGAGAACAATAGATAAGAATTGTAGAAAATTCGAGAGACAAGAAAGTACCAGATCTAAATGATAATCACCACCAGGAAACGTTCACTAAGAGACTAACGTTCACTAATTCCAAAATTTTGATATATGAGGAGGTGTACTAATTCCAGATGCTTGGTCCAACGGACCCTAAGAAATGCACTGTCGTAACCGGATAAACAAGTAACTAGATTTTGTCTTTCTAACAAATTTTTCAACACAAGAAAAATACCTCGACACAATGAACAGAATAAAGATACATTACAATACGAAAAAAATAGAAGGTAATCTAGCTTTAAAGTGGTAATTAGATTTTACGCGTAAAATTATCATTTCAATGAGCTGAACAGGGGATGTTTTTTCTCCATGTACAAACACCTAATAAAACAACCTTAAGTGTGACTAGCATAATATTAGTTACTACATTGAAGGAGAGTCGATATACATACGTTACCATTTGGTATATTAACAAGTTTTACGATTGATAAGAGTACAAAATTAGAGGGGTTAAAAGGAGAGGCAAGATTGCAATGCCTAATGCAAAAATTAAGGCCACTTACACAGCAGTCGATCACTTAGCGGTTAGGTCTCCAAGGCTGGCGGTTGTAGCTAGGAAGGAAAAAAGGATCTTTTTCTGTTTTGGTAGATCTTTGAATAAGCGCTTCGAGTAGCTTCTAGCCAACCTCTTGCAGTCTTCAACCCTTTAGAATCGAATTTTTCCAACTCTTTCACCGACTTCTTGAGATCACCTTTGCAGGCTCCATCCGTTAGAAACTTGGCCAAAGTAGTAGCCTGTTAAGAAAAATTATCAATAAACACAAAAGTGTATGAAAACAGAAAACCATGAAAATTATACTACTATTGGTTCTTTTCATTAAAGCTAAAGCTAAAGTGAAATTCATAAAGCTATATGCGGGATCATCTTATATCTCCACTAACTATATTCAGAATTTACAACCACAGGTATTTACTTTCCAGTAGAGATGGGATGTGCTATATCTTGACTGGAATATGAGAAAACAACAGATGTGTGATATGATCACTCATCTTGGCACGCATTTTGATTCCAAAGTGTAAAGGTTGTTGGATGTATGGGTGATTAAAGATAGATGTTTGATGTTGATTTTGGTAATGGAGTAGTGGGAACCTCTTTGGTTCTTCTCACTCTCTCTATTTTCATTAAGTTTGAAGAGATAATACTAACTCTTCTACTTGGTCTATAAAAGACCTTACAACTTGTGGATGTCCTACACCCACATATTTAGTCAACACACACAACTAAATATAAAGTTGACTTGACACTCCTATTACACTAGTTCATTAACATTACATTACTCAACAATCTCCTCCTTAATGTGATGTTCTTCTACTCCTAGTAGTTCACGGAAATGTTGAAATTTTCCTTTGGCAAGTGCCTTGGTGAATATGTCCGCCAATTGGTCTTCCGTCTTGCAATACTTGAGCTCTATCTCACCATCTTCAACCGCTTCTCGAATAAAATGGTACTTGAGTTTGATGTGCCTTGCTCTACAATGCTCAACCGAATTTTTGGACATAGCAATTGCCGATTTGTTGTCACAAAAGATTACGGTGCTTTCTTCTTGCTTTTCTTGAATGTCTTCCATGATTCTTCTTAGCCATACAACATGAGATGTAGCTATTGATGCCGAAATGTACTCCGCTTCCGCCGTGGATTGAGCTACGGTTTCTTGCTTCTTTGATGCCCATGTGAATATACCCGAACCAAGAGAAAAGGCATACCCCGATGTACTCTTCATGTCATCAATACATCCTCCCAAGTCGCTATCACAATAGCCAACTAATTTGACATCCAAATTTCTTGAATACATGATTCCAAAATTCATTGTTCCTTGTATGTACCTTAACAACCTCTTTGCCGCGCCAAGATGTAAATGACTAGGTGAACTCATGAACCTAGAAAGCATACTTGAAGCAAACATGATGTCGGGTCTTGTATGTGTAAGGTACAACAAGTTTCCAATAAGACCTCTATAGTAAGTCTCATCAACCTTTCTTCCTCCATCATCCTTCTTGAGTTTCTCATTCACTACAAGTGGTGTAGATGTGGGGTTACAACCAAGCATACCAAATTTCTTCAACACCTTTTCGGCATACTTGCTTTGAGAAATGAACACTCCATCTTCACTTTGATGAACTTCTATACCAAGGAAGTACTTGAGCAAACCCATGTCACTCATCTCATATTTCATCATCATTTCTCTCTTGAATTGCTCAATCATATGAGCATCATTGCCCGTAAAGATAAGATCATCAACATACAAGGCAACGATGAGAATAGACGTACCTTTTGTCTTCACATATAGTGTAGGCTCACTCTTGCTTTTGTTGAAGTTTTGCCTCTTGAAGTATCCATCTATCTCACTATACCAAGCTCTTGGTGCTTGCTTGAGACCATACAAAGCTTTCTTCAACTTGTATACTTTGTCTTCTTCTCCTTCCACCACAAAACCTTGTGGTTGTTCTACATATACCTCTTCATGGAGTTCTCCATTCAAAAATGCCGATTTGACATCAAGTTGATAAAGTAACCAACCTTTTTGGGAAGCCATAGCAATCACGGCTCTAATGGTGTCAAGACGAGCAACCGGTGCAAACGTTTCATTGTAGTCGATACCGGGTTGTTGTGAGTAGCCCTTTGCCACCAACCTTGCTTTGTATCTTTGAACCGTTCCATCCGCATTGTACTTCACCTTGTAGATCCACTTCACACCAATAACTTCTTTGTCACTTGGCCTTGCTACCTTCTCCCATGTATCGTTCTCGTCAATGACAAAAACTTCTTCTTCCATGGCTTTTATCCAAACCGGTTCTTTTGATGCTTCTTCAAAATTTTCCGGTTCAACCACACAATAGTTGCATCTTTCATACACTTCACTCAACCTTCGCAACTTCTTTGGTGCCGACGGTGGCGATGTTGATGCACTAGTACTTGGAGACATACTTGGAGATGCTCCTAGTCTTGTATTTGGTGGTGTTTGAGGTAGTTCTTCCTCATCTTCTTCACCTTCTTCAACTTCATTTGTTGCTGAATTTTCTTGCTCTTCATCAACAATAATGGTTCTCTTTTCAATTTTACCTTCTTCCCAATTCCATGAAGCCCCTTCATCAAACAAGACATCACGACTTGTAATCATTGTGTTGTTCTTCAAGCTAAACAACCTATAACCTTTTGATTGGAGGCTATAGCCAATGAATATACACTTCTCACTTGCTTCATCAAGCTTTGTTCTCTTCACCTTTGGAATTTGAGAATAACACACACTACCAAAAACTTTGAGATGTCTTACCGATGGCTTTCTCCCACTCCATGCTTCAAAAGGAGTTTTATCCCATACGGCTTTTGTTGGACACCTATTCATCAAGTAGACGGCGGTGTTTGGCTTCGGCCCAAAACACTTTAGGCATACCCTTGTCATGAAGCATGGACTTTGCCATCTCCATCACGGTTTGGTTCTTTCTCTCGGAAACACCATTTTGTTGAGGAGTATAACCCACGGTTAGTTGCCTTTCCAAGCCTTCATCTTCACAAAATTTATCAAACTCTTTGTTATTGTACTCTTTGCCTCTATCACT
This sequence comes from Papaver armeniacum, assembly GCA_023531295.1. Taxonomy (NCBI): domain Eukaryota; kingdom Viridiplantae; phylum Streptophyta; class Magnoliopsida; order Ranunculales; family Papaveraceae; genus Papaver; species Papaver armeniacum. The sequence continues at coordinate 36,799 of JAJJWW010009856.1, forward strand.
TCTCAAAACTTTGATGTAGTGACCACTTTGCTTTTCAACAAGGCTTTTGAACTTCTTGAAGATGATAAAAACTTCGGATTTTTGTCTCATGAAGTACACCCAAGTCATACGACTTAAATCATCAATGAATAAGATAAAGTATCTATTACCTCCATGAGTTGGTGTCTTCATTGGTCCACACACATCGGTATGTACCAAACCAAGGAGTTCTTTTGCTCTCCATGCTACACCTTTTGGGAATGGTTGGCGATGATGTTTCCCAAGTGCACAACCTTCACATACTCCATCCTTGTGGTTGATATGTTGTGGAAGTCCTTGCACCATGTTCTTGTTGGAAAGTAACTTGAGACTATTGAAATTCAAATGCCCAAGTCTTTTATGCCATAACCATGTTTCATCAATGGTTTCCATCCTCAATGCAACATTCTTCTCCTTTTCAAAGATAATTGGAAAGCTTCTATTTTTCTCCATCTTGATACTCTTCATGACTTGTCTCTTGTTGTTGTGCTTCTTGTCATAAATGGTGCAATATCCATCTTCAAAATGAACCGCATACCCAAGCTCCACAAGTTGCCCAACACTAAGCAAATTTTGTGCCAAATCCGGAACATATAACACATCTCTAATGTATTTTGCTCCATTGATAGTTTGCACGCAAATTGTACCTCTTCCGTTAGCTTGAACCATGTTTCCATCCCCCATCTTCACTAAAGAGTTTATGGATGTATCCATGTCAACAAACAAGCTCTTCACACCGGACATATGAGTTGTACAACCACTATCTACAAACCAAACTTCACTCTTGGAAGTCACCATGGCACTTTGACAAGCATAAAACAAATTTTGTTTTTCTTCTTTTTCTTCCGCTCTACCGGCTTGTTCTTCTTCTTCTTTGTATCTACAATTTTTCTCCAAATGTCCATACTTCTTGCAATTGCGACATTGGGGTTTTCCTTTGTTCCAACAATTCTTCTCCAAATGACCATTCTTCTTGCAAAAATTGCACCTTGGTACTTGAGAAGTATCACTTTTTGTGTAGTTGTTGGAGTTAGCTCCTCCTTTCTTCCATTTTCCCTTTCCATTGGAGCTAGATGAAGAATCTCCCTTGTACCCATTTTGCTTCATTGCTGAATTTTTTGAGTTCAAGTTCAATTTTGATTGAAATGCACTTTCAATTGATTTTTCCGAGTGCCTCGACACCCTTTGTTCATACACCTTCAAAGAAGCCCATAATTCTTGTGACTTTAATGTAGAGAAATCTTTAGTCTCTTCTAAAACCGCCACAATGGGTTCAAATTTCTCCGGCAAACATATCAATATCTTCTCACAAATTCTTCTTTCTTCCATCTTCTCACCACACATCAACATATTATTAACAATTTCAACTACTCTTGAAGAAAATTCATTCAAACATTCATTCTCATTCATTTTTAGATTCTCAAAATCTCTTCTATATGAATGTAATTTCAATTCTCTTACCTTCTTATTACCTCCATACTCTTGTTGAAGGATATTCCAAGCTTCCTTAGCTATAGGAAAATGGATTACCCTTGGTAGAATAGTGTCTCCAACTCCTTGTTGAATGTACATGGATGCTTTTGCATTCTTCTTTCTACTCTCCTTAAGTAAATCCTTTTGGGGTTGTTCTAGAGTTGATGTATCTTCAACTTCATCATACCCATTTTGTACAATCTCCCATACATCTTGTGACATGAACAAGGTCTTCATTTTGATGGCCCAAAAATCATAATTTTCTCCATGAAAAAGTGGTATTGAAGGTTGTTGAATGTAGAAACTTGAGTTACTACTACTTGCCATAGATTTGGTTGATGATTGATTGAAGAAATTGGGTTTTTCTTTTCTAGATCTAGATTTTGAAAAATTTAAATGTTGCTGATTTTTTTGATTTAATGGGTAGAAATTGTTTTTTTCACTCACCAAGATCAAATCTATATAGATCTAAGCTCTAGATACCAATTGTTGGATGTATGGGTGATTAAAGATAGATGTTTGATGTTGATTTTGGTAATGGAGTAGTGGGAACCTCTTTGGTTCTTCTCACTCTCTCTATTTTCATTAAGTTTGAAGAGATAATACTAACTCTTCTACTTGGTCTATAAAAGACCTTACAACTTGTGGATGTCCTACAACCACATATTTAGTCAACACACACAACTAAATATAAAGTTGACTTGACACTCCTATTACACTAGTTCATTAACATTACATTACTCAACAAAGGTAAATCTTCAGGCATTGTGATATGCAAGTGCAACTAATAATGCTCTAACTTTGTAAAGCCAAATATTAAAGGATTTGTGGCATGTATATGATATGGCTAATTTAGATTCTAAAAAAAAGGACTGAATTCGGCAGCAGAAAATGAATAGAGTGTAAACCAAAGTTTTCCAGTATTGAACAACTCAATGTATTGTAACTGCAAAAACAGTATTGAACAACTCAATGTATTATAAGCGAATTGGAAATGAGAGAAAAGCATAGAGAATCCTTCACATACCTGAGCATATCACTGTAATGGAACAACCCCTTGGTTGAAATTACAATTTCAGCTATATGCTGTCTGTAGAGAGCGCATACGGCTTTCAAATTGAGCTCGGGATCTTCTTCAAACGATGAAAGCATATCAGCCTCAAACTTCCATTTTATGTCTTGGTGTTCGTTGCTGTTCCTATATTTCATAGCCAGCATGTCCATAAGGCTACCAAGAGAGGTTTCTGTATCATCAGAACCATCAGAATCTCCAGATTCGCCAAGAATTTCAACACTGTCGTCATCTGAGGCCAAGTTCACAAAAGGCTTCTTACTCATTTCCAAATGATCTCCAGATGATGATCCAAGTTGAGATGGTCTCTCCTCGGTACAGCCCCACCCCTTCCCTTCTTCAATGTTTGCATACATATTCATCACCTCCTCTTTGGTTTTCGACTCATACAAATGAGAGCACTCTTTTCCTCCACAGCTGGTTTCATCTCTTTGCTTTTCACTACTTTGAGTAACATTATTTTGCAAACCCTGCACTTTGGACTCTACTTTTACAGAATCTGGGAAATCTATAAATCTCAAGACTGAACTTTCCTTTCCATTCCTGATGACTATGCTCTCCAAATTAGAAACGATGCATCTCACTGTTGAATTTTCATTTTCCACCCTCAGATTTCGTCTCTCCAAATCGGAAAACATCTTCCTCCAACATTGAGTTGCATCCGCAGGTGTCCGTTCAGTCTCCTCTTCAGCAGCAGTTTTTCTAGTATCTACGACCTCTGCTGCTAATTCACCCTGGATTTTAGAGCACTCGACTTTCTTCCTCTCAAGCTCGACATTCTTCTTCTCAGGTTCCAGAGACAATTCCAAGCACTTACTTTTATAATGCACAAGAGTACTCTTCGATTTAACCACAGGCTCCCAAGTTTTTGTCGATGATTCTGGTTCTCGACACCCTTCCGTTCTTTCAACATTTTCCCTCTTCCTCTTACTATTGGCAGTAGTACCATCTCCAATAATTGTATCAGCAGCTGGATTGAAAATTCCCAATTAGTTACACAAAGCAATGCAACAATTCCTCCCGAGAGACTTAACAGATGAAACTATGAAATTTATCATATTTTAAACATGTAAAGAAACGAAACGAACAACTAGGACAATGGCAAGAACAGATGAAACTATGAAAATTTTCAATAATCACATTTTGAACATTTAACTGTGTAAGCAAATGAAATGAATTACTCACAGGTAGCTTGTTGAATACCTCCTGTTACATCAAGGGACCGGTTATCTTCCTCCTCCGTTACTTTCCTCGTCCGTTTTGAGCCTTTACATTCAATAGGACCAGTAGCACTACAACCTGCACCTGCACCTGCACCTGCACCTGCACCTTGCCCATCCCCACTTCTCTTCTTAAGATTGGACTTTAACCGGTAATTGCAATGTTTGTCACAAAGTCTAGACTTGGGAACACCATTTTCATCTTCAGCAGCACCAAGACTCCTCCTAAAATTCTTGCATCTCCATCCATGTCCATTAGTCTGAGAACAACGTTGTTCATCTGGAGGCAGCTTCTTCTTCTTCTCCATCTCCCAATTCTTGTAATGTTTTAGCTCTCCAGACCCTTCGACGTGTTTCCTCTTTGCCCCAATTTTGGCGGAACCACCAGCTACAATTGTATCAGCTTGATAGAAAATCCAAATTAGTTAGACAACGCAGTGATTCTTACTTACTCTCCCTTAAATCAATTGATGAAACTATGAAATTTCTCAATTAGTTATCTTAATTCAAGGAAAAAGAAACAAATCACTAAATTGAATATAGAAATTGAGAAATGTTAGTAATAATTACTCACAGGTATCATCATCTTCACCATGATCTCCACCTCTCTTCGACTTCTTATAGTACTCTGCATAAACATTATAATGTTTTTCACAAAATTTGGAGTTAGGACCACTATCATCATTAGCAGCAGCAGCACCGCCATGACTCCTCCTCATCCTAAATTTCTTGCATCTCCATCCTTTACCATTAGTACGACGACAACGATCTTCATCTGGAGGCGGCTGCTTCTTCTCCATCTGAGTCTACAATTAAAAGAAATCAATCAATCTTGCCCTAGAAATCACTTTATGAACCCTCTAGTAGGACTACTGGTCAGGTGAGTTTTTGTCTATTATACCCTTACAAGGGGCTTTTAAGTCATAAATTTTCACTGCTGTAAAAAAGTAGCTTGTAAAAATCTTTCTTTCTAATTTCTTCTGCTGGTGTAAAATTTCGACTCCTTGACTTGAAAAGCTGAAAAGCATAATACAGGACCACTGCGGTAAAATTTTCACCCAATTTTACAAATCCAAGGCACAAGAATTCATTTTTGCATCAACCAATTGAGACACTTCAAAAAAGGAATTTAAGAACAAAAAAGATGCATCCTATTGGTTTTTGTGTGTTCATTGGTGTTTATTGGAGAAAGTGGCGCGAGGAATATCGGTAGAAATTCTCCTGCAGAGAAACGAGGAAATTTCCAAAGGTGTCTAGTTTTAATTAGTTATTCCCAAAAATGTTGTAAATTACCAAAAATGTTTGTATGTGTGTACCCATTGCTTGACATTGTGTACACAATATGATGAATCCAAATGTGTCTAGTTTTAATGTGTGCACATTATACCTTTTTTGGAATTTTTTAAAAACTAGATATTTTTAGTAAATAGCTTTCTGAAGGGTACACTTTTGGGCATTGACCCAGCGAGCATCTTGGGTAAGTCGATTGTAAAATCTAGTAGACCAGGAGTGTGGGCCAAAAAACTAGTGATTTACTTTAAACAAAAAGCAAAATTAAGAGACATCACAATACAAAAAAACGAAGAAGAGGTAATCAAGCTTTAACGTAGTAACTAGAATTTACGCATAACATTATCAGTTCCATGAGCTAAACAGGGGTTGTTCTTTCTCCATGTACACCTAATAAAACAACCTCAAGTGTGACTACGTACCATAATATCAGTTACTACATTGGAGGAGAGTAGGTAACATTACCGTTTCGTGTATTAATAAGTTTTCTGTTACATATCTGTACAAAATTAGAGGGTGTTAAAAGGAGAGGCAAGATTGCAATGTCTAATGCAAAAAACTAAGGCCACTTACACAGCCGTCTATCACTTGGCAGTTAGGTCTCCATGGCTGGCAGTTGTAGTAGGAAGGAAAAAATGATCTTTTCTGTTTTGGTAGATGCTGAATAACTGCTTCGAGTAGCTTCTAGCCAGCCTCTTGCAGTCTTCAACCCCTTTAGAATCGAATTTTTCCAACTCTTTCACCGACTTCTTGAGATCACCTTTGCAGGCTCCATCCGTTAGAAACTTGGCCAAAATAGTAGCCCTGGTAAGAAAAATTATCAATAAGGACAAAAGTGTATATATGAAAATAGAAAACCATGAAAATGATACTACTATTGGTTCTTTTCATTTTCATTTTGTTCATTGTTCTTCATCGACACAACTATGAACATTTTGCAGGCTTGCTTTCCTGCCCTGTGCATCCACAAAACAAATATGAAATCTAGGAAAGCCAGAAAATCCTTTTATCTGACAATTACGGAAAAATATACCAGTGATTCTCTAGTGTGACTCAACCGACTCTGTCAATTGTCGATATACAAAGTCCGCAGTCAGTACAGAGACTGAAGTTCATATTAATGAGTGTGGTAGTGATGACGCCAACTAAAGCTATATGCAGGATCATCTTATATCTCCACTAACTATATTTAGATTAGAATTTACAACCACAAGCTTTCAGTTGAGACAGGATGTGCTTTATCTTGACTGGAATGTGAGAAAACAAGAAATGTATGATATGATCATTCATCTTGGCACGCATTTTGATTCCAAAGTATAAATATTGAACTTTGAGTAACATCATTTTGCAAACCCCATTCTTTGGGATCCATCTTTACATAGTCAGGTAAATCTACAGATCTCAATATTGAACTTTCCTTTCCACTCCTCAGGACTAGGCTCTCCAACTTCGAAAAGTGAGACTCTACACAATCCGCCATTGTTGAATTGCTATTTTCCACCCTCTCCCAATCGGAAAACATCTTCCTCCAACATTGATCAGTTGCATCTGCTGGTGTCCGTTCAGCCTCCTCTGTAGCAGCAGTCTTTCTAATTTGTACGACCTCCGCTAATTGTCCCTGGAGTTTACTGCACTCAATATTTTTCTTCTCAAGTTCCAGAGACAATTCCAAACACTTAATCTTATAATGCTCAAGAGTACTCTTGGATTTAACGACAGGCTCCCAAGTTCTTGTCAATGATTCTGGTTCTCGACACCCTTCCGTTCTTTCCACATTTTCCCTTGTCCTCCTAATATTGGCAGCAGTACCATCTCCAATAATTGTATCAGCAACTGGATTGAAAATTCCCAATTAGTTAGACTAGGCAATGTAATGATTCCTCCCGAGAGATTTAACAGATGAAACTATGAAATTTCTCAATTGTCATAATTTAAACATGTAAGCAAACGAAATGACCAACAACTGAACAAGGACAATGGCAAGAACAGATGAAACTTTTCAATTATCACATTTTGAACATGTAACTGTGTAAGCAAATGAAGATATAAGAATTACTCACAGGTAGCTGGTTGAATACTTCTTGTTACATCAAGTTATCTTCCTCGGTTACTTTCCTCCTCCTCCGTTTTGAGCCTCTACATTCAATAGGACCAGCACCTGCACCACTTCTCTTCTTAAGATATGACTTTACACGGAAAGTGTAATGTTTTTCACAATGTTTAGACTTAGGAACACTATTTTCATCTTCACCAAGACCCATCCTAAAATTCTTGCATCTGTATCTAGAGATTCCTATTCCATTAGTGTGAGAACAGCTTTGTTCATCTGGGGGCAGCTTCTTCTTCTCCATCTCCCAATCCTTGTAATGTTTTTGACAATAACGCAGTTCATTATCAGCACTTGCATTCTTGCATCTCCATTTCCCATTTTTGCCACTGCAAATCTCTTCTTCTTCTTCTTCACTACCAGCCGCCTTCATAGTGGTCGCCATTACAACAACAACAACAACAAAAAAAAATCTGATGTTGCCCTGAATCTACGAATATTCATATAGCTTGTTAGGTAGGGTTTTGTCTATTATACCCTTACAATTATTGCTTGCTTTTCTTTTATTATGATTTTCGGTGTAGAATATATTTATTTTATGCCCAGGAAAGAATTTATTAAATTAGATATCCAATAATATTGGCAGATGAAGACAGTTATAACTTTGAAATATCACTTGATTCCACTTCAAAACATTACAACTGAACTGTTGACCTTCTGAATTATGACCTCCGATCTGGAATCCTAGTTAACAATATTTCCACAAAATGGACAGGGAGGACAAGATCTAGTAATTGAATATGTAGTTTACGGGCTGGCTTGTCTCAGCTTTGCCTTTTGTCATCGAATGAGAAGACTCAATCACACAAGAAGTAGTAATAAAACATGGTTACAACAGACCCAAGGGATGCACCCATCTGTAACCAGAAAAACTCCACAGCAATACTAACTAGCAGCTTACAATAGGATTGATATTAATGCCAAGGAACACCGGCCGTGATCCCTGCACAGCATCCACATTCAAGGAATGTACAAGACCAACTGCTGGGACAAAGATAACCTGAACACTACTCTGCACACAGTTTGCAGGAAATAAACTTGCAAATTTGGAAACCTGAAGTATAACAACACTTGGAAAGGCAATTAGCCAACCATTGAATTCCTGATGTACACATCTCAACCCGGAAATGCATCACTTGTCAATCAATCAGAACCGGCAGCTTGCAATACAGATTTGTCAGACCCGAGAGATGCACTCATGACACTAGATTTAATTTTTCATGCGAACTTTGCAACGGTAAACTACCTTGTTACTAGTTCTATTAACAAAATTAAGAGACATCAAAATCCAGAAACAAAGAGGGTAATCTAGCTTTCATTTCAGTCGTAAGATTTTACACATAACATTATCAGTTCACTGGGCTAAACAAGGGTTGTTTTTCTCCATGTACACCTACTAGCATAACCTGAATTGTGACTACCATAATATCAGTTACTAAATTGGAGACTCAATACATAATTAGTGAGTGAATATTGACTAGTTTTCCATTTCATGTGTACAAAATTAGACGAGGCAAGATTAGAAGGGGATGTAAGATTGCAATGTCTGCTCAAAAAAGTGAAGGCCACTTACACAACAATGAACAATCCATTACTTAGCAGTTTGATTTCCATGACAAGAAGTTGAAGATGGAAGGAAAAAAGGATCTTTCCCATTTTGGTAGATATGGAATAACTGCGTGGAGTATCTTCTAGCCAGCCTCTTGCAGTCGACGATTGCTTCAGAATCGAATATCTCCAAATCGTTCACAGACTTTTTCACGTCGCCTTTGCAGTCCTCAGCCATTAGAAACTTAGCCAAAGCAGTACACCTGTTAAGAGATAATGTTAATCAATGTTAAAAGTGTATGAAAACAGAAAACCAAGAAAATATACTACTGTTGATTCTTCTCCTTCTTCTCATTTCCATTTGGTACTTGGAAATAACTATGAACATTTTGCTGGCTAGCATTCCTGCCCTGTGCACGTGCAGTCACGAGCGAGAAAATAGCTTTCTCCCGCCATTCACATGACAATTACCGAAGGCAGCAAAATCAAGAAAAATTCGACCACTTAACTTTCATTTGCCACCCAACTCTGATGATAATCAATATACAAAGGCCACAGTCAGTGCAGCAACTGAAATTTCATATTGTTGAGGGAGGTAATGTCCACGGCAATTGAAACTAGTTACAGGATCATCTAATATATATCTCCACTAATTGTAATGAGAATTCGCAACCACAAGTTTTCAGTAAAGTTAAGTCTTCAGACATTATGATGTACATGTATTAATGCTCTAACTACAGGCAGAATCAGAGGATACCTTGTAAAGCCAAGTGGTTAATTAAGATACTCAAAAAACAAGCAATAAATTCGATAGGTGAAAATGAAAAGAGTAGATGCAGTAGAAATTGAACATAGACAGTATACAAATGTAAACCAACAGGCTTGCAAATTCTTGTGACATTGGGCCAATGTATTGTAACAGCAAAATCAGTAATTTAATGCAGTTTTAAGTATAATCGAATTGGAAATGCAAGAAAAGTGCATAGAATTGTTAATATACCTGAGAGTGTCACTGTCAAAGAACAGCCCCTTTGCTGATATTCCATCTTCGGATATTTCCTGTCGATAGAGAGCACAAACAGCTTTCATACAGAGTTCAGTATCCTTTTCAAATGAAGAAAGCATATCAGGCTCAGATTTCCATTTCATTTCTTCGTTGTGGTTCCTATTCCAGTTATGCATCCCCAGCATATCCATATCTATATTTCTTTGTTCAGTCTCATCGGTAGCAGTAGTCTTTCTGGTTTCTACCTCCACTACTTTACCATGGAGTTTAGTGCACTCCACTATCTTCTTCTCAAGATCCACACTCATAGTCTCAAGCTCCAATCCCTTCTTCTCAAGATCCAATTCCTTCTTTTCATGATCCACGGACAATTCAATACAGTTAGTCTTATAATGCTCCAGAGTCTCCAATTCAACCACAGGTTCCCTAGATCCTGTCAATGATTCTAGTTCTCCAGACATTCTTTCGACATATTTCCTCTTCCCAACATTATCGGCAGAACCACCTTCTATAATTGTATCAGCTGGATAGAGAACATTCCCAATTAGTCTCTGGGGATTTATTCGGTAGGAGACTTAACAGATGCAACTATGAAATTTCTCAATTATCACAATCTAAACATGTAAACAAATGAAACGAATAACAGCAAGATTGAAAATCACTAAAATGAAGATACATTGAAAGAGGGAGAAATGTATGTAAGAGTTACTCACAATCAGAGTTATCATCAGTAGCTGGTTGATTACTTGCTTCAGCAACAAACCGGTCACCTTCGTTTACAATCTTCCACCCTTTAGATGTCCTAGTTTCAACCACAGTTTTTGTCAATGATTTTAGTTCTCCAGACCCTTGTGTCCTTTCGACGTGTTTCCTCTTTGCCCCAATTTTGGCAGAACCACCAGCTACAATTGTATCACCATTTCCACTTGACTTCTTCTTCATCTTATTTGAAGTAATCAAAGAAGGTTTTTCTATTAAAAAATCTCTAAAATCAAGTCTTCCAGACCATTCCGTTGTTTCGACTTTATTCCTCTTGGTCCCAACATTGGCAGAACCACCTTGCATATCAGCTGCTGAACATATAGACAATTCCCAACAAGTTAGAAAATGCAATGATTTTTAATCTTCCTTTCTATCAACCAAACTAATAATTTTAGAAATCCTAAATTACAAGTTTCCTAATTCCTGTCAATGATTTTAGTTTTCAGACATTCTTTCAAAAAATTTCTTCTTTGCCCCAATTTTGGCAGAACTACCAATTTTGGCACTTGTATCAGCTGGAATTCCCAATTAGTTAGACAATGCAGTGATTCTTACTTACTTTTCCTTAAAAAGGGGGCTTAAATCAAGAGATGAAACTATGAAATTTGTCAATTACTTATCATAATTCAAAGCAAATAAAACGAATCACTAAATTAGAGATAGAAATTGAGAAATGTATGTAAGAATTACTCACAGGTATCATCATCTTCCTCCTCCATTACCTTCTTCTCCCTCCTCCGTTTAGATCCCCTAGTTTCTTCACCATCTCCATTTCTCTTCTTCTTCTTAAGATACTTAAAATACTCTGCAAAATAATTGTAATGTTTTTCACAACGTTTAGTCTTAGGAACACTATCATCATCAGCACCATGACTCATCCTAAAATTCTTACATCTGTATGTGATTCCATTTCCACCACCAGTATGACAACAACGCTCTTCATCTGGAGGCAGCTGCTTCTCCAAATCTGGACCAGAACCTTCACCGTCTCCACTTGTCTTCTTCTTCTTATACTGAGCAAAATAATTGTAATGTTTTTTACAGCGACTGGTCTTAGGAACCCTAGCATCATCATCAGCAGCAGCAGAACCATAACTCATCCTAAAATTCTTGCATCTCCATCCTTTACCATTGGCATGACAACAACGCTCCTCATCTGGAGGCGGAAGCAGCTGCTTCTTCCTCTCCATATCCAAATCTGGACCTGCACCTGCACCATCTCCACATCTCTTCTTACGTTTCTTATCATACTCTGCATAATAATTGTAATGTTTTTCACAATGTTTACTCTTAGGAACACTATCATAACTCATCCTAAAATTCTTGCATCTCCATCCTTTACCACTAGCATGACAACAACGCTCTTCATCTGGAGGCGGCGGCAGCTGCTGCTTCTTCTCCATCTGAGTCTACAGTTTAAAAAAGTCAAAATCAATTTTGCCCTAGAAATGAAATAAGTGAATCTACACTCAACATTTATGAAAAGTACTACCGGTTAGGTGAGTTTTTGACTTTTTATTCTTTTCTATTAACCCCTTACAATTATTGCCTTGTTTGGTGTGCCATACGATGGGCTTTTTAGTCATAAACTTTCGCTACTGTAAAAAAAAAAAAGTACTAGTAAAAATCTTTCTTTCTACATTCTCCTACTGTTGTAAAATTTTTGAGTTGACTCAAACACAAAAAGCTTAAAAGTATTGGGCCACTACAGTAATATATTGTAGCTAGCCAGTAATTGAAGAACCATTTTTCGTGACCAACCTTTTTTTTGGGACCATTTTTTTATTTTTGGGTAAGATATTAGAAGTAATTCTAGGTCACCCTTTATCTAGATATTTATGATTATACCTAAATTACCTTCTGATTATTTTTGGTTAATGATTAATTAGTGTTAATGTTAGTTAGTGTGATTAATAAAATGATTTTGAATAAAGATTTGAGATTAAAAAATCAGATTTTAAAAAAGAAGTAGAATTATTGAGAGAGAAAAGTTATAGAAGATGAAGAAGAAAAACATGGAAATAAAAAAAAAAATTGAATTTCACTAAGCTAGACTATTTCACTAAGAAATAAGTGATGAATTATTTCTTAGATGGTGAATGTATTCTTCCCCAAAGCCAATCTCAAGATGAAAACGATGGATTTTACTAACCACAGGAGGAGGAAGACTATTTGGGTACCCAGGTATGCTCTAAACTTAGATAATGTTGGTTGAATTGGTCCAAATTTTCAAAAAAATGTGAATTTGTTAAGTAGATTTGGGCTTGTTCGGTTACCTTGTGTGAAGAACATGTAACCGAACTCATCTGAAAGTGTAGTTCGGTTATCACCATTAACATTTTGTTAGACCACATCAACATAAGAAGCTGAAACTCATCTGATAGTTAAGAGTTCGGTTTGTCAAGGTTTTTTGCGAACAAACCGAACATAGTGGGACAAGTTCGGTTATCACCATTAACATTTTGTTGCGTAGAAGCTGTAAAAATCTTTCTTCCTACTGCTGTGATAAAGTAAAAAGAGATTTTGCTATATCCAATGGCATTTTCGTGCACATTCCAGACATTCTTTTTTCTTTTGTTTTTTTCATATCGAACAAGAAGACTCAATCACACAAGAAGTGGTAATAAAACATGGTTACAACGGACCCAAGAGATGCACCCATCTGTAACCAGAAAAACAAGAAAAACTCCACAGCAATACTAACAAGCAGCTTACAATAGGATTAATGGGTGAATTCCTAGCTAGCAGCAAAGACCTGACTAACTCCACTTTTAGGTTGATAAATATTAATGTCAAGAAACATAGTTCTGGAACACTCCTAACCCCTGCACAGCATCCATATTAAAAGAATAAAGAACAACTTTGTAGACCATTAAAATGCTTCAGTGAAACCAAACTATCAAATACCAACAGTGGCTGTGATGATTCTTCACAAGCTATAATGCCAGACTTAGATTACCACCAGCGTCACACACTGTCATCAAAGCACGACAAAGTGCAACTGCTGGGACAAAGATAACCTGAACACTACTCTGCACACAGTTTGTCGGAAATAAACTTGCAAATTTGGAAATCATACAGTTAATGAAGTATAACAACACTTGGAAATGCAATTAGCAAACAAGCGAATTCCTCTTGTATACATCTCAATCGTAACTGGCAGCTTGTAAACAAGAATTGAACCACTGATGATGCAGTATTACAAATTGGAACTAATTCTCAAAACTTGAAGGACTAGTTTCGAAACACTAAAACCAAGCATTTGAATAAGAGAATCAATTTCTGAAATTTGCACTTGATTTAGAGCAGAACCACATAAAGAAGGGATCAAAGAACCTCATACAAGAAGAGCTTTCAATGAAACATCGCTATTAGGTAGAAACTTGATCACGGTGTCAGTTAACTTCCACAGAGATGAGTCGCAAGATTACAAAGCAAGTTTCAAATTCAACAATCGGAAGCATGAACTATTTTGTCTACAGTTTCTTGGATACTAGATGCTAAGGCCTTTTTTTTACTCCGCTAAAAGTTTTCTTCTGATTTGTGCCACATGGCCATGGCTGTCAGTGAACCTCTAGATGCAAAGGTCTGAGAAGCGAGAACTGATAAATCTGAACAAATTCAAGGGTGCAATAACAAACACAATAATATTTGAAAATTTATCAATTTCCATGAAAATACAGTCTCAAGTCTCAACAGATATATCAAAGCAATCAGAAAGCTCAAATAAACAGGATATGTTGTAAGAAATTATCATCCTAAAAACCTTTGCATCTAGAGAGGAGGAGGTCTAGTAATTGCAGATGTCAGATGGTGCTGGGCTGTGTCTGGTTTGCCTTTGTCAAAATAAAATTTTATTTCAAACTTAATGGCTACAGAAAATTCAATCACACAAGAACTGCTAATGAAACATATTTACAAGTTACAACAGACCCCAAGAGATGCACCTATCTGTAACCAGAAAAATTTGCAACATAGATTTCGTCAGAACCCGAAAGATGCACCCGTGACATTAGATTTCTTTTTTCATGCGAACTTTGCAACAAGAGTCAACTACCTAGTTACTATTTCTATTTAGAAAATTAAGAGACAAAACAATCCAAAAACAAAAGGGGTAATCTATCTTTTATTTCAGTCACAAGATTTTACGCATAACATTATCAGTTCCATGAGCTAAACAAGGGTTGCTTCTCTCCATGTACACCTACTAGAAAAAACTGAATTGTGACTACCATTATATTAGTTACTGAATTAGAGACTCAAAACATATTTAGTTAGTCAATACACATCAAATTTATCATTTGGTATACTGACCAGTTTTCCGTTTCATGTGTACAAAATTAGAGGAGGCTAGGTTAAAAGGAGATGCAAGATTGCAATACCTAGTCAAAAAAGTGAAGGCCACTTACACAACAATATATCACTTGGCAGTTTGATCTCCACGGCTGGAAGTTGAAGCTGGAAGGAAAAAAGGATCTTTCCCATTTTGGTAGATATCGAATAACTGCATGGAGTATCTTCTAGCCAGCCTTTTGCAGTCGGCGATCGCTTCAGAATCGAATACCTCCAACTCGTCCACAGACTTTTTTAAGTCACCTTTGCAGTCCTCAGCCATTAGAAACTTAGCCAAAGTAGTACACCTGTTAAGAGATAATATCAATTTACGCCAAAAGTGTATGAAAATGGAAAGAAACTATTCTTCTCATTTCCATTTTGTACTTGGAAATTACTATGAACATTTTGCTGGCTGGCATTCTTGCAGTCACGAGCAAGAAAATAGCTTTCTCCCGCCATTCACATGACAACTACCAAAGGAAGCAAATCTTTTATCAGACAATCATGGAAAATTCGACCACCAAACTTTTGTTTGCCACCCAACTCTGATGATAATCAACATACGAAGACCACAGTCAGTGCAGCAACTGAAATTTCATATTGATGAGTGAGGTAATGTCCATGGCAATTGATCATCTAATTTGTATATCCACTAAATGTATTGAGGATTGACAACCACAAGTTTTCAGCAAAGATGTTATATTTTGACTGGGAAATGAGGAAAGAGCAAATGTATGATTCCGAAGTATAAAGTTAAGTCTTTGGACATTGTGATATACATGTAATAATGCTCAAAAAATAACCAAATATTAAATGAATTGCGTAATTTATTTTATATGGTTAATTAATAAACTCAAAAAATAACCTATGAATTTGGCAGCTGAAAATGAAAAGAGTCAGTGCAGTAGGAATTGAACATAAACAGTATACAAATGTTAACCAAAAGGCATACAAATTCATGTGACATTGAACAAGACGATGCATTCTAACTGCAAAATCAGTAATTTCATGCAGTTTTGAGTATAATCGAAATGGAAATGCAAGAAAAGTGCATAGAATTCTTAAATTTACCTGAGCGAGTCACTGTCAAAGAACAAGCCCTTGGGTGATATTTCGTCTACGGATATTTTCTGTCGATAGAGAGCACAAACAGCTTTCATGCAAAGTTCGGTATCCTTTTCAAAGGAAGAAAGCATATCAGGCTCAGATTTCCATTTCATTTCTTCGTTGTCATTCCTATTCCGATATTTCATCGCCAGCATGTCCATAAGGCTACCAAGAGAAGTTTCTGAATCACCAGAACTATCAGAATCTTCAGATTCGCCAAGAGTTTCACCACTGTCATCTGAGACCAAGTTAGCGAAAGGCTCCTTACTCATTTCCAGATGATCCTGAGATGAGGATCCATGTTGAGATGGTCTCTTGACGAACTGCCCCAACCCTTCCCTTCTTCAACGTTTTGACCTTCACTCGATAAATGTAGAATTCCAGAAGAAATGTTCATAGCAGAGTATTTGGGAAATTTTGACTCCAATTCATGATGTTTATTGAAGCCATTGTTACACACATTCAGCACCTTCTCTCTGGTTCTACACTCGTACACATGAGAATCCTTCCTCCCTCCACTGCTGGTTTCAGCATTAAGTTTGCTCCTGTTGCTTTCATCTGTTGGCTTTTCACCACTTTGAGTGATGTCATTTTGCAAACCCCGCACTTCGGACTCCACCCTTTCAGAATTACGCAATTCTACACATCTCAATATTGCACTTTCATTTCCACTTCTAAGAACTAGGCTCTCCAAATTCGAAATGCGAGAGTCTACACATCCTGCCATTGCTAAATTACCATTTTCCATTCTCTGGACTAGACTCTCCAAATTTGAAATGCGAGAATCTACACATCCCGCAGTTGTTGAGTTTTCACTTTCCATCCTCAGGAGTTGGCTCTCCAACTTTGAAATGAGAGACTCTACACATTCTGCCTTTGTTGAATTTTCACTTTCCATCCTCAGGACTTGGCTCTCCAAATTCGAAATGCGAGAATCTACACATCCCATTGTTGAACTTTCATTTTCCTTCCTGTGGACTTGACTCTCCAAATAAGATAAACATTCAGGTGCATTTGCGGGTGTTCTTTCAGTCTCAGCAGCAGCAGTCTTTCTAGTTTCTACTTCGGCTAATTTACCCTGGAGTTTAGTGCACTCCACTTTCTTCTGCTCAAGCTCCATTATCTTCTTCTCAAGCTCCAATTCCTTCTTCTCAAGCTCCATTTTCTTCTTCTCAAGCTCCAATTCCTTCTTCTCAAGCTCCACTTTCTTCTTCTCAAGCTCCAATTCAATACACTTAATCTTATAATGCTCCAGACTCTCCAATTTAACCGCATGTTCCCTAGATCCTGTCAATAACTCTAGTTCTCCAGACATTGTTTCGGCATATTTCCTCTTCCTCTCATTATCGGCAGAACCACCTTCTATAATTGTATCAGCTGGATAGAGAAAAATTCGATTTATTCAGTAGGGAGACTTAACAGATGAAACTATGAAATTTTCCGAGTATAATAATTTAAACATGTAAGCAACCGAAACGAACAACAACAGCAAGAACAATCTAAACATGTAAGCAAACGAAACGAACAACAGCAGCAATAACAACAACATCAAAAATCATTGAAATGAAGATACATTGAAATTGGGGAAATGTATGTAAGAGTTACTCACAATCACAGTTATCATTAGTAACTGGTAGATCAACTAACCGGTCACCTTCCGTTACCATCTTCCTCCGTTTGTCCACCCTAGTTTCAACCACAGGTCCCCTAATTCCTGTCAATGATTTTAGTTCTCCAGACCCTTCTATCCTTTCGACCTCTTTCCTGTCTGTCACAAAATTGGCAGAACTACCACCTGCACTTGTATCAGCTGGATGGAAAATTCCCAGTTAGTTAGACAATGCAGTGATTCTTACTTACTCTTCCTTTTAGGGGGAATTAAATCAACAGATGAAACTATGAAATTTCTCAACTAGTTATAAGAAATCAGTAAATTAAAGATAGAAATTGAGAAATGTATGTAGGAATTACTCACCATGATCTTTCTCCTCCGTTACTTTCTTCTTCTTATAATTCTTATAATAATTGTAGTGATTTTCACAATAGTTGGTCTTCGGAACAGTAGCATCATCAGCGGCAGCACCACCATGACTCATCCTTAAATTCTTGCATCTCTATCCCCTTGATCCAGTAGATTGACAACAACGATGTTCATCTGGAGGCAGCTGCATCTTCTTCTTCTTCTCCATATGAGTCTACAATTTTTGCCCTAGAAAATCAAAATCAATTTTGACCTAGAAATGAAATCGCTCACTAGGATCTAATAAGTGAATCTACACTGCATTTACGAACCCTCTAGTAAAGTACTGTGATTAGGTGAGTATTTACTTTTTGCTTTTGTCTATTATGCCCATAAAATCATTGCCTTGTTTAGACTGTCATACGAGGGGTATTTTGGTCATTGGTTTTCACTAGTGTAAAAAGGTGGTAACAGCTGTTAAGTCTTTTGTTCTTTCTACTTTCTTACTGCTGTAAAATTTTGACTCGTTGACTCTGTTCTTCTGAATGTTCTCGACCAATGCCCGGCCCTCATAAAAATGCAACGCCGAGATGGAGTTGTCTTGAGTATGTTCTACGCCATAGGATGGGGGATTGTGTTCTAGCAACTAGCAATTTCATTTCACTGACGAGTTGAGTTCATCCAGTCCAGCTAATAATTATTGTATGGAATCATGAAACAAAAATGTAGTTCAACACATATCATGGATGCTTAATTCGTTATATCTTCCCACCTGATTTTCATGGTCGTCGATTTTTTTTCTCCATATATTTACATGTACCTTCTTCACTTAAACAGTCCTATTGACGCTAAGTTTGCACAAAAAGCTCTCAAATATTACTCCAATTTTATTCATCAGTGAACCAACATCTGCGGATTCTGCGTATAGTATTGGTATCGAAAACAAGATGTCGGTGGAATTTGACGTTATCGAACTCTTAAAGATCGTACTAATACCAAATGTTTTATGGGGTTAATCAAGTTCAGTTTGCTAAACATATAAAGGAAAATGAAGTTTAGTTGTCTAAGCAAAGTGAAAGTAAAATGAAGTGGTTCATACAAATTAGATTTATACGAAGAGGAAAATTTAAGAGGAAGCCAGCAATGACTTTATTTTGAATCTTGGTTTGGGTTTATTATTTCAGAAGGGAATACTTTTTTTTTTCTTTTTGTTCCATATGATTATGCACATCTTTTTAATCAAATCGCTTTTATAGTAAAAAGAGAACAAATTAAGAAATTTGGAATATTTTATCTAGGATTTACCTTCCGACTGAACTCAATGACTTTCAACAATCAAACCAAACTTTGCATCCGCATCTACATCTTCATAATTGTTCAACTCATCAATCAATTTTTTTATTGGCCTCAACATCTATCTCTTCCCTAATACATAGCATTGCTTGGGTTATCAAATTCCCGATTCGTCTTCTCTGTTTCCATTTTAAACAACATACATTCAACAAATCATGCTAAAACCATTTACAAAACCATATTTTAGAAACAATACACACCAGGTATTCGAGAGCTTTATCTTTGTCTTGTATATGGGGCCTCTCATCTACTCGTATCTCTCGAGTATGTGAAATGATGAGGTACCATGGCATGTAATCCGGAATTGCCTCATCATCTGTTTCCAAGCGGCCATCCATATCATGTTTGTTGTACCTTCTCTCGTCTTAGTAATTAGATGCTGGTAAAGGTTTGTGAACTTCAAACCACTTTGAAGATCTAGGAAAAGACATTGATCAAACATCGGATGCTTGGTGGAACCGTGTATTCATCGTTTTTATGGCGTTAGACGGAAATTGCAACTCAAGGTCTTTGAAACTCGTCAAGGAACGGTTCGAGGAGATATTCTTCGAGTGTGAATTTTTCAAAAGAGAAATCAAGGCCGCAAGGGAAGCCTTGCCAAATATGTTGGGTGCTATAAGAGTAAGTATTTAAACAAGAGGTAAAACTTATCCAAAGCTTTCAACAATACTAACTGAGTATGTTTGCGTTTTCAGTTGAGGAAGGCGTATGGCTATTACGAGGAGCTTCGTGGGAAAAAGTTTGAGTTCGACGATTGCTACTTTATCTTGGAAGGCACTATGTAAAATTACGCCATTTATGATTAAGTGTATAAGTGCACCGTTATTATCTATTGTATTTCATTTCCTTCAATGTATCGCTATCAAAGATGTATGCCTTTTACGATTCAATGAAATGATTCTATGAAATCAAAAGTTATGATAATCCAGCGCAAGGGTCGTTAGTATATTAAATAAAACACCGAATGACTCTACATAAAATTTGAAATGGCGGGATAGGGTCGTCATCTTCTAGGAATACATATATGACGACTCTAAGTGTTTTATTTCGTAAGAGTTCTGGGTTTAGAGTCGTTTGTCTGTAAACAAAAAAAATTAACGACCCTTTTTGACCTAGCTAAAAGAGTCGTCAGTGTTTATCACACCAACCTAACGATTTTTCATAACCTGGAAAAGTTACAGGTTTAAGTCGTCATTGGTAAGTTTCAATTCACTGACGACTTTGAAGAGTCGTTAATGAATCCAAACCCCGACTATAACGACTCTCACACTGACTAGTTCCATAGTGACCATCAATCGACCCCTTGGAGCACCATTCAGACAATTTCAAGAGTATATGAGGTTTACCTGATTGTTTTGAGGTGTGGGTTCTTCATTTTGAGTATCGGTTTCTTCATTTTGAGCAGTAGGATCTTCATTTCCACCATTATTCATGGCTTCCTCCATTAACATCTCTTCATCAAACATCCAATCCATAGGATTAGTTGATACAATCTTACCATCAACACAATCATGGTTATTGTTTGAACCTTCACCAACCTCATTCCCTCCACTTGAATCACTCATTTCTAAAAACCCTAGTTTTTCCTCTCAAAAACTCCTCTTCTTCTTCTCAAAACAAAAAAACCCAAAACTAAAATTTCCACAAATTTTAATCCCAAAACCTGATTTTTATCTAAACAAAATTATCACACTAATCAACTTAATTAAATCTTAATACTAATCACTCAGGGGCATTTTAGCCATTTAGAAAAAAATATTATAAGGGGTGACCCAAATTAGGATTGGGTGACCTTTTTTGTCCTCTAGTGCTTGGCCCCCAATTAAAAATGTTTTGCCCCAATCAAAGTATGATTCCAAATTTTGCTCGTGCTCGTATCTAGAAATAATTTCCTGTTTTAGAACTTTCCTTTTTCTCCACGATCTCTATGCACTATTTAAACAGCTCAGGGCACTCGCCTAAGCTTTCAAATCATATGTAACCAAAATATCTCTCTCTCTCTCTTCCTTGTTCTTGGAAAATAAATCTCTTAATTGATTTTGATAATAATTTGCTTCAAAAAAATTTAATAAATGTAATAACACTCCCCTGGTTTATCATAAATCTTTAGGTTTCGGATTATTCTAGACGGCAGTCGCTAAAGAGGATGAGGGGGGAGGAGACTAGCGATTTCCTTTATTCTGATCGGCGGTCAGTGAAGAGAAGAAGAAGGGAAAAGGAAGAGATAATTAATTACAGAAGAAGAAGGGAGGAGGAGGAGGACATTAACTACGGCCGATCATCAAATAGAAGAAGAATAGAGGAGAGCAGGCGTGAAGACATTAATTACAGCAGGTCATCAAACAATTATGGGCAATCCTCATACAGAAGAAAATGGGCGGGGGATAATGATATTACCTTCACCTTTCATTCCTGTGGGTTGTCTTGTTTAGATCGGTCACTTATCAAGGAGGGCAAGTGTGAGGTTGTTTCCAAAAAGTTTTATGAAGAAGACGATGAGACTAATGCGACCCCAATTGGTAGCTTTCCTTGTTCTGTGGATGATGTTATAGTCACAGAGATTTTAAGCAGACTGCCAGCGAAATCACTCTTACGATTCAAGTCAGTATGCAAACATTGGCTTTCTTTGATTGCACAGGATCAAGACTTCATTCATTTACACTCTATCCGTTCAAAATCACGTCTGAATCTCCTCTGCATGGCTCCACTGCCGGAACAAAACGAAATGCTGCTACCTATGCGTATTCTGTCAGCAAATTTATCTGTCAAAACAACTGGTGGTGAGGGAAAAGTTATTATTCATAATGTGAAGAAGAAAACCAATGATAATTGGTTTTATTATGATAAAGTCTTGGAACCAGTTAACTGCCTGGTTTGTTTCGTACACTGGGAAACAACAGCCGTTAGGATATACAATCTCAGTACACGGGAAGTGACACCATGGATCAAATCCACATTATTAGCCGAAGAAAGAGATAAATTTGAGAGTGAAGACGACCCATTAAAAATATCGAGTAATTTTAGACAGATATATCAAATGGGGTTTGATCCAGAGAAGAAGGAACATAAAGTTTTCTGCTTTTGGAGACTATCTGCTGTACCCGAGTCTTTTATCGGGTCTTATAGTGACTCTGCTAGTAGCTATGCTAAGTTGGGAGGCATTGACTGTAGGTCGTGACGCTAAATGGCGACGGATCAGTGTGACTCCTAATGAGAACAACTTAATAAAACTTAATGAGGTGGTGCCTCCATATGGTCAGGGAGTGCACGCCAATGGCAGCATATATTGGAGAAACAAGTTGATGAGCCGCGAGGAAGACCTTATTGATCCAGAGAATGTATTTAGGGATTATGTTCCCACTGATCCAGACGTCATAATTGCATTCGATGTTGGAAGCGAGAAGTTCAGGGTGATCCCGATTCCTAGTTTCATCCTTGACGAGCCTCGTGAAAAAATGTTTAGTGGCCCTATCGCTATGCTAATATTGGGTGGACGCATAACTCTGATATATCAAATGAGCAGTCGCATTGCCAAGCTATGGATGTTAGGGGATGATGGAGTCGACAAAAAATTGGAGAATTGTCAAGGAAAAGGAAGTAGTAACTGGAGCGCAGAAACGATTACACTCCCTTTTTGTTACGACACTCGGTTTTGTAATGTTCATGGAGTTGCAACAAATGCTGACAAGATCCTAATCTCTATATACGGAGATATTAGTGGTATACATAAAAAATTGGCCGGTTTGTATTCTTATGATCGCAGGAAAAAGACTTTGGAGAAGATTGAGATGGACGGAGTCTCCTCGATACCTCCCCTTCACTGTAATACATCTCTGCTTACAACATATACCGAAAGTCTCATTCCTGTGCAGCCTCCTCAACAAAACAAAGTCGGCAATCAGAACTAGTTTCCTAGGGATTTTATGTTTTTTCTAACTAGTTTTGATGTTTTTAATTTTAAGTTACGGAGTATGTCTCATATTCCGTAAATTTACTCACTTGTCCCACGAAACATAACAATGTGTCACGGTTGCTCACACAATCATTAAACCCTTACGAAATCAATGTGTCACGATACGTTGCTGAAATTCTCAATGGGAGACCAACCGGCACTACTTAGCTCTGTTGTTCTATAAAGAATCAAAGAACCTCATACAATAAGAACTTTTAATGACAGATCACCATTGGGTAGAAATCTTGATCACGGTGTCCGTAAACTTCCACAGCAGATGAGTTGCAAGATAACAAGTTAAGTTTCAAATTCAACAATCGGAAGCATGAACTATTTTGTCTACAGTTTCTTGGATACTAGATCCATAGGCCTTTTTTTTACTCAGCTAAAAGTTTTCTTCTGCTTTGTGCCACATGGCCATGGACGTCAGTGAACCTCTAGATGCAAAGGTCTGAGAAGCGAGAACTGATAAATCTGAACAAATTGAATGGTGCAATAACAAACACAACAAGACTTGAAAATTTATCAATTTCCATGAAAATGCAGTCTCAAGTCTCAACGGATATATCAAAGCAACCAGAAAGCTCAAATAAACAGGATATGTTGTAAGAAATTATCATCCTAAAAACCTTTGCATCTAGAGAGGAGGAGGTCTAGTAATTGCAGATGTCAGATGGTGCTGGGCTGTGTCTGGTTTGCCTTTGTCAAAATAAAATTTTATTTCAAACTTAATGGCTACAGAAAATTCAATCACACAAGAACTGCTAATGAAACATATTTACAAGTTACAACAGACCCCAAGAGATGCACCTATCTGTAACCAGAAAAATTTGCAACATAGATTTCGTCAGAACCCGAAAGATGCACCCGTGACATTAGATTTCTTTTTTCATGCGAACTTTGCAACAAGAGTCAACTACCTAGTTACTATTTCTATTTAGAAAATTAAGAGACAAAACAATCCAAAAACAAAACCTGGCGAGATTGGGGTATACTCAAACTAATTGGGGTATACCCAATTTTAAGTGGACATGTGACCTTACTAGGGGAGGTCAAATTTGGTTGAAGTTACAATACTACCCTTGACCTTTATAATTCTATTACCATAATCAGTTTTTTTATTTTCATCTTCCTTCTTCTCTTCTTCTCTTCCATAACCAACCACACCGGCTCCTTCCCCACCACCACCACCAAAACTCGTCGATTAATTCGTTAACATCGTCGATTCGAAAACTCCGAGTAATCTTCAACAATGGAACCACCACAGCGTAAGGGAACTCGTATGAAAGGCGCCAATCGCAAACCCAATCAATACAACCCTGAAATTACAAAATTAGTTCAACAAAAAGAGAAGAAAAAAACCGTTGAAGAAGAAGAGATTGAACCCGCTCAAAACGAAGAAATGGTGCGATTAAGAAAGTAAGGGCCTACTTAAACTCACTCTAGTACTTCGATTTCATGTTTGCATGTCAAATTAGGTCAGAAAAATCGATTCTTTGATTTTCAGTTATTTAGCTTGGCATGTTGTTTGTTTCACGACCTTGCTTAGGGATTTCATATTTAGTAATCCGCCGGGATGCTCTTTGGTTGAATATCATGCCGGCGGTTTAGTTATTGTAAATTGCTTTCACGTGGTCGGGATGTTATTCAACCTATAATCTTGCCGCGAAAATTTTATTTTTTAAGCCGGGTTGGTTAAAAATTTTAAACTTGCCTAGGCGGGATTTGATTTTTAGCGTCTCCGATGCCTTGAATGATAAATGTCGGAATGGTATCTAAATAATACAACGCCGGTGTTGTTTTTATTATATACGTCGCCGGCGTTTGTAGTTGAAAACCCAGCCATAGTTGTTAAAAGCCGGCAGGTTATTGGAATAAAACCCTCCCGACCCTTGTTTAGCCGGCTTGATGTTTAGATATCGACCCTTCCGACCTTAGTCCGCCGGAATGGTTATATATGTTGAGCCTTCCGACTTATAGTTTTTTTCTTAATTGTTCTTGTTCGGGTTGCAAAAAGGCAAACAAGAAAGCTCTGAAAGCTCTTAGTCCTCCTTCAAAACCTCCTCGTGTTGGTGACAAACTCTTGACTTCAAGACATCGAGGGGCATACGTTGTGGCGGGAACGACAAAGATCCGTGTGCCGAATGATGATTATCAACCACCATCGAACCCGGTGATTTGAAGAGACTCCAGGATGAAGACCAATCAATTCCATCTGGTAGAAGAGGTGAGGATGATGATGTTGATGAAAGAACTCCCACTCTTTGGAGGAGGGAACAATGATGATGATGATGATGGTGATCAAGACATGCCTAATGTTGGAGGAGGTAATGATGATGATGATGATGGTAATGGAGATAAAGGTAAGGGTAGAGAAGATGAAATTGTTGAAGAGGCGGTGGAAGAAGAAAAAGAAGAAGAAGAAGAAGAAGTTGGGGAACAAACCCAAGTCGCAAGTACTAGTGCAATAGGAAGAAGAAAAGGGTTATCACTAAACCAGCTAATTCCCACATGCCTTCCTCGAATTGAAGATTAAATTGAAACCAAACGAGCTTCGGGGGGACCCCAAAAGATGGTGGACGTGTTCTTTTTGGATACAAAGACTCGTGGGCATGTGAAATCCAAAATACTATCGTAAGTAATCTCAATCCGTCTTTGTTTTTCATTCAAGTGTGTAACTATCTTAAATTTGTGTCAAGTATTTGTATTTCTTTTCATTTTGTGTTTTTGGTATTTAGGATCACAAGCATGCTATCCGTCTCATGAGGCGCCAAGCTTCATGTTCAGTGACTAAGACTTGGGATCTTGAGGATGAATGTGAGGAGGTGAAAGCCAGGAGGGAAGCACAAGCCAAGATGAATGCTGACAAAAAGAGGGCTCGTAGTGGTCGTGGTGGTGAAGGTAGTAGTAGTGCTGGTGTTCCTAAACGGGGCCGAGGTCGTGGTCGTGGTCGTGCTCGTGGTGAATGAATGCAGTCTCTAGTTTATTTCTTTATGTTGGGTTGGACAAATGTAAAGGTTAATGGTTGGACAAATGGTTTTTAAGGTTTATGGGACATGTTTTCTTATTTTGGACAACAAGTGTTTGATTTCTAATTGTTGAATGAAAGTTTTATATAGCTACTTAAAGTTTCAAGACAAATAGCCGGCAAGGTTCTTTTAATTCACCATGCCGACAATACCGGGGCCGGCAAGGTTTTTAAGTGTCAGACTGCCGGCCCTGTCAGCGGAAAATGCTTGCATACCAGGGTCGGCAAGTGAGTCGGATCATTACCAAGCGGCGAATATACAGTGGCGGTGTATTATGTTTTCGAATACGCCGGCATTTTGTTCTGAAAATACCTTCTCCCGATGCCAAAACCATCATAACGCCGGCTTGGTTTTAAATTTATACCCTTCCGACCATATCATAGCCGTGATAAAATTTCAAAATATATTGTCGGCGTATTGTGGGAAGAAAATGATTTCTTGATGCCAAAACCATCATAACGCCGGCATGGTTTTAAATTTATACCATTCCGACCAGTGTCATAGCCGGCATCTTGAGAAAAAATAATCTCGCCGCGAATTCAAAATTCAAATTTTTGGCAAGTACAATTTCATTGATTGACTTGTACTTGGGCACTATAACGGCCAAATTTGGGTACAATCCTATAAATACACTACTTCTCTCTACAAAACAACATACAAATAGTTTCATATACTATCCAAAGCTCATATCATCATACAATCCATCAAACTCACCCAATAGCTAAATAAAAATGGCATCATTTGATTCAAACGAGGATTTGGCAATCACCAAAGCATGGTACGCGGAAACTTCGACTTAGACGTCAATCCTCCGAAAGGGAGGATTCCACGACCTTTGGGCTAGGGTACACAACAAATTTTGCGGCGAGTTTGGTAATCCTAATGGAAGAAGTATTCAACAAGTCCACGAAAGGCACCTAGTCATCGAAAAACGCGATACTTGCTTTTTGGCTCTCCAACCTCGGATTTTTAACACTCGCCCCTTCACCTTGTCCATTGCACAATTTGTAAGCAATTTTGTGGTTTTTTTTACGCAACCCATGTTGTTTATCTTCCAATGAAACACCACTAACATATGTAAGTTTGTTTTTGTGTTTTTGTAGCATGAAGTCGTGAAAGCGCGCTACTTGGAGGAAAAGGGGGAAGCATTCGCGTTCGATGCAAGCTATCACTTCTTGGCGCAAAGAATCCCGGAGGATAACCCGGAGTACTTGGATGCCGTATCGTCTTCGGATGAGGAAGATTGATGGCTTTAGAAGTTTTTGTATAGGTTGTGTGGGTAGACCTCTATGTAAACCCTCCGTTTCAATCAATGTAGTAACCAAAATTGCATGAATAAAGTGAATTAGATCTTAGATATTCTATTTTATGTTTGGTATATGTAAATGTCGGCATGGTTATAAATCCTTAACATGCCGGCTACACATACGCCTTTGTCATTATAAAGTCGGCATAATCTTCATTCAAAGACCCTTCCGGCCACAAAACGGTCGGCGTTTTATTCATCCAAGGACCATGCCGGCTAGAATTGGTCGGCATTTTATTCAAACAAATACCATGCCGGCTATATTATAGCCGGCACTTTATTCAAACACGGACCTGCCAGACCTTTCATATTTTCAAAACAAAATTTTTGGATCGAAATCGAACTCATAAGACGGATCAAAGGTTAATCTTGAATTTCATAATTTGAAAATTTTAATCTAAACTCAATTAATTAACCTAATCAGAATTTTAATATTAATTAACCAAGGGCATATTAGCCATTTAGAAAAAATAAGGTTAAGGGGTGGCTTGGTTTTACTTCATAATGACCAGATTTTGTCTTATTGGGTATACCCCAATTAGTTTGAGTATACCCCAATCTCGCCAGGAAACAAAAGGGGTAATCTATCTTTTATTTCAGTCACAAGATTTTACGCATAACATTATCAGTTCCATGAGCTAAACAAGGGTTGCTTCTCTCCATGTACACCTAATAGAAAAAACTGAATTGTGACTACCATTATATTAGTTACTGAATTAGAGACTCAAAACATATTTAGTTAGTCAATACACATCAAATTTATCATTTGGTATACTGACCAGTTTTCCGTTTCATGTGTACAAAATTAGAGGAGGCTAGGTTAAAAGGAGATGCAAGATTGCAATACCTAGTCAAAAAAGTGAAGGCCACTTACACAACAATATATCACTTGGCAGTTTGATCTCCACGGCTGGAAGTTGAAGCTGGAAGGAAAAAAGGATCTTTCCCATTTTGGTAGATATCGAATAACTGCATGGAGTATCTTCTAGCCAGCCTTTTGCAGTCGGCGATCGCTTCAGAATCGAATACCTCCAACTCGTC
The DNA here is from genome assembly GCA_023531295.1 of Papaver armeniacum. Lineage (NCBI taxonomy): Eukaryota > Viridiplantae > Streptophyta > Magnoliopsida > Ranunculales > Papaveraceae > Papaver > Papaver armeniacum. The sequence continues at coordinate 65,378 of JAJJWW010009856.1, forward strand.
CACAGACTTTTTAAGTCACCTTTGCAGTCCTCAGCCATTAGAAACTTAGCCAAAGTAGTACACCTGTTAAGAGATAATATCAATTTACGCCAAAAGTGTATGAAAATGGAAAGAAACTATTCTTCTCATTTCCATTTTGTACTTGGAAATTACTATGAACATTTTGCTGGCTGGCATTCTTGCAGTCACGAGCAAGAAAATAGCTTTCTCCGCCATTCACATGACAACTACCAAAGGAAGCAAATCTTTTATCAGACAATCATGGAAAATTCGACCACCAAACTTTTGTTTGCCACCCAACTCTGATGATAATCAACATACGAAGTCCACAGTCAGTGCAGCTACCGAGATTTCATATTGATGAGTGAGGTAATGTCCATGGCAATCGATCATCTAATTTATATCTCTACTAAATGTATTGAGAATTCACAACCACAAGTTTTCAGCAAAGATGTTATATTTTGACTGGGAAATGAGAAAAGAGCAAATGTCTGATATAATCATTCCTGTTGGACGCGTTATGATTCCGAAGCATAAAGTTAAGACTTCGGACATTGTGATATACATGCTCTAACAACTGGAAGAATCAAAGGATTCATTGTAAAGCCAAATATTAAATGAATTGCGTAACTTATTTTTTATGGTTAATTAAGATACTCAAAAAACAACCTATGCAGTAGTAATTGAACACAAAAAGTATACCTATCAAAGAACAACCCCCTGGGTGATATTTCGTCTACGGATATTTCCTGTCGATAGAGAGCACAAACAGCTCTCATGCAAAGCTCAGTATCCTTTTCAAAGGAAGAAAGCATATCACGCTCAGATTTCTATTTCATTTCTTTGTTATCGTTCGTATTCCTATATTTCATCGCCAGCATGTCCATAAGGCTACCAAGAGAAGTTTCTGAATCACCAGAACTATAAGAATCTTCAGATTCGCTAAAACTTTCACCACCGTAATCTGAGACCAAGTTAGCAAAAGGTTGCGCACTCATTTCCAGATGATCTTGAGATGACGATCCATGTTGAGATGATCTCTTCGACCAACTTCCCCAACCCTTCCCCTCTTCAACGTTTTGACCCTCGCTTGATAAATTTAGAGTTGTAGAAGAAATGTTGATAGCAGAGTATTTGGGAAATTCTGACTCTCTATCATGATGTTCATTGGCGCCGATGTCATACTTATGAGAATCCTTCCACCCTCCACTGCTGGTTTCAGCATTAAGTTTGCTACTGTTGCTTTCATCTGTTGGCTTTTCAAAACTTTGAGTAATGACATTTTGCAAACCTGGCACCTCAGACTCTACCCTTTCAGAATTACGCAATATTGAACTTTCTTTTCCACTTCTAAAGACTAGGCTCTCCAAATTCGAAATGCGAGACTCTACACATCCCGCAGTTGTTGAGTTTCTACTTTCCATCCTCAGGAGTTGGCTCTCCAACTTCCCGAAATGCGAGACTCTACACATTCAGCCTTTGTTGAATTTTCAGTTTCCATCCTCAGGACTTGGCTCTCCAAATTCGAAATGCGATCCTCTACACATCCCATTGTCGAATTTTCATTTTCCTTCCTGTGGACTTGACTCTCCAGATAAGATAAACATTCAGTTGCATATGCGGGTGTTCTTTCAGTCTCATCGGTAGCAGCAGCCTTTCTAGTTTCTACCTCGGCTAATTTACCCTGGAGGTTAGTGCACTCCACTCTCTTGTTCTCAAGATCCACACTCATATTCTCAAGCTCCAATTCCTTCTTCTGAAGCTCCACTTTCTGCTTCTCAAGCTCCAATTCCTTCTTCCTAAGCTCCACGGACAATTCAATACACTTAGTCTTATAATGCTCCAGACTCTCCAATTCAACCACAGAACCTGCCAATGATTCTAGTTCTCCAGACATTCTTTCCGCATATTTCCTCTTCCTCTCATTATCAGAAGAACCACCTTCTATAATAGTATCATCTGGATAGAGAAAATTGCCAATTAGTCTCTGGGGATTTATTCAGTACGAAGACTTAACGAAACAAACAACATTAGCAATAACAACAACATCAAAAATCACTAAAATGAAGAGTTACTCACAATCACAGTTATCATTAGTAGCTGGTTGATTACTTGTTTCATCAATGAACCGGTCACCTTCCGCTACCATCATCTTCCTCCGTTTCTCCGCCCTAGTTTCAAAAACAGGTTCCCTAATTCCTCTCAATGATTTTAGTTCTCCAGACCCTTGTGTCTGGTCGACGTCTTTCCTGTTGATCATAAAATTGGCAGAAGTACCACCTGCACTTGTATCAGCTGGATACAAAATTCCCAATTAGTTATCATAATTCAAAGCAAACAAACCAATAAATTAAAGATAGATTGAGAAACTTGTAAATTACTTACAGTCACAGGTATCATCATCATCTTCCTCCTCCATTACCTTCTTCTTCCTCCTCCGTTTAGATCCCTAGTTTCTTCACTTGTCTTATTCTTCTTCTTAAAATACTCTGTAAAATAATTGTAATGTTTTCACAACGCTTAGTCTTAGGAACAGTATCATCATCAGCAGCAGCACCATAACCCATCCTAAAATTCTTGCATCTGTATGTGATTCCATTTGCACCACTAGTATGACAACAACGCTCTTCATCTGGAGGCAGCTGTTGCATCTTCTTCTCCTCCATCTGAATTTTGCCCTAGAAATTACTTCTACTGGTTAGGTGAGTTTTTATAATTTTTTCAATTATATACCCTAATAATCAATTATTGCCTTGTTTAGTGTGCCATTAGAGGGGCCTTTTGGTCATAAGTTTTTACTGCTGTAATAAAGTAAGACAGCTGTAAATAATTTCTTCCTATTCTAGAAATGCTGTAAAGTTTTGACCGGTTGACTCAACATATTCATTTTTTTCAACTTATTTATTTTACTCGAATATTCAGACGACAACATTCCATGAAAATTCTTTCAAATATCCAAGTACATGGTCCCGAAATGGAAAATCTGAGACTCCCCTGCAAGAAACACTCAGAAGCATAGAAATTTCGCCAAAGTAGTAGCCCTGTGAAGAAAATATATCAATCAGGCCAAAAGTGTATGAATTAAACCATGAGAAAATATATCCATTTGTTCATTGTTCTTCAACATAACTATGAACATTTTTCAGGCTTGCTTTCCGTGCCACAAGCAAGAAAATCTGTTACTCCTACCACTCAACTAACTATAAAGCTATGAAATCTGGGGAATCCCGAAAATCCTTCATCTGACAATTACGAAAAATCGACCTTCCTTTTGAAATCAGACTCCTTCAGTAATCAATACACAAAATCCGCAGAGTTATATTCATACTGATGAGTGATCGAGGTACGTCATATTGATCTGGTGACGCCAATTAAAGCTATTTGCAGTATCATATCTCCACTAATTAAAGCTTTCAGTAAAGATAGGATGTGCTATATCATGACTGGAATATAAGAAAAGAACAAATGTATTATATGATCATTCCTCTAATTGGCACGCATTTGCCTTCCAAAGTATAAAGGTAACTCAGGCATTGTGATGTGCAACTAGTCTTGCTCTAAGCTTTGGCCAAATATTGAACAAATTGCGTCATATATGGCTAATTAAGATACTAAAAGAACAAACAATAAATTCGGTAGCAGAAAATTAACATAGCGCATGCAGTAGTAATTGAACACAGATAGTATAAAAATGTAAATTTTTGCAACATTGAACATGGTAATGTTTGTAACTGCAATACAGTAATTTCATCCAGTTGTTAGGTATAAATTAGAGAAAAGCATAGAGGAAATTGGAATGAGCTCGTTGCTTTCATCATTACATGCATCCTTCCCTTGCTAAATTTTCATTCTCGTTCCTCACGTTTAAAATTCTTGCATCTCCATCCGCCACCACCAGTTAAACAACAAAACCGTTCATCTGAAGGCAGCTTCTTCTTCTCCTCCATCTCCTTTCTCTTCTTGTAATGTTTCTCACAAAGTTGCACTTCATTATCACCACTGACATTCTTGCATCTCCAATTCGCTGTTTTTCTACTGCAAATCTGATGAGCCTCCATCTCCATTTGCCCTAGATGACACTTTTCTAAGAAGTGAAAGCCTCAATTCTCAAGTACTGGTTGGTAGGTGGGCGTTTGTCTATAATACCCTTACAATGTTGCCCTGTTCTGGAAAGTCAGACGAGGGGATTTTTAGTCATAAGCATTTTATGAAGCTGTAAAGTCTTTCTTTCAACTGCTGTAGGAAAAAAGATTTTGCCCGGTTTTAGTGAAATCAACAGAATTGGTAACCATAAAGTTTTGTATTCCATTGTCGTAATGGTTTCGAAACTTCAAACCAAGAGGAAATGAAGGAATTACAAAGAGAAACGGGGAAGTGTATGTTCTGTAATTGCATCGAGTAGGGGATCCAAAAGCTAGTGACTGTATTACGGCTGAAGTACTGTTAGCCATCCAAGAATTTGGCGAAGAAGAGAATCATCATCTTGGAACACCAACTAACAGAATTTGAAGCATCAGAAACTTCAGAACTGCCCACCAGCATTATTATGTTGCCAGCTTTATCCTTTCCTGCAAGAAGCCTACACCCAAGGTGATCCTTCTTATCTACTAACAAACGCCAACAAAGACTGTTGATGTTCCTTCACAAGCAATAATGCCTGCAGCTGATCATAGTTAAGGCCAAACGAAGCAAAGAACCACACTCTGAATATAGTTTGCTTGTTTTAAAACAGATCTGCCACCATTTTAAAGAGATACCGTACCCAAGATGAACATACAGAGAAAGTCTTAAATATAGCTTCAGTTGTTCATAACACTGCACAAGAAAACCCAGAATTACCTTTCTTGCACAACAAAATCTTTCCTCTACCATATCTATGCCAAAGAAATTTGCCCATGGGAAACAATCCCAGCTGGATAACAAGTGCAAATCAGAAAGGAAAGAAATGGAACTCAAAAGAACACGCACAGCATCCACATTCAAGGAGTATAGAACACCATATGTATACCATTAAGATGCTTCAGTGAAGCCAAACTTTGAAACACCAACAGTGGCTGTGATGATTCTTCACAATCTATAATGCCAGACTTAGAATACCACCAGCGTCACACACTGCCACCCAAGCACTACATGGGCAACTGCTGGGACGAAGATAACCTGCACACTTCTCTACACACAGTTTGTAGGAAATACAATTGCAAATGTGGAACCCAGCAGTCATCAAAGTATAACAACACTTGGAATGCAATTAGCAAGCAAGAACTGAACCACTGAGGAACGGCAAAAAAATGAATAACTTGTCAAACAATCAGAACTGGCAGCTTGCAAACAAGAACATGAACCACTGATGATGTAGAATTACAAATTGGAACACTAATTCTCAAAACTTGAAGGACTAATTTCGAAACAATAAATCCAAGCATTTGAATAAGAGAATAAATTTCTGAATTTCCACTTGATTTTGACCAGAACCACATAGTGAAAGAATCAAAGAACCTCATACAAGAAGAAGTTTTAATGAAATATCACCACTAGGGAGGGAGTAATCTTTGATCACGTTGTAGGTAAGCTTCCACGGCAGATGAGTTGCAAGATTACAAAGTAAGTTCCAAATTCAACAATTGGAATCATGAACTACTGATTTGTCTACGGTTTCACACAAACTATATGCAAAGGTTTGGGAAGCATGAATTGATATATCTGAACAAATTAAATGAGACTTGAAGATTTGTCAGTTTCCATGAATTGATATATCAGAAAATCCAGCACTCAACAGATATCAAAGCAATTAGAAAGCTCAAATAAATAGGATATGATGTAAATATCTTAAATCAATCCTAAAAACCTTTGCATCTAGAGAGGAGAAGGTCTAGTAATTGCAGATGGTGTTGGCGGGCTAGGCTGTCCCAGCTTTGCATTTGTCAAAATAAAATTCTATTACGAAAGATATCACACAAGAAGTGCTGATGAAACATGATTACAAGTTACAACAGACCCCAAGAGATGCAACTTTCGTCACCAGAAAAATTTGCGACACGGATTTCGTCAGACCCCGAAAAATGCACCCTTGACGCTAGATTTCGTTTTTCATGCAAACTTTGCAACAACAGTCAACTACCTTCTTATTAGTTATATTAGCAAAATTAAGAGACATAACAATCCAAGAACAAAAAGGGTGATCCACCATTAATTTCAGTCAAAAGATTTTACTACATAAACAAGGGTTGCTTTTCTCCATAAACAACTACTAAAACAACCTGAAGTGTGACTACCATAATACCAGTTATTAAATTGGAGATTCAATACATATTATGTCATTTCAATACAGATCCAAACTATCATTTGGTATATTAACCAGTTTCTGATTTCATGTGTACAAAATTAGACGAGGCTAGGTTAAAAGGAGATGCAAGCCTGTAATGCCTACTCAAAAAGTGAAGGCCACTTACACAACAATATATCAATTAGCGGTTTGATCTCCATGGCTGGCAGTCAGGGGCGGATCTACCTTAGGACTAGGGAGGACAGTTGTCCTCCCTAGAATCCCAAAATCATATAATTAGCCTTTGGTTTTTAGGTGTTTTTAAGATTTGTCCCCCTTAGGTTTAAACAAAATGAAGTAATATAAGCCTAGATTTTAAATTTGCAAACACAAGTCTTACGAAATGTCTCACAAAAGGTAGTGATAGATGTGATTGGTATTAAAATTTGCTTATGGGTATCAAATTTAGTGATGATATATGATGAATATCGGAAATCAAACGTCCAAAAATTTCGGCCGGCCTTCGGCCGCATATATTTGTCCCCCCAACCAATATTTCTTGGCTCCGCCCCTGCTGGCAGTTGTAGCTAGCAGGAAAAGAGGATCATTTCTGGTTTGGTATATGCTGAATAACTGTTTCGAGTAGCTTCTAGCCAGCCTCTTGCAGTCTTCTACTCCTTTGGAATCGAATTTCTCCAACTCTTTGACCGACTTCTTAAGGTAACCTTTGCGGGGCCCATCCATTAGAAATTTAGCCAAAGTAGTAGTCCTGTGAAGAAAATAGAAAACCATGAGAGTAATACATGTTTCTCCCACTGTTCAACTAACAACTACAAGTATGAAATTTGTGGAAGCCAGAAAATCTTTTATCTGACAGCTACAAAAAATAGACGACTAATTTTTAATGTGTTACCCGAAGCATAGGTAATTGAAATATAGAGTCAGCAGATTGATATTTCCTCTTGATGCATTTTTTTTTTAAAGTATAATGGTAAATCTTCAGGCATTGTGATATGAAACTAATAATGCCTTAACTACTGACAAAATCAGAGGATACTTTGTAATGCCATATATTAAACGAATTGCGTCATTTATAGGATAATATGGCTAATTAAGATACTAAATCAACCAATGAATTCGGAAGCAAAATATGAATAAAGCAGTAGTAATTGACATAGACATTAGACAGTATAAAAATGTAAACCAAGAAGCTTTCAAATCTTTGCAACTTTGGACAAGGCAATGTATTGTAACTGCAAAAACAGGAATCTCATCCAGTTTTCAAGTATAAGTGAATTACAAATGAGGGTAAAGTTTGAGAATCCTTTACATACCTGAGCGCATCGCTGTAATTGAAAAACAACCCCTTGGTTGATATTTCTACTTCAGCTATATGCTGTCTATAGAGGGCGCATACCGCTTTCATATTCAGCTCAGGATCTTCTTCAAATGAAGAAAGCATATCAGCCTCACACTCCCATTTGAGTTCCTGGTTTTCGTTCCTATTCCTATATTTCGTTTCCAGCATGTCAAGAAGGCCACCAAGAGAAGTTTCTGAATCATCAGAACTATCAGAATCTTCAGATCCAACGAGACTTTCACCATTGTCGTCATCTGAGACCAAGTTAGCAAAAGGCTCCTTAGTCATTGCCAGATGATCCTGAGATGACAATCCCTGTTGAGATGTCTCCTCCGAACAGCCCCAACCCTTACCTTCAAAGTTTTCATACATAATCAGCATCTCCTCTTTGGTTTTCAACTCATACAGATGAGAGCACTCCTCTCCACAGCTGGTTTCATCTCTTTGCTTTTCAACACGTTGAGTAACATCATTTTGTAAACCGCGCGCTTCAGACTCCATCTTTACAGAATCACGCAAAGATATTGAACTTTCCTTTCCACTACTCAGGACTAAGCTCTCCAACTTTGAAATGCGAGACTCTACGCATTCTGCCTTTGTTGAATTGCTATTTTCCATCCTCCGAAATCGACTCTCCGAATCAGAGAACATCTTCCTCCAATATTCAGTTGCATCCGCTAGTGTCCATTCAATCTCCTCTGCCGCAGCAGTCTTTCTAGTTTCTACGACCTTCGCTAATTCACCCTGGAGTTTAGTGCACTCGATTTTCTTATTCTCAAGCTCCAGAGACAATTCAAAACATTTAGTCTTATAATGCTCCAGACTCTCTAATTCAACCACAGGTTCTCCTGACCCTTCAACATTTTTCGCCTTCCTCCTCATGTTGGCAGTAGTACCAAGTTCTATAATTGTATCAGCAGCTGGATAGAAAATTCCCAATTAGTTAGGCAAAACAATATGATTCCTCTGGGGGACTTAACAGATGCAACTATGAAATTTCTCAATTATCATATTTTTAACAATGAAATTTGTTCAATTAATTATGCAAAATCAAAGATATAAGAAAGAATTACTCACAGGTATCATCAATTGTAGCCCCTAGTTTTTGAATTTCTGTTTCACCATCTTCCTCCGGTGCCTTCTTCCTCCTCATCCGTTTCAAGCCCCTAATTTCTTCTGAAGTACCTTCACCATGATCTCCAGCACTTGTCTTCTTCCTAAATCTGCATCTTGTTCTTATATTCCCTTGATTGATACTTGTAATGTTTTTCACAATATTTACTCTTAGGAACAGTATCATCAGCAGCAGCAGCACCATGACCCATCCTAAAACTCTTGCACCTCCATCCGCCATTCGAAGCTTGAGAACAACGTTGTTCATCTGGAGGGGTGAATTTCTGCTTCTTCATCTCCTCCTCCTCCATGTTCTTGGTTAGATCTGAGTAATTTCTTTTTGAAAAAAATAATCGGAGATTATTATCACCACTAACATTCTTGCATTTCCAACTTGTGCAAATCTTATGTTCATCATCACCTGCAGCCTTCTTCTTAGTCTCCATATCAAAAATCAATTTTTCCCTGGAAATGAATTCAGATCTCACAAATAATTCAAGTTCTACAACATTTATGAGTGCGACTTTGTGCACCCGCGGGTGCACATTCCGTACGCTGATATTGGTTGAGAATCTTGAGATTTAACAGCCGTTTTCAGTTATCCAAAATTTCTTATTTGTTAAAATATATTAATAATACACAGTCAGATATTCCGTTCTTTCCTAAATTCCTAATTAAATGTCTTCTCTCATCTCTCTGCCTGAAGTTTGTTTGTTCTGAATCTTCTGATTGAAGATTGAAGATTGATCAAATTTTACATGATTCTCTCTTTTACACGTGATTAATCAAAACTTAGGTTCAATTCTTCACCAATTTGTACATCGCAAATTATTGAAGACATATTGATCCACTCCTGGTTTCACCAATTCAGAGTTTTGGGCCCCTTGTACACCAATTTTAATGTAGATGAAGGTTGAGTAAGATCACGGTTTCATATTGATCCACTCCTGGTTTTGTTTACCCATAGATCTTAATTTTAGAGTTCTATCACAAAGACCGTCAATTGACAGTCAAATGGAGAAAATAACTATGCATTTTTCTTTCTTCATAAAGACTGAAAACGATCATTGGATTATCCTATTCCAGTCCAGTGAGTGAGTATCCAGTGCGAACAAGAAAAAAATGTGTACTAGAATTCTTTTTCTGATTACACCAAATTGTGAAAAATAACAAAACAAAAGTTGAAGGGAGTAAATGAAATGGAGTTTCAGGTTTGTAAAGAATAAAGAACTTTTTTTTTTCATGTTTTTTTTTTTTTTCATGACAGGACGAGTGCAGAACTTTATACCATCTTAGAGAGACGAAGGAGGAAACAAAATGAAAAAAAAAACATTATACAGTATATATAGTTTTAATGGAAGAAAAACTTCATCTTCTTCTTAGTCTTTAATTTGTCTGTTTTCTGGAGAGAGGAGACAATCTATCAGAAAGAAGAATTACAGCCTAGAAAATTGTAAATCATAAATGCAGTTTTATATTTTTGCTATATATATAAGGTAATTACATTTAAGAGTGAAACAAATCAAAATTAAATTTCTGTTAGTTAAAACCTCCAATTAGAAGGGGAGGAATGTGCACCCCGGTTAAAGAGGGGTGCACAAAGTCGCACTCAACATTTATGAAGCTTCAAGTACTTTTTTAGTTATACTTTGGTAGGTGGGGTTCTCTCACTTTTTTCTATTATACCCTTGTAATTTTGTCCAGTTATACCAGGGGCCATTTAGTCATAAGTTATTTTTATCACTGTGGAAGCTGTAAAAATCTTTCTTTAGTTCTACTGTTATATTATACTCCGTAGTAAAAAAAAAATTGGACTTGTGGTCAAAGCTATGGGTATCTTTTGTACCCTCAATTCTTACAGGGTGCAGATTGGAGTTGGATGGGCAAGATTCAGATTGGAAAGGCAGGATTGACCTAAAGATTGCATGATTCCAAAGAACCCAAATAATGTGGTAATATTCTCAACATAGACAAATGAAAACGAAAAACAACAAATTCTATGAGTACCACAATTTGGTTATCATTGAATTTCCAGAGTACAAAACAGAAGAAACTAGTAAAACAAAATAGAAAAACATTCCAAAAGGAAATATTTTGATTCTTCAGAGTTGAGACATCTATAAGTTCAAACTTTGTCAACGAAACATACCTATTTGTCTGGAACTGCCGAGCACCCCGGCCCATATATAATATCTTCTGTGTTCAGAGACAAATTCTATATATAAGCATCACAACTCATTGTGCATAGAATTCCTGAAGGATCCAAACATAAAATAATAAAGCAAAGGAAGATATTCCAAGAAAGTAAAAACTAAAAACCCAAAAGGATGCGATATTTGTTAACATTGCCTCTTTCTTTTACGATTTGTTTGAGGCACTGCGGAGCTCCCCGGCCCATACCATGTTTCCCCGAAATCTTTCAATGAAACGTAGCTGTTTGCATGAGGAATCACATTATCCATACTATTATCCTTATGTTGGATGCTTTTAGTTTGAGTTTCAGGGTCATAACAGTAGAGATGACTTACACCCAGCACCAGTACTTTATTGCTTTTTGTAATGGCAAATGGCTGGTCATCCGTTCCTCTACACTCATGCAATCCACTAAATTCTATACTAAAGTCCTTGACCCAAATCCATGAATCTTTGCTATAGTACTTGCATTTATGATCGTGCTCTTCAGTGTCGTATCTAGTATTTTTAGTGTTAGGAATATTTTTCTTATATGCCCATATGTCAATCAGAAACAAGGTCCTCTTCAACCAACACAAATTCCCACCGAGCAACTTGAGTTCATTACAAGGATCTGAATATTCATCTTCATGAGCCTCAAGAGGTGGCAGAGGGAGCTCTCCAAATTTCTCATCTTCCAAATCAAAGACTACAATGCGACCTGCCTCTTGGTCATCACCCAACCAATGAAGAAAACCATTTGCAAAGATACCAGGTCCAGAATCATAGAATAATGTGCGATCTATAAATGTTTCCATGTCCCTCCACTTGTTGGTCCCAATAGTATATACTTGGGCGTATGACACGCGTCGTTCCTGCCTGATGCTAAAAAGTCTAACAACCTTGTACTCACCGGTTGAGTGACAATAACCGAACCCACTTGAAACTACCTTTGTATGGAAATCCACATCCTTACTCAACTTAGCTTTAAGAAAAATAAATTCACCTGTTAAGGGATTGCAAATTGAGAAAGGCTCTTTCAATTGCAAGAATTGGTCAGCAGGATCTTCTTTTTGAAAACAAACCAATCCATTGCATGATCCAACCATGATATCATAATATGGATAGGATTTAAAAGCAAATCTGCAGTGCTCCATCTCCATAAGTGTCTCATGAGAGTAGTAATAGTCCATCTTATTACAATCAATATCATCATATTCTTCTCCAAAGCAGAGCTGAAGTCTACTGTCATTTATGTCATCTTTGTAGTCATGGCATGCAAAAAGGTAACCCACCTCATTATGACGTCTATTAGACAGAATACTTTTCCATAATTTGCACACACGTTTAGCCTGTGAAGAATCTGTCCCTAATGGTAACCGAAACAGTATGTTTTCTAAGACACCGTCGTCAAGATTTTCGATGGAAATGCCTCTTATACTAACCGCCATATCGACACCAACACCATCACCAATATCCATATCTACACCACCACCACCACCAATAATATCAACACTTAATGTAACAAACCCACCCTTATCTTCCACACCAAATATCCACATTTCAAAGAAGTTTAATTCACATTCAATCCAATCATTGCCCCAGAAAAATTCCAGACTAATTTCAGCAGACAAACCCATACACATCAACTTACTCTTCACCATTTGTTTAAACTTATCAAAGCTAATAGTAGCGCCAAGAACATCACAACAATATAATTTTTCACCCTTCAGACTACCATCCAATATAATTATGCTAAAATTCCTTTCCACAACCTTCCTGAAAAAAAAAATGTAATAATGAGTAAATCATATGTAAAATCAGTTCCAGTCATTCAAATAACATATTATGGTTTCATTAGAGTTCATGTAGCAACAGTTGATAACCCTAATTTCGGCAAAACATGTTCATCAACAACAAACCTAATTTTCAACACTTATAGCCCTAAATTTGTTAAAATCACCAAATCACGAAACCCTTGAACTAAAATTAATCAAACGTAACTAAATTAAGGTTCATTAGAGATCATTCAGCTGCTATTTTATTAGTAAATTGGGGGAAAACGAAGATAAATGCAAGTGGGTTTGATGTAGTTACCCTTTTGGACGAACGATTGCTGTGATTTCTGTCTTCATCTTCCCTTTTAACTTCAACTGTTAACGGAAATCCTTCAGTAAACACCAAATCCCTCTAATGGCGCACCTTCCTCCTCAATTTTTCACTGCACATCTCTAAATCCCTTAAACTATGTTTTCTTCTTTCTTATTCTCTCTTTTAAATGGGCATTTTCCCTTGATCCGGGCAGATCTCTACCCGTCCAATATCTTCGAGATGGCACATTTATTAAGATGATGACCCGGGTGACCAACAATCTCGCTTTGGTAGGAATACGTTTTTGTGCCTCCTCAGGCCCAGCACCTCTGGGTTATCACCCAAAAAGATGTTTTTGTAGAAACTATTTGGAGACTCCACCGCTTTTAAGCTTGCATCCTTTCAAGAAGTGCCAATTCAAAAGCTTCTGATAAGCTTTTTGGGTTGACGCATTCGAACGCCTGTTCATATATCTTCGCGAATAGCGGAAGAAAAATACTAAATTGCAAAATTACGTACAATTTGGTGGAGTGGACTGTTTTGATCAAAGTATTATTAAAGAGGAGATAAAAATTATTATACTCTAAATCCTTTTACAGCCCAGAGTAACCTGTATTTATTTTTACATTCTTTTTCTTTTTTTATGTAGGAATGGAGAGTAGAGAATGGTTAGAGACCATATAAATAAGAGGTGCGGCTTGCGATTAAGAAGATGAGTTCTAATAAGTCTTTTGATCCAGATGGATTCACCTCCAAATTCTATAAAAAAAATTTAGGAGACTATCAAAATGGACTTCATGATGTTTCTTAATGATTTCTACAGATATGGCTCTTTGGATTGGAGAATCGATTGTTCTTTCATTACTCTTAATACTAAAAAGAAAGCTCTTGTACTCCAAAAGGTTTTAGGCCTTTAAGTCTTAATAGGAGTGTCTATAAGATCATTTCAAAGATTCTGGCAGAAAAGCTCAACACTATCATGCCAAGGCTTTTTTATGATTTTCAAGGTGCTTTGATTTCTGAAAAGTAGATTCAAGATGGTGTTCTCATAGCTAATGAATCTGTGAATCGTAAACTTAAGTCTAAAAATCCAGGTATCTTATGTAAGATTTGCATGGAAAAAGCATTTGAAAATGTCAATTGGCAAGCCATATTATCATTTCTTGTGAATGGTGTTCTCACAAAGAAGTTCAAACCTACAAGGGGTCTTAGAAAATGAGAATCTCTTTCTCCCTATCTCTTCATTTTGGTGGTCAGAAGTTATTTCCAAATTAATGAATGATTATGTGGAGAGGGGTCATATCAATGGTTCCAAAGTGGCCGATTCATGTAGTGTTATCTCTCATCTTCAGTTTGCAGATGATACATTCATCTTAATTGATACTAATGCTAATGAGGTCACTAGATTGTTTATAATTTTATCAGTCCCTGAAACATTTACTGGATTACTATGATTAATGTAGGTGCCGACGATATTTTTGATGATTTGGCTAAATTAAGAGCCGAGTTGTAAATTTGACGAATTACCAATAAAATACTTGGGGTTGCCTATTGGTACTAGCTTTAGATGTACTTCTATTTGGGAAGATGTTCTTGAGAGAATGGGGATTTAGTTGGCTTCTTGGAAAAAGAAATATCCATAAAAAGTTTTGGTGTGTGTTTTGCCACTTTTGTTTGTGTATTTTCCTTTGTGGAGATTCTATATGCGCTCTCATGATGTTTGTTTGTGATTTTAATGGAATATTTGGGTATAAATTCAAGTGTGATGATTAAGATATATTCAGTACTTTGGCCATATTATTCTCTATTTTTTTTAGAGGATCTTTTTTTTTATAGAAGGAAAAACTGTATCAAAATGATTGGATTATAATCATAATACCACTCTTTCTATCTTCGGATTGCTTGATACTCTTGTTGGTAGTTCCTTAAAAAAAATGACGGGTGATGAAGATAATAACTTCCCAAGATACTTATAACTGACTTGGAAAAGACAATCTGTAGTAAGACGCATCCCAAGTTTGTCCGATGTTTATGATGAGCACTACTAAATTATTAATGGTTTCTTTTTTTCTTTTTTGAAATAAATTATTAATGGTTCTCACAGATCAAAAAATAAAATAAATCATGGACTTGAATCCGGCTAAGTGCTATTCAACACGTGGTGGGTTTCTGCTTACTTGGAGTACAGGATGTAGTCTATAGATTGATAGGGATAGCTAGTACTCTTTCACTCTCTTCAAGTTTCTTTCAGACTCTTTGCGTGAATTGGTTTGACGCATTTTGAATAATGAAAATGAACTAGTATGCTTTTGATGTATGAAAACGTGAACCCAACCTCCTACGGAGGTTGAATTGACTTAATATAACTTTAGATGTGCCAAAAACTAGACCCTAAAAACTTAAAATATACCCTTTCAGGGGTATTTGTGAAGACCCCTCGAAAGGAGGGGTATTTAATCAATTTGCACTTTATTCTAATTATAAGTTTCATGTTAATTTGCAGGCAAAGTGAACATCACGGAAGATCTATAGCAGCTCCAGGGTGCTTATGTACTAGGCCCCGTCCATTGGAAATTTTGCCAAAGTATAGCCTTGATAAGAAAAAATATCAATAACTATGAACATTTTGCAGGCTTGCTTTGCGGCACTGTGCAGCCACAAGCAAGAAAATCTGTTCCTCCTACCGCTCAACTAACTACACGAAATCTAGGGAATCCCAAAAATCAAAAGAATGAAATTCCTCAATTAGTTATCATAATTCTATGCAAAAGAAACAAATGAAGATAAATCGAGAAACTAGTCACAGTCATCAAGGGACCAGTCATCTTCTTCCTCCTCCGTTACCTTCTTCTTATTCTTCCTCCCCCTCCCTAGTTTCTTCTATAGGACCTCCACAAGCTGCACATCTCCACTTTTCTTCTTAAGATTCTTATAATTTACATAGTAATTGCAATGTTTGCCATCACCACCACCAGCAGCAGGACCATAAGCCATCCTAAAATTCTTGCATCTGTATGTTAGGATTCCATTTCCACCAGTTTGACAACAACTTACGCTCTTCATTTGGAGGCAGCTATCTGAATCTACAAAAAAAATCAATTTTGCCCTAGAAATGAAATCACTCACTCCGGTCTAATAACTGAATCTACTACACCACTTTTGTCAATTTTTGCCTTAGGAGGGGCTTCCTAGTCATAATTTTTCACTACCGTAAAAAACAACCGTAAAACCCTTTCTTTGCAACACAGATTTCGTCAGACCAGACGAGATGCACTCAAGATAAAAGATTTCGTCTTTCTAGCGCAACACAGTCAACTACCTTGTTACTAGCTTTATCAACAAAATTAAACAATCCAAAAGAAGGGGTAATCTAGCTTTAATAAGATTCACATTTTACATATTACGTTATCAGTTCCATGATGCAGCCTGCTTGGCTAACATATCAGCCACAAAATAAGACTCACGATAGTTGCCAATGAAAGATGCATTCTGAAAGAGAGGAACTACAATGATATCTCGCAGAATGATAACAAAAAACCAGGGCACATCACATAACCCATTTACAAGACTAATAATGTACATAAGAGTTACTTACAACCTGAAGCTTGGCAATTTTTAGAGCAATAGCTAATTGACGGCCCATAATTCTTCCATATTGCTCCCATTGTGTAGTATGTGTTTCGAGAAGGCTGCCCTAAAGGTGCCAGTAGATCTGAGTACATGGTCACCACCTGAACCTGCAATATGATCAGACGTAGTTGCTCCATCAGTATTAAATTTAGTGAAACCTGCTGGTGGAACGGGCTAACCAAAGTATTTAATGATGTGACTAAGTGAGTGAGCTGGCAGCTGTAGCAGTAGAAAATTCAGTAGCTTTACTAAAAGCCTGATGTAAAACTATATCAGAGATTCAGAATTAAAGGGCTGATTATGGAAAACAACTTGATTTCTGCAGATCCAGATTTTTTTCCATAATAGAAAAGGTATAATGCAATCGGGGAGAGTCTGCAATATATAGGATGATACTGAATCCAATCCAAGTCCATGTGGATAGAGGAGATGGAAATACCCCAATCTGAAGTGACTTTAGCCGAAATCCGAGACACCACAGTGCACTCGAGGAAAGGTGGTCAAGAGTCAGAAATGTCCATTCCTCTCTTCCTAACAAAAACCTTTCTATGAGCTAAAAGCCATAGGAAATATATGATATGTGATGGGCAATTAGAATGCCAAAGTTTAGTAGCACTTATTTTACTTGGAGACTGCAGACTAGAGTTCGATGGGCTCATACCTAGCGAATTATTAAAACCTAAAACAAAGGTAGCAATTTTCTGCTGTATTCATCATGACCTTGCAACTGGAAGGTTTGGGGATTGACCCTCCTTGTTACAATATCTCCCAAATATATACAGAGGACTGAGGAGGAGGTCATGTAATTGCAGATGCTTTGCCAAAACAAAAAATTTGTTCCAAACTTTACGTTGGCCAAGGAAAATCAATCACATATGAAGTGGTAAGGAAACATAACGACAACAACAGACACCAAAACATGCACCCCTTCTAACAAGAAAAATAAGATACTAGATTTCGTCTTCTAGCAAACTTTGCAACGCAGCCACAACTAGATCTTGTTACTAGTTCTATTCACAAAATTAAGGGACATTAGAATCGGAAAAGAACAAAGAAGGGATAATCCAACTATAATTTCAGTAATAAGATTTTTCTCCATGTACACCTATCAAAAAAAGCTGACTTGGCAACACATTCACAACTAGACCTTGAAATGCCTACTGAAAAAAGGAAAGGCCACTTACACAACAATCTGCTGTCACTTAGATGTTTGTTCTCCATTGATGGCAGTTGTAGCAGGTAGGAAAAAAGGATCTTTTCCGTTTTTGTAGATATCAAATAAATAAATCGAGTATCTTCGGACCAGCCTCTTGCAGTCTTCAATCCCTTTAGAATCGAACATCTCCAACTCTTTGGCAGACTTTTTTACATCACCTTTGCAGTCCTTGTCCATTAGAAACTTGGCCAAAGTACTACACCTGTTAAGAGAAAATATCAATCCAGGCCGAAAGTGTACGAAAATGGAAAACAATAAAATAATTATGAACATTTTGCGGGCTGGCTTGCTTGCCCTGTGCATGTTGCAGACAAGAGCAAGAAAATAGCTTCCCCCTGCCGTTCACATGACAACTACAGATATGCCAACTGCAAATAATTTATCTGACAATCATGGAAAATTTGACCACTATACTTTCTTGTGCCACCCGACTCTGGTCATAATCGATATACAAAGTCCACAGTCAGTGCAGATACTGAAATTCCAAATTGATGAGTGAGGTAATAATATCGACGCCAATTTCATATCTACAGGATCATCTAATTATGTCTCCACCAGCTGTATTGAGAATTTACAACCACAAGTTTTTGCAGTGGAGATAGAATGTGCTATATTATGACTTACAAGAAAAGGGTATGATATGGTCATTCCCCCTGACACATTTTTATTCCTAAGACTAGAGTCAAGTCTTCAGACGTTGTGATATCCAAAGTGAGGGCATACTTTTCCAAGTAGATTACAGAGGAATTTCACAGCATATTATAAAAAGTGTCGATGCAGTAAATTGAGAAATTGAACATAGACAGTATATAAATGTAAACCAATAAGCTTAGAGATTCTTGCAACATTGAACAAGCTAATGTATTGCAAACTCATGCAGTTTAAAGTATACTTGAATTGGAAATGAAAAAAAGTGTACAGAATTATTAATATACCTGAGCGTGTCATCGTGAAACAACAACCCCTTGGGTGAGATTTCGTCTTCAGATATTTCTTGTCGATAAAGAGCACAAACAGCTTTCAAACAGAGCTCGGCATCCTCTTCAAATGAAGAAAGCATATCAGCCTCAGATTTCCATTTCATTTCGTCTTTGTTCTTATTCCAATTTTTCATCGCCAGCATATCCATTGGGTCACCAAGAGAATTTTCTGAATTAACGGAACTTTCAAAATCTTCAGATTTGCCAAGACTTTCACCAACGTCATCTGAGACCAAGTTTGAAAAAGGCTCCGTACTCATTTCCAGAGGATCTTGAGATGACGATCCATGCTGAGATGGTTTCTTCGACGAACAGCCCCAATCCTTCCCTTCTTCAACGTTTTGACCCTCACTTGATAAATGTAGAGTTGAAGAAGAAATGTTCATAGCAGAGTATTTGGGAAACTCTGACTCTGTATCATGATGTTTATTGGCGCCAACATCACACACATTCAGCACCTTCTCTTTGGCTTTACATTCATACACATGAGAATCCTTCCTCCCTCCAGTGCTGGCTTCAGCATTAAGTTTGCTCCTGCTGATTTCATCTGTTAGCTTTCCAGTGTTTCCACAATTTTGAGTAATGTCATTTTGCAAACCCGGCACCTCAGACTCTACCCTTTCAGAATTACGCAATTCTACACATTTCAATATTGAACTTTCCTTTTCACTTCTAAAGACTAAGCTCTCACACTTCGAAATATGAGAGTCTACAAATCTCCCCGTTGTTGACTTTTTACTTTTCATCCTCAGGACTAGACTCTCCAAACTCGAAATGCGAGACTCTACACATCCCATTGTTGAATTTTCATTTTCCTTACTCTGGAGTAGACTCTCCAAATCAGATAACAGCTTCTTCCAAAATTCAGTTGCATCTGCGGGTGTTTGTTCAGTCTCATCGGTAGCAGTAGTCTTTCTGGTTTCTACCTCAACTAATTTACCATGGAGTTTAGTGCACTCCACTTTCTTCTTCTCAAGATCCACACTCATATTCTCAAGATCCTCTTTCTTCTTCACAAGCTCGAATTCCTTCTTCTCAAGCTCCACAGACAATTCAAAACACTTACTCTTATAATGCTCCAGACTCTCCAATTCAACTGCAGGTTCCCTAGATCCTGTCAATGATTCCCGAGACTCTCCACATCCCCTTGTTGATTTTTCATTTTCCTTACTCTGCAAACAAGATAACAGCTTCTTCCAACGATCAGTTGCATCTGCGAGTGTTTGTTCATTCTCATCGGTAGAAGTAGTCTTTCTGGTTTCTACCTCCACTAATTTACCATGGAGTTCAGTGCACTCAGCTTTCTTCTTCTCAAGCTCCACAGACAATTCAAAACACTTAGTCTTATAATGTTTCAGACTCTCCGATTCAGCCACAGCTTCCCTTGTTCCTGCCAATGGTTCTAGTTCTCCAGAAATTCTTTCGGCATATTTCCTCTTCCTCCCATCATTGGCTGAACCACCTTCTACAATTGTATCAGCTGGATAGACAAAATCCCCAATTAGTCTCTGGGGTTTTATTGAGTAGGGAGACTGAACAGATGAAACTACGAAATTTCTCAATTATCATAATCTAAACATGTAAGCAAACGAAACGAACAACAACAGCAATAACGACAACATTGAAAGAGGGAGAAGTGTATGTAAGAGTTACTCACAATCAGAGTTATCATGAGTAGCTGGTTGATTACTTGTTTCAGCAACAAACCGGTCACCTTCCGTTACATTCTTCCTCCGTTTGGATGCCCTAGTTTCAACCACAGTTTTTGTCGATGATTTTAGCTCTCCAGACCCTTGGACGTGTTTCCTCTTAGCCCCAATTTTGGCAGAACCACCAGCTACAATCGTATCATCATTTCCACTTGACTTCTTCTTAACAAGCTTCTTCTCTGCATAATAATTGTGATGTTTTTCACAATATTTGGTCTTAGGAACACTATGATCATCAGCTGCAGCACCATGACCCATCCTAAAATTCTTGCATCTCCATCCTCCAAAACCAGTTATACCACAACGCTGTTCATCTGGAGGCAGCTTCTCCTTCTCCATCTCCATCTCTTTGTTCTTATTCGTCTTGGTCCCAACATTAGCTGGTTGATTACTTGTTTCAGCAACAAAGTGGTCACCTTCCTTTACATTCTTCCACCGTTTATATGTCCTAGTTACAACCACAGTTTTTTTCAATGATTTTAGCTCACCAGACCCTTGTGTCCTTTCGACGTGTTTCCTCTTAGCCCCAATTTTGGCAGAACCACCAGCTACAATTGTATCACCATTTCCACTTGTCTTCTTCTTAAGAAGCTTCTTCTTCTTCTTCTTCTCATACTCTACAACATAATTATAATGTTTTTCACAATGTTTACTCTTATCATTCCTAAAATTCCTGCATCTCCATCCCATTCCATTCATTTTACTACAACGCTGTTCATCTGGCGGCAGCTTCTTCTTCTTCGTCTTGGTCCCAACATTGGAAGAAGCACCTTCTATGTTAGCTGCATATATAGAGAATTTGCAATGATTTTAACTCTTCCTTTGTATCAACCAAACTAATAATTTTGGAAATCGTAAATTACAGGTTCCCTAATTCTCAATTAGTTAGACATTGCAGTGATTCTAACTTAAATCAACGGATGAAACTATGAAATTTCTCAATTAGTAATCTTAATTGAAACATTTAAGCAAACGAAACGAATAACAATATAAGAAATCACTAAATTAAAGATAGAAATTGAGAAATGTATGTAAGAATTACTCACAGGTATCACCTTCCTCCTCCGTTACCTTCTTCTTCTTCTTCCTAAGATTCTTATTGTACTTTCCATAATAATAGTAATGTTTCTCACAACGCTTAGTCTTAGGAAGAGTATCATCATCATCAGCACCATAACCCATCCTAAAATTCTTGCATCTGTATCTATAGATTCCTTGTCCACAAGTATGAGAACAACGCTCTTCATCTGGAGGCAGCTGCTCCATCTCCAAATCTGCACCTTCACCGTCTCCACTTGTCTTCTTCTTCTTCTTCTTATACTCTGCATCTAGAGGCAGCTTCTTCTTCTCCATCCGAGTCTACAATCTTGTACTTCTGGTTAGGTGAGTTTTTATTTTTAAGAAAATCAATTTTGCCCTAGAAATGAAATCACTCACTCACAACATTTATGAACCCTTTGGTTAGAGCATCTCTTATGGGTAGTCTCCAAAGTGAGACTAACTCACCCATATGAAAGACTACTCACCCATATGAACGAGTCTAGCCACTATGGGCAAAAACAAAGTAGGACTGAACGGGGATTGTCCCCGTAAGAAATTTTTTGAAAACCTTATGGGAGACCTGTCTCCGTAAGAAAGTTTTCAAAACTTTACGGGAGACAGTCTCCCGTAAGGTTTTAAAAAAAAATGAAAACGGGAGACGTGTCCATCTCCCCACTACATTTCATTCTCTCTTAATGCAACATCAAGAAAACCATCTTCTCTTTGATCGAGCATCATTTCGAGCAACCGGCAGAAGTTGGGGGTATTGATCGATTGTCTTTGAGCCGAAATCCGGATGAGAACGAGTTCATAAGTAGCTGATTGCAATGGGTTTTGACCTAATTTTCGGTCTTGATTAAATGGTGACTGTTTGGGGCGGTTTCGAGTTGTAAACGAAGATGAAATCATGAAGATGCGAGATGAAGTTTCAAGACTGAAACTTGATTACAGCAAAGCTAGGTCGTGATGTTGATTCGCTGTGAACGGAGATTGGGTTCATTCCATGAGCTCGATCGATGGAGATTTGGGGGTCAATTGATGAGTCTCTGTGGTGTGAATAATTGATTTGTATTTCAATCAATTGAAGAAGGCTTGATATAGGTGATGGTGGATGGGTTTAATTGAAGATCTTGAGGCGTCGATTGTGCTCAACGGATGATTGCAGGCAACTTTTGGTTCTTGTACAGCAGCAATGGATTATTAATGGCAGAAATCGGTGACGGCACCATTGATGGCTGATTTAATGGAAAGCAGTGGGGTTGTTTTCTGTTACATCGAATGGGTTTGATTCATTGGTTGGATTTGAACCGGAAGTGCAAACTGGTGCCTAGGTGAATTGTATAGGCTGGTGTTGGTCGAGATATAGGCTGCTTTGGTGAATGAATTGGGGTTGTTTCTTTGGTGGAGATTGAAAATTTCTTTTATTTTAAACGGGAGAGACAGTCTCCCGTTTATTGTTATTTTCTTTACGGGAGACAGTCTCCCGTAAAGTTTTACACTACCAACCACTCGTTCAGTTGAACGAGTGGTTGAACGTTTTGGGACCAAAATACACCCTTTCACTTACCATAGTGGGAGCAAATTAGGCCAAATTGGTAGTGACCCTTTCAAAATGAAAGGGTTACACTACCCATAGGATTTGCTCTTAGGTGAGTTTGTATATTATACTCTTAAAATTATTGCCATACGAGGGTCTTTTTGGTCATAAATTTTCACCTCCGTAAGACCAATGGCTGACTTAAACTCATTACCTCTTCATTGATGACTTGAAATGTCCGCGTTTGAGGGTATTAATAGCAAGCTTGGTAAAGGGGCGGCAAGAAATGGTAGAGGGGCGGCAACCTAATAAGACAAAAAAGGTCATTACAAGGAAATTCAAGTGCCTTTTATCAATGAAAATCTGGAAATGACTAATTAGCCTTTATTATTAATAATCAAAATTAGTAATGATAATCAAGATTAGTGTTGATAATTAATTTTCACTTATTATAACTCTAAAATCAGATTTTTAGAGTTATAAAAAAAAAAAAATTTAGAGGAGAAGAAAAAGAAAACTTATGTGATATTTGTGAAACCCTAGATTTTGATTCACTCAACCAAAATGAGTGATTCCGGTGACCCGATATACTTCTAAATTAGTTCCAATTAGCTTTTTCTCGCTCAAAATAATCTAAATTACATAACAAAATCAAAACTTTTGAATTTTCAGAAGAACTTACCGTTGCAATTTTGCTCGTGACCAACCGTAACTCTTAGCTACGGTTCGTAAGTTATCGAATACCAACCGTAACTGGTTAAATTTGGGGAAGATCCAATCGTAAAACCAGTTACGGTTGGTAATTAAATTTGGAAAACAACCGTAACTAAATTCCAGTTGGTAACTAATGAATCGAGACCAACCGTAACTACCCTACGGTTGGTGTGTCAACTTAACTTTTGAACCGTAAATCATTATTTGATAAATTCTTAAGACACAGGTGTTTATGGGTGAAAATCGTTTCTGCTGATTTCGGTAATTTCGGTGGGTGAGTGAGAAATTGATTCAAACCCTAAACAAATGTGCTGCACGTGAGCACTTTATAGGTTCGAGAGATCGATCTTTACAAGTCCGGCCTAAACCAAGAAATGGCCGTTCCAGACTTGCTTCGGTCACAAAGTGGAGGAGAAGGGTTGATTTGGGGAGGGAAGCAAAGAAAGGTGTTGAGGAGAGTAGTATCTCGACTTGTATCGAAGAAAGTGAAAGCTTAGGAAGCTTGCAAGAGATGGAAGCTTTTGAGAGAGCTTGCAAAGTTGCCTTTACGAGAGTGTAAGTGTAGTATATTTCTCGACCGAGACCTGTTGTGCAGGTGGAAATAGGTAAGACCTATTTATACAAGTCGAGATTGAAACGTACCCTGGCCTCATGAAGGAAGAGAGTAAAGGGTGAAATAATGGGAGGAGGTGGTAACCGCATGGTTTAATGGGTGAAAACGTTTTTCACCATTATTTCCTCTTTATTTGACCGCTTTATTCCTTTTCACGCTTTCTTAATGTGAGCGTAGTGTACGCCGCATCTTTGTGACCATAAACCAAAACCCTAAAGAAGCATCCCCGGTTTGTGTCGATGTCTCGAGTGTTGGTTGCATCTTGAGTGCAAGTGGCGCCGCTTGGGCGCGTGTGGCATGTGCCAATGGCATGTGCGGAATGCCTTGGTGGTAGGTTGCACGGTTTGCAAGTTTTGGCTACCAGCGTGTGCGTTTGGCATGTGCCAATGGCATGTGCGGAATGCCTTGGTGGTAGGTTACACGGTTTGCAAGTTAGGCTACTAGCGTGTGCGTTTGGCATGTGCCAATGGCATGCGTGGCCATTAGGGCCGTGACCTTGATAGGGAAACCAGCTAGCGAGCATGTTGGCATGTGCCAATGGCATGCGTGGCTGTTAGGGCCGTGACCTTGATAGGGAAGCTAGCTAGCGAGCATGTTGGCATGTGCCAATGGCATGCGGGGCCGTTAGGGGCCGTGACCTTGATAGGGAAGCTAGCTAGCGAGCATGTTGGCATGTGCCAATGGCATGCGAGGCCTTTAGGGCCGTGACCTTGATAGGGAAGCTAGCTAGCGATCATGTTGGCATGTGCCAATGGCATGCGGGGCCATTAGGGCCGTGATAGGGAAACTAGCTAGCAAGCATGTTGGCATGTGCCAATGGCATGCGGGGCCATTAGGGCCGTGACCTTGTTAGGGAAGCTAGCTAGCGAGCATGTTGGAATGTGCCAATGGCATGCGGGGCCGTTAGGGCCGTGACCTTGATAGGGAAGCTAGCTAGCGAGCATGTTGGCATGTGCCAATGGCATGCGGGGCCGTTAGGGCGTGACCTTGATAGGGAAGCTAGCTAGCGAGCATGTTGGCATGTGCCAATGGCATGCGGGGCCGTTAGGCCGTGACCTTGATAGGGAAGCTAGCTAGCGAGCATGTTGGCATGTGCCAATGGCATGCGGGGCGTTAGGGCCGTGACCTTGATAGGGAAGCTAGCTAGCGAGCATGTTGGCATGTGCCAATGGCATGCGGGGCCGTTAGGGCCGTGGCTTGATAGAAAAAGCGGCTAGCGAGCATGTTGGCATGTGCCATTGGCACGTACGGCCATGTTGACCTAGTTGCATGTTTTGCAAGCCTAGGGCGCTATGTTTGGCGTGGGCTAAAGGCATAGCAGCTTGGAAGTATGGCTTGCGACGCGCGTTGGCATGTGCCAATGGCACGTGCGGCCATGTTGACCTAGTTGCAAGTCTTGCAAACCTAGGGCGCTATGTTGGCGTGGGCCAACGGCATAGCGGCTTGGAATTTGGCGTTGTTGCCATGGTGCGCGGTGCGGCTTGGTTTGGCATGGTTGCCATGGTGCGCAGAGTGTGGCTTGGTTTGGCATGGTTGCCATGGTGCGCGATATGCGGCTTGGTTTGGCATGGTTGCCATGGTGCGCGAGTGCGGCTTGGTTTGGCATGGTTGCCATGGTGCGCTGATATGCGGCTTGGTTTGGCAGTTGCCATGGTGCGCGATATGCGGCTTGGTTTGGCACGGTTGCCATGGTGCGCACTATGCGGCTTGGTTTGGTTGAGTTGCCATGGTGCGCGATATGCGGCTTGGTTTGGCATGGTTGCCATGGTGCGCGATATGCGGCTTGGTTTGGCATGGTTGCCATGGTGCGCGAGTATGCGGCTTGGTTTGGAATTAGGGTTTCTGTGTTGAAAACCCTAATCTGGTATTTTGAAAAAAAATACCCCTATTAATTATTTACACCTGAGTTAAATGCTCTTAGTTAATGTGTTGCGGGTAACACTAGGTCATGGGGTTTTACGATTTTACCCCTTGTCTAAAAACCACCATCAACATTAAGTCCCCCGCTTAGCTCGGGAACAGGGGCTTTGTTGCGAGGTAAGCATAAGATGGTGACAAACTATCAACGATGAAACCGTAAAGAGAATTGAGGAGGCTTGTCTGACCTTTTATAAATAGGACTTGGAATCCTTGCCTCTGGTAGTTTTGCACAAATCGGGAGGCTGGCGCAATTGGGAAGTCAGCATCATCGAGAGACAGGAAGCTGGGCGGCATTGAGAAGTTGACGCGAGTTAGGAAACTGGGCGTGCTAGCTGGTGGGACCGGCGTACGGTAGGGAAGCTGTGCGTGCTTGCTGGCGTGACTTGGGCGGTCATTGGGAGGTTAACGCGAGTTAGGAAACTCGGCGTGCTAGCTGGTGGGACCGGCGCAAGGTAGGGAAGCTGTGCGTGCTTGCTGGCGTGACTTGGGCGGTCATTGGGAGGTTGACGCGAGTTAGGAAACTGGGCGTGCTAGCTGGTGGGACCGGCGCAAGTTAGGGAAGCTGATTGCGCTAGCTGGCGAGACCGGTGTAAACAAGGAGGGAGTAGGTGTTTCTCTGAGATAGCAAAGTTTCCTTGTTTTGCCTTCCTTCCTTGTGACTTCGATCAGGGCATTGTCCATGCTAAAATCGGAAAGCGTTATGTCCCTCATTGCTTCCTTTCCTTTTTAAGGTTACGTATTCATATCCAAGCGTAATTGCATCATCTCCCTCGTTTGAGAAAGGGTTCTTCTTGTTGAGTTTCTCTCTTTGTCGTGTCGCACGAGAGACGAACCATCTTCTAACCATCCAGTTCTCGGTGAAGGCGCGAGGTCGACTCTCGGCGGGAGCATCCCAACAAAGGTTATTCGGGTTAAGAAAATCATACCGGGTATGTTTTCTTCTTCTTTTGAAAAATGTCTATCTCAAGTTCGCGGGGAGGAATCGGTTCGGAGGATGATTCGGGGTAGAGCCACACGAAAACTTGCCTTTGGTGACCACCGGCGGGTGACTTGGAGATGGGCGTTAGCCAATTCACGGAGCACGAAGTGGCTCAAACGGCGAATGATTCTCGATGGTTGATGCTTTGTAGGCATGGAAGAAGACCCTTTGCAAGTCGTGAGGCCAGGTGCAGGCGCCTTTTTTGATCCTCCGTACTTGGTTCCTTATCCTGGTCATGTCTTTGGTTGGCGGCTTCAACAAGTCTTAGGCTAAGCACGAGGCGTTGTACACCGAGAATGCTGGGAGAGTACGGACATATGGCCACAACCAATAAAGTCACTAGTCGATTTGCATTGGTTAAGCGTGTGGAAGAGTCTTTATCTTCCATCGAGGATATGTGTGAGGTGATTTGGTCACAGTTTTCAAGACGTTATTGCCGATCGGGAGCACTATCGCGACGTGTGCGTAGAAAAGGAGTTCAACACTTGCCGTGGTTTGTCGAAGGCCTTCTTTGAGATCCAAAAGTTGAAAGATGCGCAATCGAAAGCCTTTCCGCGAGGAGATTGCACGACAGCAGGTGGAACTCAAAAGCTTTCCAAGATGTTGACTATGAAGAGAGCGGCTCTTGATGATTTTCCTTGAACATTTCTCTGTTAATCTTTCATTTAGGTTCTTTTTTTTTTTTTTTTTTTTTGAAAGACATATTGGATGTCCGGTTCAAAGCTTGACCTTTGATAGGCAGTGTGGTAGCTTTTTAGGGTATTGGATTATTTCCGGGATGAATGGTTTTGATAATATGACTCGATTATGTTTTGGAAAGGAATATTGCTTTATGAGAGTGTGTGCTAGCAATAGACGCAAGACTCAGCAGTATGACGGTTTTACTAGGAACCTAAAAATAGATCGTATATCTTGCGCAGTCTAAATTTACTCACTTCATAGGTTTTGTGAACACGCCCCTCTCCGTGTAAAAGGCGGCTTTCTTTGGTAGCATCGCCGATTAGTCCCCGATTGTTGGTAGCGTCTTGTTGAGTCTCCGGTTTTCTCGTGTAGTTTTACGACTAGTAACCTTAAGGTTGTCGGCGGTTGAGTCGGGTGAGTCGCAAGTCCCCAATCGCTGGTAGCATCTTCAACGAGTCCCAGATTTTCGGGTGTAGTTTTATAACTGGTAATCGGGGCGTGGGCGATTGAGTCGGATCGAGCGGTAGCATCTTGGCAAGTCGTTTTCTCGTGTAGTTTTACGACTAGTAACCGGGTTGTATGCGGTAGTTGCGTCGGATTGAGTCGCCTTCCCCCACCATCTTGACATACGGGTCGAAGAACGAGATCGTGATCGACATTGTAGCCGATAGATCAATCCTCCATTGTGGTCGCCAATTGTTTATGGGTGAAAATCGTTTCTGCTGATTTCGGTAATTTCGGTGGGTGAGTGAGAAATTGATTCAAACCCTAAACAAATGTGCTGCACGTGAGCACTTTATAGGTTCGAGAGATCGATCTGTACAAGTCCGGCCTAAACCAAGAAATGGCCGTTCCCGGACTTGCTTAGGTCACAAAGTGGAGGAGAAGGGTTGATTTGGGGAGGGAAGCAAAGAAAGGTGTTGAGGAGAGTAGTATCTCGACTTGTATCGAGAAAGTGAAAGCTTAGGAAGCTTGCAAGATATGGAAGCTTTTGAGAGAGCTTGCAAAGTTGCCTTTCCGAGAGTGTAAGTGTAGTATATTTCTCCGACCGAGACACATTTATCCGGTGGAAATAGGTAAGACCTATTTATACAAGTCGAGATTGAAACGTACCCTGGCCTCATGAAGGAAGAGAGTAAAGGGTGAAATAATGGGAGGAGGTGGTAACCGCATGGTTTAATGGGTGAAAACGTTTTTCACCATTATTTCCTCTTTTATTTGACCGCTTTATTCCTTTTCACGCTTTCTTAATGTGAGCCTAGTGTACGCCGCATCTTTTGTGACCGCTAAACCAAAACCCTAAAGAAGCATCCCCAGTTTGTGTCGATGTCTCGAGTGTTGGTTGCATCTTGAGTGCAAGTGGCGCATGTGGCATGTGCCAATGGCATGTGCGGAATGCCTTGGTGGTAGGTTGCACGGTTTGCAAGTTTTGGCTACCAGCGTGTGCGTTTGGCATGTGCCAATGGCATGTGCGGAATGCCTTGGTGGTAGGTTACGATTTGCAAGTTAGGCTACTAGCGTGTGCATTTGGTATGTGCCAATGGCATGCGTGGCCATTAGGGCCGTGACCTTGATAGGGAAACCAGCTAGTAAGCATGTTGGCATGTGCCAATGGCATGCGTGGCCGTTAGGGCCGTGACCTTGATAGGGAAGCTAGCTAGCGAGCATGTTGGCATGTGCTAATGGCATGCGGGGCCGTTAGGGCCGTGACCTTGATAGGGAAGCTAGCTAGCGAGCATGTTGGCATGTGCCAATGGCATGCGGGGCCGTTAGGGACGTGACCTTGATAGGGAAGCTAGCTAGCGAGCATGTTGGCATGTGCCAATGGCATGCGGGGCCATTAGGGCCGTGATAGGGAAACTAGCTAGCAAGCATGTTGGCATGTGCCAATGGCATGCGGGGCCATTAGGGCCGTGACCTTGATAGGGAAGCTAGCTAGCGAGCATATTGGCATGTGCCAATGGCATGCGGGGCCGTTAGGGCCGTGACCTTGATAGGGAAGCTAGCTAGCGAGCATGTTGGCATGTGCCAATGGCATGCGGGGCCGTTAGGGCCGTGACCTTGATAGGGAAGCTAGCTAGCGAGCATGTTGGCATGTGCCAATGGCATGTGCCAATGGCATGCGGGGCCGTTAGGGCCGTGACCTTGATAGGGAAGCTAGCTAGCCAGCATGTTGGCATGTGCCAATGGCATGCGGGGCCGTTAGGGCCGTGGCTTCGGTAGAAAAAGCAGCTAGCGAGCATGTTGGCATGTGCCATTGGCACGTACGGCCATGTTGACCTAGTTGCATGTTTTGCAAGCCTAGGGCGCTATGTTTGGCGTGGGCTAAAGGCATAGCGGCTTGGAAGTATGGCTTGCGACACGCGTTGGCATGTGCCAATGGCACGTGCGGCCATGTTGACCTAGTTGCAAGTCTTGCAAACCTAGGGCGCTATGTTGGGCGTGGGCCAAAGGCATAGCGGCTTGGAATTTGGCGTTGTTGCCATGGTGCGCGGGGGTGCGGCTTGGTTTGGCATGGTTGCCATGGTGCGCGAGTGTGGCTTGGTTTGGCATGGTTGCCATGGGCGCGATATGCGGCTTGGTTTGGCATGGTTGCCATGGTGCGCAGAGTGCGGCTTGGTTTGGCATGGTTGCCATGGTGCGCAGATATGCGGCTTGGTTTGGCACGGTTGCCATGGTGCGCGATATGCGGCTTGGTTTGGCACGGTTGCCATGGTGCGCAAAGATGCGGCTTGGTTTGGCACGGTTGCCATGGTGCTGATATGCGGCTTGGTTTGGCATGGTTGCCATGGTGCGCGATATGCGGCTTTGGTTTGGCATGGTTGCCATGGTGCATGAGATATGCGGCTTGGTTTGGAATTAGGGTTACGTGTTGAAAACCTAATTTGGTATTTTGAAAAATACCCCTATTAATTATTTACACCCGAGTTAAATGCTCTTAGTTAATGTGTTGCGGGTAACACTAGGTCATGGGGTTTTACGATTTTACCCCTTGTCTAAAAACCACCATCAACATTAAGTCCCCCGCTTAGCTCGGAACGGGGGCTTTGTTGCGAGGTAAGCATAAGATGGTGACAAACTATCAACGATAAACCGTAAAGAGAATTGAGGAGGCTTGTCTCGAACTTTTATAAATAGGACTTGGAATCCTTGCCTCTGGTAGTTTTGCACAAATCGGGAGGTTTGGCGCAATTGGGAAGTCGGCATCATCGAGAGACAGGAAGTCAGGCGGCATTGAGAAGTTGACGCGAGTTAGAAACCGGGCGTGCTAGGCGGGTGTGACCCGGCGTACGGTAGGGAAGGCTGTGCGTGCTTCTTTGGCGTGACTTGGGCGGTCATTGGGAGGTTAACGCGAGTTAGGAAACTCGGCGTGCTAGCTGGTGGGACCGGCGCAAGGTAGGGAAGCTGTGCGTGCTTGCTGGCGTGACTTGGGCGGTCATTGGGAGGTTGACGCGAGTTAGGAAACTGGGCGTGCTAGCTGGTGGGACCGGCGCAAGGTAGGGAAGCTGATTGCGCTAGCTGGCGAGGCCGGTGTAAACAAGGAGGGAGTAGGTGTTTCTACAGATAGCAAAGTTTCCTTGTTTTGCCTTCCTTCACGCGCGCGGCTTCGATCAGGGCATTGTCCATGCTAAAATCTGGGAAGCGTTATGTCCCTCATTGCTTCCTTTCCTTTTTTAAGGTTATGTATTCATATCCGACGTAATTGCATCATCTCCCTCGTTTGAGAAAGGGTTCTTCTTGTTGAGTTTCTCTCTTTGTCGTGTCGCACAGAGACGAACCATCTTCTAACCATCCAGGTTCTCCAGGTGAAGGCGCGAGGTCTGACTCTGGCAGGAGCATCCCAACAAAGGTTATTCGGGTTAAGAAAATCATACCGGTATGTTTTCTTCTTCTTTTGAAAAATGTCTATCTCAAGTTCGCAGGAGGAATCCGGTTCGGAGGATGATTCTGGGGTAGAGCCACACGAAAACTTGCCTTTGGTGACCACCGCCGGTGACTTGGAGATGGGCGTTAGCCAATTGCCGGGCACAGATGTGGCTCAAACGGCGAATGATTCTCGATGGTTGTTCTTTGTAGGCATGGAAGAAGACCCTTTGCAAGTCGTGAGGCCAGTGCGGGCGCCTTTTTGATCCTCCGTACTTGGTTCCTTATCCCGGTCATGTCTTTGGTTAGCGGCTTGTCGTGCCGGCTAAGCACGAGGCGTTGTACACCAGAATGGGAGAAGTACGGACATATGGCCACAACCAATAAAGTCACTAGTCGATTTGCATTGGTTAAGCGTGTGGAAGAGTCTTTATCTTCCATCGAGGATATGTGTGAGGTGATTTGGTCACACCGTTTTCAAGACGTTATTGCCGATCGGGAGCACTATCGCGACGTGTGCGTAGAAAAGGAGTTCAACACTTCGTGG
Organism: Papaver armeniacum; assembly: GCA_023531295.1. Lineage (NCBI taxonomy): Eukaryota > Viridiplantae > Streptophyta > Magnoliopsida > Ranunculales > Papaveraceae > Papaver > Papaver armeniacum. The sequence goes on from JAJJWW010009856.1 coordinate 97,807, forward strand.
TTTGTCGAAGGCCTTGCCGAGATCCAAAAGTTGAAAGATGCGACAATCGAAAGCCTTTCCGCCGAGGAGATTGCACGACAGGAGGTGGAACTCGAAAAGCTTTCCAAGATGTTGACTATGAAGAGAGCGGCTCTTGATGATTTTCCTTGAACATTTCTACGTTAATCTTTCATTTAGGTTCTTTTTTTTTTTTTTTTTTTTGAAAGACATATTGGATGTCCGGTTCAAAGCTTGACCTTTGATAGACAATTTGGTAGCTTTTTAGGGTATTGGATTATTTCGGGATGAATGGTTTTGATAATATGACTCGATTATGTTTTTGGAAAGGAATATTGCTTCTATGAGAGTGTGTGCTAGCAATAGACGCAAGACTCAAAGATATGACGGTTTTACTAGGAACCTAAAAATAGATCGTATATCTTGTGCAGTCTAAATTTACTCACTTCATAGGTTTTGTGAACACGCCCCTCTCCGTGTAAAAGGCGGCTTTGCTGGTAGCATCGCCAGTTAGTCCCCAGTTGTTGGTAGCGTCTTCAGCGAGTCTCCAGTTTTCTCGTGTAGTTTTACGACTAGTAACCGGGTTGTCTGGCAGTTGAGTCGGACTGAGTCGCAAGTCCCCAATCGCTGGTAGCATCTTCAACGAGTCCCAGTTTTCAGGTATAGTTTTATAACTGGGGCGTCTGGCAGTTGAGTCGGATCGAGCGGTAGCATCTTCGGCAAGTCCCCAGTTTTCTCGTGTAGTTTTACGACTAGTAACCGGGTGTCAGTAGTTGCGTCGGATTGAGTCGCCTTCCCCACCATCTTGACATCCGGGTCGAAGAACGAGATCGACATGATCGACATTGTAGCCGATAGATCAATCCTCCATTTGTGGTCGCTAATTGTTTATGGGTGAAAATCGTTTTTTGATTTCGGTAATTTCGGTGGGTGAGTGAGAAATTGATTCAAACCCTAAACAAATGTGCTGCACGTGAGCACTTTATAGGTTCGAGAGATCGATCGTACAAGTCCGGCCTAAACCAAGAAATGGCCGTTCCGGACTTGCTTCGGTCACAAAGTGGAGGAGAAGGGTTGATTTGGGGAGGGAAGCAAAGAAAGGTGTTGAGGAGAGTAGTATCTCGACTTGTATCATAAAGTGAAAGCTTAGGAAGCTTGCAAGATATGGAAGCTTTTGAGAGAGCTTGCAAAGTTGCCTTTCTGAGAGTGTAAGTGTAATGTATTTCTCCTGACCTAGACCTCGTTGTCCGGTGGAAATAGGTAAGACCTATTTATACAAGTCGAGATTGAAACGTACCCTGGCCTCATGAAGGAAGAGAGTAAAGGGTGAAATAATGGGAGGAGGTGGTAACCGCATGGTTTAATGGGTGAAAACGTTTTTCACCATTATTTCCTCTTTTATTTGACCGCTTTATTCCTTTTCACGCTTTCTTAATGTGAGCGTAGTGTACGTTGCATCTTTGTGATCGCCAAACCAAAACCCTAAAGAAGCATCCCCGGTTTGTGTCGATGTCTCGAGTGTTGGTTGCATCTTGAGTGCAAGTGGCGCGTGTGGCATGTGCCAATGGCATGTGCGGAATGCCTTGGTGGTAGGTTGCACGGTTTGCAAGTTTTGGCTACCAGCGTGTGCGTTTGGCATGTGCCAATGGCATGTGCGGAATGCCTTGGTGGTAGGTTACACGGTTTGCAAGTTAGGCTACTAGCGTGTGCATTTGGTATGTGCCAATGGCATGCGTGGCCATTAGGGCCGTGACCTTGATAGGGAAACCAGCTAGCAAGCATGTTGGCATGTGCCAATGGCATGCGTGGACGTTAGGGCCGTGACCTTGATAGGGAAGCTAGCTAGCGAGCATGTTGGCATGTGCTAATGGCATGCGGGGCCGTTAGGGCCGTGACCTTGATAGGGAAGCTAGCTAGCGAGCATGTTGGCATGTGCCAATGGCATGCGGGGCCGTTAGGGACGTGACCTTGATAGGGAAGCTAGCTAGCGAGCATGTTGGCATGTGCCAATGGCATGCGGGGCCATTAGGGCCGTGATAGGGAAACTAGCTAGCAAGCATGTTGGCATGTGCCAATGGCATGCGGGGCCATTAGGGCCGTGACCTTGATAGGAAGCTAGCTAGCGAGCATGTTGGCATGTGCCAATGGCATGCGGGGCCGTTAGGGCCGTGACCTTGATAGGGAAGCTAGCTAGCGAGCATGTTGGCATGTGCCAATGGCATGCGGGGCCGTTAGGGCCGTGACCTTGATAGGGAAGCTAGCTAGCGAGCATGTTGGCATGTGCCAATGGCATGCGGGCCGTTAGGGCCGTGACCTTGATAGGGAAGCTAGCTAGCCGAGCATGTTGGCATGTGCCAATGGCATGCGGGCCGTTAGGGCCGTGGCTTCGGTAGAAAAAGCAGCTAGCGAGCATGTTGGCATGTGCCATTGGCACGTACGGCCATGTTGACCTAGTTGCATGTTTTGCAAGCCTAGGGCGCTATGTTTGGCGTGGGCTAAAGGCATAGCGGCTTGGAAGTATGGCTTGCGACACGCGTTGGCATGTGCCAATGGCACGTGCGGCCATGTTGACCTAGTTGCAAGTCTTGCAAACCTAGGGCGCTATGTTGGGCGTGGGCCAAAGGCATAGCGGCTTGGAATTTGGCGTTGTTGCCATGGTGCGCAGGGTGCGGCTTGGTTTGGCATGGTTGCCATGGTGCGCAGAGTGTGGCTTGGTTTGGCATGGTTTCCATGGTGCGCAGTATGCGGCTTGGTTTGGCATGGTTGCCATGGTGCGCAGAGTGCGGCTTGGTTTGGCATGGTTGCCATGGTGCGCAGTATGCGGCTTGGTTTGGCACGGTTGCCATGGTGCGCGAGATGCGGCTTGGTTTGGCACGGTTGCCATGGTGCGTAAAGATATGCGGCTTGGTTTGGCACGGTTGCCATGGTGCGCAGTATGCGGCTTGGTTTGGCACGGTTGCCATGGTGCGCGATATGCGGCTTGGTTTGGCATGGTTGCCATGGTGCGCTTGATATGCGGCTTGGTTTGGCATGGTTGCCATGGTGCGCGAGATGGCTTGGTTTGGAATTAGGGTTACGTGTTGAAAACCCTAATGCGGTATTTTGAAAAATACCCCTATTAATTATTTACACCTGAGTTAAATGCTCTTAGTTAATGTGTTGCGGGTAACACTAGGTCATAGGGTTTTACGATTTTACCCCTTGTCTAAAAACCACCATCAACAACAGGATTATTTACGGTTGATATGGTTGTTTGAGTAACAAACCGTAACTCAATTACGGTTGATAAATATGATGCAAATAAAAACTGTAACTGAACATATTCTCAAAACTAAGAACTTACGGTTGGTATTTGAGTTTAAACCAACCGTAACATCAACCCAATCTACAATTCTGATTCAGTATTTGAGTTATTACCAACCGTAACTAGCATAAACCCAGAAATTTCAATTTCAATTTTCATACAAAACCCTAATTTTTGATACAAAATTAACTTAAATCCAACACGATAAACTAAACCCTAACTGGGTTTTTCCAAACATTTTTCAAATCGTCGATTAATCGAAGACGATGAAATCTTCGGTTTTAATGGAGGTTAGGGTTGATGGAGGAGAAGAGAAGATGAAGAAGAAAAAAAAAAACTGATTTGATTTTTTCTGATTCATTAGGTTTAAAAAAAATTGATTTGATTTTGGTTAATTTAAGGTGAAAAGGGTAATCTAGTCAATCTACACCCCCTATAGGACACCCCCTAACCAATAAGAGGGACATTTCTATCACACTTGCCGCCCCTTTACCATTTCTTGCCGCCCCTTTACCAAGCTTGATTAATAGACTATGTAATAATGCAGCTCATAGCATAGCTAAACAGGCTAGAGAACAGTCTGCGGTCTTTCATTTTACAGGAAATTTTCCAGATTATATCTCTACTCTACTAGAGGAAGACAAATGTAAAATTTTCAGTTAAATGAATGAATTTCTTTAGTATTGAAAAAAAAAAAAAAAAAAAAAAAGAAATGTCCGCGTTTGCGGGTATTACCGCTTTAAAAGAGTTGGGCTCATGAAAGTTAATTTCAAAGGGTCATTTTACCTCTACCAGCTACTGCTTCAATTTCCATTGAACTCATCTGAAGCCAACTACTACCACCATGGACAAACTGAATTCTTCCCCACAATAAGCAGAAATTATGGTATCCGAAACACTTTAATTCTATGTGTGCGATATACATTAAAAAAAGGGGGGACTTTTTTTTTTTTTTTTTTTTTTTTTTTGAAGGAGGTAAGCAATGATGGGTGGTGGTGGTGCTAGAACGAGAAGAAAAACTAGATATATGTGATGGGCATTCATCATGAGCTTGCAACTGCGAGGTCTTGTTAGCATTGCAGATGCTTTGTCAAAATAAAAATTTATAATAACTCTACAGTTGGCTTAAGAAAACTGTTGAGATTATTAGTCCCACATGGTTGGGTTGTTTAAAGATCTGCGGTTTATAATCTATTAGGGCCTCTCCACTCATTGCCAATTGGTTTTGAGTTGGATGCCCGTATTCTAATATGGTATCGGAAAGAGCTATTTGTGTCGAGTCGATTGACCGCACCTTTACTCGCGTCACCCGATTTAATTGTCCACGTGTTTGTAAGACCCGCCGAGGCTACACGTGAGGGGGCGTGTTGAGATTATTAGTCCCACATGGTTGGGTTGTTTAAAGATCCTGCGGTTTATAATCTATTAGGGCCTCTCCACTCATTGCCAATTGGTTTTGAGTTGGATGCCCGTATTCTAATAAAAACTCAGTCACACAAGAAATGACAGCATACCCCAAGAAATGCACCCGTCGTAACCAGAAAAACAAGTAATTAACTAGATGTCGTTTTTCCAGCAAAATTCTCAACACATGAAAATACCCCATCACTAGTTCTATTAACAAAATTAAGAGACATCATACCCCAAGAAATGCACCCGTCGTAACCAGAAAAACAAGTAATTAACTAGATGTCGTTTTTCCAGCAAAATTCTCAACACATGAAAATACCCCATCACTAGTTCTATTAACAAAATTAAGAGACATCACACTATCACAGTACAAAAAAAAAAAAAAAAAAGGTGATCTAGCTTTAACGTAGTACTTAGATTTTACGCATAACATTATCAGCTCGAAGAGCTAAACAGGGGTTGTTCTTTCTCCATGTACACCTAATAAAACAATTGTACGTTACCATAACATTATCAGTTACTACATTGGAGGAGAGACGATATACGTTACCATTTGGTATATTAATAAGTTTTTGTTACATTTGTACAAAATTAGAGGGGAGTTAAAAGGAGAGGCAAGATTGCAATGTCAAATGCAAAAAATTAAGGCCACTTACACAACCATATATCACTTGGTAGTTTGATCTCCATGTCTGACAGTTGTAGCTGGAAGGAAAAAATGATCTTTTCTGTTTTAGTAGATGCTGAATAACTTCTTCGAGTAGCTTCTAGCCAGCCTCTTGCAGTCTTCAACCCCTTTAGAATCGAATTTCTACAACTCTTTCAAAGACTTCTTAAGGTCGCCTTTGCAAGCCCCATCCATTAGAAACTTGGCCAAAGTAGTAGCCCTGTTAAGAAAAAATATTAAGGTGAAAAGAGAAAACCATGAAAATTATACAATTATTGGTTCTTTTCATTTCCATTTTGTTCATTGTTCTTCGACATAACTATGAACAATTTTAAAGGCTTGCTTTCCTGCCTTATGCATCCACAAGCAAATATGAAATCTGGGAAAGCTAGAAAATCCTTTAATCTGATGATTACGGAAAAATATACCAGTGATTCTCTAGTGTGACTCAACCGACTCTATTAATTGCCAATATACAAAGTCCACAGTCAAGCATTTAAGACTCTCAATGATTTTTCGTTCTCTAGACCCTTCTATCCCTGTAGATACCAAAAATACGATTCGCCACGTGGACATAGGAGAAGACACGAGTTATTCCTGGGGAATCCTGCTGAAAGATCTTGTACCGTTCCCCGAGAATCCTCGTCAGTGACTTGTCATATCAAATCAGGGTAGTCATTATTGACTGTCCGACGAAATAAAAGCCGTGCGCGAGATAGCATCTTAAGACAAAGTAACTCACTAGAAGAATCTAACTGCGAAAGATCAATTGGAGTACCCGGCAAGATACCAATCACGAAGTAAAGATATGCGAAATAAGGTTACTTGGATGGAAAGATAACTTGCAAAGTCAGTAAATTATGGAACAAGAAAATAGACAGTTATCCCGACAAACACCCAAACTTGTCAGCAAAAGAAAGGGGAAAACTTTATGGAAAATGATCTGGGCGAAGTATAAAGCATCACCGTGAGAACCTGACGAAGTAAAATGAGTTGTACGCCATTAGGGTTGATTGGTCTATAAATAGGGGCCCTTGGGCAATGTATGAGGGGACGGATTCTTGGGAGAGAGAGGATAGCTTTGCTTAGAGTGTGAGATTAGGGTTTCCTTGTATTCAAGAACTTGTATTTTCACTACTTTGTGGCTAATCAATAAAGAATTTCTTATCCAAGCACTTATCATGTCTTAGATCTTTGCTACTTTCTATTTGGGTGTGCTACTGGATTTCCAGTAGTTACATTTTGGCGTCCAGAAACAGGGAACTTAGATTGAGGATTTATCCTCATCTAAGAGTCTGAGAAAAGTTGAAATCGTTTTTAAAATCGTGATAGTTTGAGATCTAGACGAGTTGCTTACATATTAGAGTTTCGTAGATTTTATGGTTTGTTCACGTCCAGGATCTGAGATCTGAAAGAGAATATTGGTGAGGTGGCAGGTGGATAATTGGTTTGTAGGTACTAAACAAGGATCGAATGATGGCGAGAAGAGCAGGGCGAACGAAACCATTAGCGGTGGTAAGAAGAAGCAAACGGTTGGAGGCACGGAGAGAAGTAATGACAGAAAAGGCATCAGTTGTAGCTGAAGAAAGCACCACAAGTCGGTGAAAATGTAAAGTGAACGGAGATACTGAATCTATGAAGGAACCTGTCCAAATCATGAAATTTAGGGCTATCACGAAAAATGGAACGATCCGAGAAGAAACGAGAAAGGATGTTGTTAACGAGAGCATGACAACGTAAGAACCGAGTAAGGCACCCCGTCGGGAGGAAAGGAAAGTAAGGTACAAATCTAAGAAGCAGGCTGGAACGGAAAAGCAAAGAGGCGAGGTGACACAACAAGATTACGAACGCAACAACGAGATGGTGGTTGGAAACTTGCAAGAAGGGGATACGAGTTCGGAAGCGAGAACAGTTTCGTCCCAAAAGAGGACCCCACATCGAGGAAGTGATCCTTATGAAGATTACGAGGAAGAAGGTGGATGAAATAGAGAAAAAAAAATGCAGAGAAGGAAGCTATGAGAAGGATACGATCGGGAAAGAAACCTAAGGAGATTGCTAGTAGAGGCGAGATATGAAGACTAAAGGATAAAATACGAAGAGGAAAGGAGGCACGAGAACGAAAGCAAACATAATAAGAGAGAAGGACGCATTTACGAAGTAAGAACTTTAGATCAGGAGATCTTACATGAGTTGCGAGATATGAGAATAGAAATTGGGAGCTCACAAAGGGATATGAAAGCGCAACGGATGAAGGAGGACGTGTCAACTGCTCTAGCTCGTGCATAATGGAAGCAACACTAGATAAAGAACTGAGGTGGGACGACCAAATCCCAAGGCAAGGAGAGTCAAAGAAATCAAAGGCCACGAGATGATAAGGCGAGATGTCGTCAGGCGAAGAATCTGAAGACAGCAAAGCAAGGATCGAACATGTTAGCGTGGACTGAGTTAGAACTCCCGCGACTCAATACAACTGTAGAAAGAGTATGTGAGGAGATAGTATTGACTGAAGAAATCCCAGCACCACCAAACTTGGGAAAGGAGCCACAACCGGGAAAGAGAATCCATGAGTTTTGCCGATACCATCGCTTTCCCGGGCACCATACGAACAATTGCAGGAATGTCCGGAGGACCATACTTCGTTTCATTGAACAAGGGAAGCTCGCGCACTACGTGGGGGATCAAGGGTTTCCATCACCACCACAACATGATTATCATAGGAGCCAGACAAAGGGGCATCAGATTGAAATAAACAAAGGAACGTGGAGGTCCGGCTGCAACTTCATAGTGCACTTGAAGGAAGACATCCAAAATTTCCATGATAACGTGCTCTCAAGGGTGTATAAAAGGGACTACGAAGGGAACGAGATATTCCATGCGGTGAAAAAGGAGCCTCTAGAGGAATGGCAAAAGAAGGGTATATCCTTCTCGGCGTAAGATGCACCAGGAGGAGGAACCTCGCACACAGATTCGTTGGTCATCACCTTAACCATTGGAAAACCCACCCGAGGAAAAGGAAATCAACGCGATAAAGGAAAGATCTGGGCCATGGACAAGGTCTTGGTAGACATGGGAAGCTCAGTAGACGTCCTCTTTTATCATGCATTCAAAGCTTTGGGATACGAGGATTCTGACATGGTGCCTTCAGCATACAATCTATACGGGTTCAATGGGGCAGCAACAAAACATAAAGGTGAAATATGCGTGAAGATCTTCGCGGGAGAACTAGAAACGGCGGTTACCGTCTGTGTGGTGGACGTGGAGTCGCCATATAATGCTCTCATAGTCCGACCATGGATACATGGGATAAGAGGAGTTTCGTCAACATATCATCAGGCTATACGATTCCCAATGCCGAGCGGAATTGGCGAGATAAAGGAAAATTCGGGAGACACGAAGGACTGCAACGAGAAGGATATCGAGAATTACGAGGAAAGGTTGAAAAGTAAGAAGGAGCGAAGAAAGAGTCTGCTGGAGACAAAGAAGGGAAAAGAATTAATGGTATACATGGAAAAAGCAAAAGAAGGATTGGCGATACCCAGCGAGATTCCAGAGAAAGAATGTGAACCAGTGAAACCAGTGAAGGAACTGACTGCACCGGGTGAAACAATCTTGACTTTCGGGGCCGTAGAACCAACGAAGGATATAAACTTGGGGAATGACGATGAACCCAAAATTATAAAAATTGGGACGAAAATGGAAAAGGAGGAAGAGGCAAGGCTGATTGAGTTGTTAAAAGAATATTGCGATGTGTTTGCATGGAGCATGGGTGAGATGCCAGGAATTGATCCACGAGTAGCATTCCACAGATTGGAACTAGACCCGATGATTAAACTAGTAAGACAACGAATAAGGAAGATAACAACAACTTATCACGAGCAAATTGACAAAGAACTTCAGAAGATGATGGATTCGGGAATCATAAGACCGGCAAACTACCCAGAGTGGATCGCGAACATGGTGATAGTACCCAAAAAGAACAACGGTATAAAAATATGCATTGACTTTAGTGACCTGAATACTGCGTGTCCCAAAGATAGCTTTCCCTTACCAAATATCCCACAGATGGTAGAGTCGGCGGCCGGATATAAAAGGCTATCATCCATGGACGGATATTGTAGGTACAATCAAATACCATTAGCCGAGGAAGATCAAGAACACACAGCTTTCTTCGCTCGTAGAGGGTTGTATTGTTATACGAGAATGCCATTCAAATTAAAAAATGCAGGGGCCACTTATCAGCGAATGGTGGAGAAGATTTTCGCGAAATGGGTACACACGAAGTTGGAGGTTTACGTAGATGATATGCTGGTAAAAACAAAGTATTCTGGAGATCATGTAGAAGATTTGAGGGAGATCTTCGAGCAAATGAAAAAATATAAGATGAAGATAAATCCCATAAAATGCATTTTCGGGGTTGACTCATCGAAGTTCTTGGGTCATATCGTTTCCCGAAAAGGCATAGAGGTGGGTCCAGCTAAAGTGCAGGCCATATTGGAAATGCCTTCCCCAGCCACCGTAAAAGATGTGCAGAAATTGAATGGACAATTGGTCGCGTTAGCAAGGTTTATCTCGAGATCATCGGACAAATGCAAACACTTCTTTGACATCTTAAAGAAGGGGGGAAAATTTGCATGGACGCAGGAATGCGAAGAGGCATTAAGGGCATCAAAGAACACCTTATCAAACTGTCAATCTTGCAAAAACCGGAGCTAGGGGAGGAGTTGCTGATCTGTCTCGCGGTAACACAAAATGATCTTAGTACGGTTTTACTTCGCACAAATGAAGGGGTGGAAAAGCCCATTTTTTACGTCAGCAAAACTTTCAATTCTACTGAGAGAAATTACACAAAAATCGAAAAGTTTATATTGGCATTGGTATATGCATCACAAAAGCTACAAACTTATTTCCAGACTCATAAAATCAAGGTTCTAACAAGAATTTCCATAGATTCTGTCTTTAAGAACTCAAAAGGAGTGGGAATGGTTGAAATATGGAATACCCAGATTGACCAGTTTGGGTTAAAATACGAAGTGCAGACCTCAACAAAGTCACATATAATTGCAGAGTTTCTCGCTGAGTTTCCTTCAGAGGAAGTCGAAGGAATAGAAGAAATGATAGACGTTGACGAAAGCCGGCCAGATAGTTAGTGGCCAAATAGTGATCAACCATATAATACTAGATAGCTATAGGGAAATAAAAGTTAAAACAAACACAAATAACAGAAAAACAAAGTGATTACCAATGATATTTTTATATAGAAGAAAATAGGAGTAGAAATGTAGTGAGTGGAAGAAGATTATTTACTTTAAACATGACTTAAATTTTGATCACATCATAGTATGGGCTAAAAATCACACACGATTAGCTAACTACAAAATATTTGGGCTAAACATGAAACTTAACCTAAGTTTCTATACTAAAATTTTTTTGGGGGAAATTATTTGTAGCCCATTTGATCTTTTTTCTTTTTGATAAACCCATCATTAAGATACTTTATATTCTAACCCCATAATTAGTTATAAGACAACTAATGTTACTATATTAACCTTTTACGATAGTATTTATCTTCTTTTAATATCTGATTTTAATTCCTTTTTACTTTTTCTTTTAATTTGGTCTTCCGTGAAAACCGTGAAAAACGGATCTGAAAGTGAAAATCTTAAAGAGTAAAGCAAGAATATAGGAAAATCCCAACAATCAAGCTTACATAGTTTTCATCGACTCCTCATTTTCTCTTTTATCATCCTGCGAAATCTTTTTCTTCATTTGGTTCTTCTTTCTTCAGGCTTAAAAAAAATCATAGTGCTTGTATTTTCACGGTTTACCATAATCCAAGACATAGAAACCCTATTATCACAGTTTTCATACTGTTCGGTAAGATTCTTATCTACTTTTAGTGAAATTGAATATATCACCATTAATATGTTTTTCTTCATTTGGTTCTTCTTTCTTCAAGATAAAAAATAAACATAGCTCTTGAATTTTCACCGTTTACCATAATCCAAAACATAAAAACCCTATTATCACAATTTTCATATTGTTCGGTAAGATTCTTATCTACTTTTAGTGAAATTGAATTTATCACCATTAATATGTGGTTGAAAAATAATTATCGATGGCTAGATTAATTGATTATTGTTCGATAACCCATGCATTATCTGATAGTGTGATAATTTTGGATGTAATGTTTTCTTTATGATTGGGTAAGTTCAAACTTCAAAGATTAATAGATTGTTCTCAATTAATGTTTGTTATGTTATTTCCTTGGCGATCGTATTCGGGTGAAAGTTTTCTTGTTTTGCTTTGTCTGACTCCTTCATAATCAGATTAATCACCAATTTTTGTTTCCCCTTTCTCAGCGAAAGGGATAAGTGAGACGTGTCAAACTTGGTGGTAGAGGTTGATGCTAAAAATCCAGTTCTTGCTTTCCAGAAATTAAAGAAGAAAAAGTAAACCGGAGATCCAACAACAACTAAAGATGGTGCTAAACACCGACACAAGCAAGGGTAATAAAAAACGGTAAATGGCAGTTGTTGTTTTTTTGCGGATGTGATTTTTAATAATTTAGTTGACAAGTAACTTATTTACTTTCATTGACGGATCAAATATTCTGATAGATGTACTTATCCCTGCTGAATATTGATGTGATAATTGGTGTTTTCGTTTTCTAAAATTGTGATAGATGTACTTATTATCCCTGAATATTGATGTGATAATTGGTGTTTTCATTTACTAAAATTGTGATAAATATACTCATCCCTGATTTTGATGTGATAATCTTTGTTTTCATTTACTAAAATTGTGATAGATGAACCTATCCCCTGTTTATGATGTGCTAACTCATGTTTTCATTTACTAAAGTTGTGATAATTGATGTTATCATGCAATGCATATTTAGTGATAATTAACAAATTGATAAACATTTTATACATTAGGACTCAACAAAGCTTTTCGTAGAAAAGTACGGTCATTTGCGACCTCTTCCCTGACCTTGAAAACAGGGGGCATATTCTAAACAAGGAACTGTTTCGGGAGAAAACGTCTTTCACTACACCAAAACATCCGATTTGGGACGGATATACGCGTTGCAATGAATTTCACCAACGCTAATATCTGTTGGGAATATGGCGTAGCAAATTTTGTTGCAACGCCAAAATCCGTTGGGAAAATTAATTTGTACAACGTGCAGAAACGTTGGTCAAAAAGATTACCAACGTTTGTTGAGCAACGGATTCTTTAATTTGTGCAACGGTTACAATAATTTTGGCAACGTATATTCTAATTTGAGCAACACTTATATACGTTGCAAACCCGTTTACAGATAAAAAAAAAAGAATCCGGCGATAAATCCAGGTAAAAAATAGAATTCCGACGGATTTCTGCACCTTCATATACCATTGTAGATCAACTAAAAGACCCAATATATCACAATCCATCAAGATATATTCATATATATCCTCTTGTAATAAATATATGACATATAGAAAGGTCCTAAGTGCGACACTTGTGGTTCTCTCTTTTAGTAACTAAACTGTGATTATTCATTGGCATTATTTATGCAAGTTTGACCTGATTTACTAAATATTAACTTAGATCAATTCAATTTGAATCTATCTGAAGCAAATCAGATAGGAATTGGTGAGGATTCAAATGCATACCTTTCAAAAACAAATCAGATACTATTTCTAGCCTATAATTCACAACAAAACTAAAGAAAATCATTCTTATGAAATGACCAGCAAACTGAATTCTAACCAAACTGAATGCATAACAAGAAACTGAATTATAAGCAAACTGAGAGCAACAAACCCTCTCTGCGATGAACAGGTTTCGTGCACGATACGTCGATACCTAAGTAATGAACAGCCAACACTAAGACAATAAGAAGCTGAACATACAAAGCAAGGGAACACAAAAATAGTTGTAGACTTGCCACTCATATGGAGGTTCAGGACTCCAATATTTTAGTCCTTCGTGTGTGTGTGTGTATACAGAGAAATACAATTATCCTTTGTGTGTATGCGTGTGTGAAAGAGAGAAAGAGATATGTGGCCCACCTATTATGATGCACCATCTTTGGAATACGCATCCAAATCCTAGTGGTTGTTACAAGTAAGCAAGCCCTTGGAATGATAAGTAAAAATCTTTGTTAACGTTTCCTGGATTCCGGGGAAAAGGACAAACCAATTTGCTTAGTTTTGTTGATTCTACCGAGTGATTTTACCGAGAGTTTTAAGAATCAAAAGCTAGCACAAAGCAGTAAGTAATTACCTCTCGAGTTTGATTTTGAGAATTCATCTCCTTGATATGTTGGCAAGATATGCACTGAACTGCTCACAAGAAAGACGCCTCCTGCAGTTCCAAATATCCACAACTTAGTATAGTTGTAACTTCCAAAAATTTCAACTAAATTTGCGATTAAGAAGCCTAACTCGGTAAAGGAAGTCCAGAAAGACCATGGCTCGTGATCAGGAATGGCCTCGGCAAAAAGGAAACATTGAACATACTTCCATCCATCTTCCATAAATCTTAGGTGTTGCATCCCAACCCACCCCACCAATATCAGGACACGATAGTAGCGGACCACTAAGACCCGGCAATAATAAATACAATCTTTAACAATATAAAGAGTTAACTTAGACCTCACTAACATCATATTAAAAATCGAGCACGGACATGTTTGAACAAATCATTCAAATTATCGCTTTCAAACTAAGAACTTACCAATTGAAGTACCATAGTTACACTCATATGGAGGTGCTCCCAAGTGGATAGGTTATCCCAAATCCAAGTTACAGCATACCTTTGGCTACCAGTAAAGCCAGCTCGGCCTCTAGTAAAACGAAACAGACGCTTTCTCTCATCATTAGCCAGTTTCATTCCCTCAAATGTCGATCTCGCCATCAAGATACCATAAACCTAAAGTTGCAAGCCATGTAAAAGATATATGTTCAGACTTTGCAATAAATATCGTAGTTTTCATTACCCAAGCTTTAGTTCATGGTTCAGAAAAATATTTAATAAGCATATAATAGAAGCTTTGTAACTAGAGCGAAATAAGTAAACTACATTGTGATAATGTAAATGATTACGATGTCCACCTAGTTGAGCATCTCCTCTCTGGATGTTGCTCTTAGGCATTGTCTTTGTGATGGTCTCTGATTGCAAGAAAAACAATTTGAATCCAAAAAAAACAGATGAAATGGCAAGTTAATGAATACGATGATGATTTATGAGCTTTACATCGAATACAAAGAGGTTCATTCATGTCATTCCATATTCCATCAACTCTGGCTTGGCGGAAAAATTCCTTTCCATCGATGCGAGGAGTGTGCACTGAACACAGTAAAGCACATAAATAACTTAGTTATGTTGGTAATTCTTCTTATAAAGTAAGAAAAAAAAACATCAAAACGAAAATGGCAATATTCTTTCACCCAAGTCGGTCATTTTGAATCACGCTTCTAAATGGCGTAATTGATGATTTTATCAACTAAAACTAGTAGGAACCTAACTGGGGAAATCACTATTGGTACAACCCATGGTTAATAGATAAGGTGTCTACTGACACCCCTTGAATTTCATCGGACCTGGTACATGATGCCCATTAGGAGGAGAGCTTGTTTGCAAAAAATTGCGACTTGATGGGCACTATCAAGATAATGAACCACTTCGCCCTTCGTATTGAGATTTAGTGGTGGAACCAGAGGTGCGGTTTGAGGATCCAGCAAAAGAATATCCTCTGGGTGATCTACTGGTAAAATACCCTTTAAGTGTTCCATTAGGAGTCATCGAGACTCGCCCAAGAAGTTTGTAAACATAGACCAAGTAATAAAATGCATCGGGAATGAACAATATTAGGATGAATAACATAAAGGAAATAAGTTCATACACATACCATCATCACCTGGGTTCCCTCCCTCATCTTGAGATATCACAAATAAAGACTTTTAGTAACTAGATTACAAGATCAAAAACGAAATAATAACACATCTAAAGGGAACCAGTAGCAAGCCTAAAACAGAAAGAAACAAAACGAAATTGCAATAAGTTCGTAAATAGACCTGAACCAAGCAAGAGCGATGATAGCGAAGTTCCTACAAGTCCACCCACTTGATGAACTGCCAATATTAGTCTTCATCTACAAAAACGCCAGAAATCAAATTAGCAAAATGATGAAGAAAAATTGAAATTGAAACAAAAAATTGAATCAAATTGAATCGTTTTTTATACCGAGATACCAAAAGCACCGAGAGCAAAGAGTACAGCCCAAATCCCCATTGATTATTTGATGAAAATCATGGGATTATACAATTTAATTGAGCTTTAAATCAGAAATTGCAAATGAACAGGAAAATGCCCTAAAAACAACATCAAAAATTAAACCAACATAAGCGTAATACCAACCATTGAATTGATATGGTGAAGTCCTGTACTCTGAAACTAAATCAAACAAGTGACATTCGAATACAAGCAGCAAGAGATTGAAAACTAAAAAAAAACAATTTAACCCTAAAAATAGCTCACAAATAAACATTTGATAACACCATAATAATAAAACTAAATGTGTTGACTAAGCAGAAAGCAAAACACACCCATGCCTTGAAATTCTACATAATGCAACAACAACAAAAAAAAAACAGCGGAAGAGTAGACCCTAACTTCAAATCACCAAAATCTGTACATGCAATAAGACTTGAACTTCACAGAGCTAAGTCAACAAAATCAAAATTAAACAACAGTACTAGTAAATAATGGTTTATACCTGATGATAATCAACTATTAGATGAACTGATTTCAGATTTCAGTAACAAAATTGATTTTGCATTCTAGGTTTAGGAATTTTTTAAGGTTCTAGAGGATCGAGATTCCTAGGTTTTGAGAATAGATCGAGATTTCTATGTTTTCATTACTGAAATTCAGGTTTCGATTTGTGGTTTCATTGTGGAGAAGGGTTTTGATTTTGGTGTAAGGGTTTGTTTCTGAGGGACTTTCGGTTCTGAGAGAGAGAGAAAAAAAACGATGAAAACGATGAGATATTTGGTGTCTGAATATATTTGGGTGTGAGAGAGATAATATGTCCGAAAATATTTGGTGTTTGGAAATTTTGAGGGAAAAAATTAATGTTTGGTGAAAAAAATGAGAGGGGGATGATTTTGATGAAAATTTAGAGGAAAAAATTAGGGGGAAAGTTTTTTGTTGATTCAAGTTTAGGAGGAGGATGATTTTGGTGAAATACTGAGAGGGAAATGTTTGGAAATTTTAAGTTTTTCTAAGAAAATAATAATAAGTAAAAAAAATTGAGATTAAATAAATAAGATTACTAACATCCCATAAAAATGTCTGATATTACATATTTGCCAATGTTGCCCAACGTTTTTATACGTTGACAAAACGTTGGTCCATTAATTTTATTTAACTTATTCATATTATCTATTTTGACCAACGTATTTTTTGGTGTGCAGCGGATATAGGCGTTGCACAGGGTTGCAACGCCAATATCCGTTGCACACCTCCGAAACCGATATGTTGGAAATACAAGATATGGTGTAGTGTTTCCCAAATATCAATATAAAGAGTCTCGGGCTAAAGATGCCTCCTCCACCATTAGATATCATATGTTATTGCCCCAAACATGGTCTCGTATCACTTACATGGACTGTAATACATTCCATTATAAGCAATTACTTCGAATTGATTAACGAAATGTGAAAACTAATTTTGGCTCCCTACCAAGCAGTTTAAAAGACTGGACGAGCATTTGTTTTGACATTTTTAAGTGAATTCCCTCTGATCACATAGGCCTCCGCGTTTAGGGCTTCTTAGGAGAAGTTCAAGAAAAAATAGTGACTCGAAATTAGTGGTGACGGTCTGGACTCACATAAGGTAATTATGAGTTATTCCAGGTTCCGCTAATGTTCTGGTTTTCTTTGTATATTGTTTGTTTTCCAACTCTGGTACTAGTAGTAGGAACTATAGAACATTCTATCGGTGTGAGTTTCACACTAAAAGAAATGCATATTTGTTCAAACCCGTTGACTGAAAATTTCATTATTGTTGTTACAGGCATTTGGGAAGAAATTCAGGCTTCCATACACATTACTAACTGACGAGGGTAACAAGGTCAGAAAAGAATGGGGAGGACCATCTCATCTATTCGGAACATTATATGGAAGACATGCTTAAGTTCCTTTATAACAATCAGTGCCAACCTGAGAAGCACATTGATGAGACATGGAAGATACTACAAAACCTATGAGTATTATAAATCTCATTTCACAATTTCAGGTCTTTTGCATATGTATATCTTGCTAAAATACTCAACAAGTACGCAGTATGGTTTTAGACGGTCTGTCCGTTTTTGGTACATGAGTTCAATTTTCCCGGAAGGAAATGTATGTTGTATAAGTTTAAGCTCAGAAGCATCCATGTAATCCCATTCGATACGGCAATAAAAAATATTTTCCTACAGATAGTTGTAAAAGGTGTAGCAATGACTAACCATTCTCTGTTTGGTACAACACACAAAGGATGTCATTTTGATGTGAAGGGTCAGCAATAACCCACGCGTAATTCAAGTTTTCATAAGTGGCAATTAGTAAAACTTCCCATTTTCACATGTATTATATTTTGTGAAAATTCTAGTTTTCAGTGAAATCTTCAGTTTTTATCCATAATAATGTGGTGTGATTGGTGAAAATCATATTTTTTAATAAAAATTCTATTTTTCACCTATTAATAATCCCAATTATCACCTCTTGGAAAAAAAAAAAAGATCAAGTGAGGAAAATGAGTTATTATTATTTTTTGATATTAGAAAAGACAAAAAAAGGAAAACAAAAAGAAGAAACAACTAAGAAATTAATACTAAACAAGTCGAGCAAGGAAGAAGGTGTTGGGCCCCAACGATTAAACTCTTGAGCGGTGAATAGTCATCCTGTTCATTCATGGCTCGCATGGAGTTACGCAACTGAGTATATATATGTTAGCATGCACATGGCACGGCATGCACATGGCACGTTATTGATACTTGTCATTAATGTTAAGGTATATATGTTAGCAAATCTTGATTATCCTTATATAAACCTAATTGGTCGGTGTGAGTACATACTAAGGTTATAACAGAAGTGAAAATAATTCGAGCTCAAGTAAGATCCGCCTGTAACGCCCATAAATACGCAATAACCATTTGACCCTAAATTTGTGATTTTCTATTTTTAGTTTTTTTTTTTTTTACGAAATGGATAAAGGTTAATTCAGTCATGTTAAAAGTTTGAAAATCCGAATTCAACATAGATCTATTAATCTTAACCGTACATCTTATATTTTGGGCTACAAATATATACAATCTTAATGATGGGTTCCTCAAAGAGAGAGGAACCAAACTTGGGTTCCTAAGAAATTTCCACAAAATTTTTTACCCAAAAATTAGGGACGGGCTATAGCCTCATTTAGCCCCTTGCTAGGCCGTCCCTGATTTTGCCCTAGAAATTGCTCACTATGAACTAGTAAGTGAATCTATAATACATTTATGAACCTCAAGTCAAGTACCGTGGTTAGGTGAGTTTTTTTCTTCTTCTTTTCTATTATACCCTTACAATTATTGCCATACCAGGGGCTTTTTGGTCGTACAATTTCACTACCGTAAAAAGGTGGTAACAGCTGTAAAATGTTTGACTCGGTGGCTGTAAGGTCATAGTTTCTTCTAAATGTTGCTGTAAAATTTTGACTCGTTGACTCTGTTCTTCTAAATGTTCGACCAATGCCCCTCATATTTTGACTCTTGAGTATGTTCTACATAACCATGCATACGATGAGGGGTTGTGTTCTACTAACAATTTCATTTCACTAGCGAGTTCATCCAGTCCAGCTAATAATTATTGTATTTGGAATCATGAAACAAAAATGTTTTTAAAACATGTTATGGATGCTTAATTCGTTATATCTTATGTGATTCATTTGATCATGTTATTTATGATGATAAATTCCCACCTGATTTTCATGGTCCTCGATTAATTTTTCCATATATTTATATCATTATATGTACCTTCCTTACTTAAACAGTCCTATTGACTTTATTTTAGCACAAAAAGAACGCGCAATTGGGGGATATGAAAACTAATTGGGGGATATAGCTACAAGACAAAATATGAGTCCCAATAGCAATTGGGTCACCCTTATGTAATTATTTTTTTAAATCCTAATATACCCCTCACTAATCATGTTTAGTGGTTAATAATAATTAGTAAAAAACTTAAGTATTTGGGGGATAGATTAGTGTGTGTTTTTATTTTAATTTGTGTGAGTGAGGAGTAGATGGAGAGAAAAAAAAAATTTGAGTGGAATTTTTTTTTTTGAAAATGGAAGATGATTGTGATGAGAGAATTACCGCTAATAAGAGGTTGAAAAATTGATTTTTCTTCTTTGAATCCACCATTGTTGCAGCTGAAAAGCTTGGTGGCGGCATGGTATTCAACCAAAAACCCATGCGGGCAATTGTTGGATGTTCATAAATTGTTTGCCACTATCCGGGGGGTTCGGGGGGGACTGATTAATACCAGAAAAAATTCAAAACGGAAGTGATGAAGACCATGCCGGAATT
The DNA here is from genome assembly GCA_023531295.1 of Papaver armeniacum. Lineage (NCBI taxonomy): Eukaryota > Viridiplantae > Streptophyta > Magnoliopsida > Ranunculales > Papaveraceae > Papaver > Papaver armeniacum. Next base: position 117,787 of record JAJJWW010009856.1, read on the forward strand.
GATGAAGACCATATGCCGGAACATGAAACCGGCATGGTCTTCATCAATTCCGGCATGGTCTTCATCACTTTCAGCATGATCTTCATCACTTCCGAATAAAAAAAAATTGGTTTCCAAAGTGAGGAGAAGAGAATTTGATATAGAGTGGGGAGAGTTTAGAATTTGAAAGGTCATCATCACTTTCAAAGATGATCTTCATCACTTCCGAATAAAAAAAAAATTGGTTTCCAAAGTGAGGAGAAGAGAATTTGATATAGAGTGGGGAGAGTTTAGAATTTGAAAGGGAATGGGAAATATTTGGGTTTCAGTTTTTTAAGTGAAAAGATTTTGTTTTTTGATGGAAGTGGAGATGGAAATGGGGATATGATTTTGTTTTTTGATTTTAAGTTTTTGATTTTTATTTTGTGGGAAGGGTATTTTAGTATTTTCGCCCCCAAAAGTCACCCCTTAGCACACACCATGGGTTGGGGGAAGTAATTCATATCCCCCAATTAGTTTCTATATCCCCCAATTGCGCGTTCCACAAAAAGCTCTCAAATATTACTCAAATTTTATTCATCACTGAATCATCATCTGCGGATTCTGTACAATATTGGTATCGAAAACATAGATGTTGGTGGAAATTGACGTTATTGAACTCTTAAAGAGGTTTTGTGCTAATATAAAATGTTTTTCTGAGGGTTGAAGTTCAGTTTGCTGATGAAAAATAAAAATAAAGTTCAGTTTGTCTAGACAAAGTAATAAAGTGGTTCATACTGAACAGATTTATATAGTGTGGAAAATTTAAGATGAAGCCAACAATCTTAAGACTTTTTGTATTTTGAATCTTGGTTTGGGTTTATTATTTCAGAAAGAAATACGCTATTTATTTACTTTTTCTTTTTGTTCCGTATAATGATGTAAATCATTTTAAGCAAATTCCATTTATAGTAAAAAAAAAAGAACAAATTAAAAACTTCGGAATATTTTATCTTGGATTTACCTTCCTTGTGAGTACCTTCAGACTATAAAGTTGATAAATATCAATGTCAAGGAACATATATAGTTGTGGAACACTGACCCTGATCCCTGCAACGTAAGAGGTGTCAAGTAATTCTTAATGCACATTGTTTTTTGAAATGGCATCCGAAGGCACTATTCTTATTGACATCAAAATCCATCATTCCTTGCCTCTCTTCTTCGATAGAGAAACAATGTCCGCAAGTTATCTTTCTCCGAATTAGGCAACCCAACACATTAAATTCTTTTGGCTGAAAACAAATTATGCAATTAATGAAGTTGTTCATACTAAAAAAAAAAATATACATATTTTGTATTAGACGCAGTTATGGCCTTGCATCTGGGAGGTCTAGGAATCACCCTCTTTGTCACATTGCTATCCAGATGGTGTTGGTGGTCTGGACTGTCTCAGCTTTACCTTTGTCAAACAAACTTTATAATTTACATGGCTTAAGAAAGCTCAGTGGAATTGAAACATAGTTACCATTTACAACAGACCCCAAGATATGAACCTTTCAGACCCCTGGAGAGATGCACACAAGATACCAGATTTTTTCCTTGCAACACTGTCAACTGCTATCTTGCTACTAGTTTTATTAACAAAATTAAGAAACATTACAATGCAAAAAACTGGGTACCCTAGGTTTAATCTAATAATTAGATTTACCCATAATTTTATCAGTTCCATGAGCTGAAAATGGGTTGTTTTTCCTCTATGTACAACTATCAAAACAATATCAACTCACTAGATTGCAGAACCAACACACATATTTTTCGAGGTACTACTAGTATATTAACCAGTTTTCCATTTCATATGTGTACAAAATTAGAGGAGATGCAAGATTGCAATGCCTAGTCAAAAAACTGAATGCCACTTACACAGCAACCTATCACTTGGCAGTTTGATCTCCATGGCTGGCAGTTGTGGTAGGAAGGAAAAAAGGATCTTTTCTGTTTTGGTAGATGCTGAATAACTGCTTTGAGTAGCCTCTAGCCAGTCTCTTGCAGTCTTCAACCCCTTTAGAATCGAATTTCTCCAACTCTTCGACAGACCTCTTAAGGTCACCTTTGCAGGCTCCATCCGTTAGAAATTTGGCCAAAGTAGTAGCCCTGTTAAGAAAAAATATCATTAAGGACAACAGCGTATCAAAATAGAAAGAAAATCTGTTTTGCAGGTTAACCATGAACATTTTGCAGGCTTTCTTTTGCCCTGTGCATCCACAAGCAAGAAGATTTGTTGCTCCTACTGTTCAACTAACAACTACAGCTATGAAATCTGGGGAAGACAGAAAATCCTTTATCTGACAATTACGAAACATTGACCTCTAATTGTTTTTTGTGCGACCATAATGGATATACAAAGTCCTCAGATTGAAATTCATATGGATGAGTGAAGTAAGTCATATTGATGTGTCAACGCCAATTTGCAGCATCATATCTCCACAAGCTATATTGAGAGTTTACAGCCACATATTTTCAGTAGAGATAGGATGTATATCTTGATTGGGATATGAGAAAGCAACAAATATAAAGGCAAGTCTTCAGGCATTGTGATATGAAACAAAAAATGTTCCAACTACTGACAAAATCAGAGGATGCTTTGTGTCATTTATATGATATGGCTAATTAGGATACTCAAAAACAATAACCAATGAATTCGGCAGCAGAAAATGAACAGAGCAGTAGTAATTATTGAACATAGACGGTCTAAAAATGTAAACCAAGAAGCTTTCAAGTTTTTGCAGTATTGAAAAGGAAACAGTAATTTCATCAGGTTTTCAAGTATAAGCGAATTGCAAATGAGGGGAAAGCATAGAAATCCTTCACATACCTGAGTGCATCACTGTAGTGGAACAACCCCTTGGTGGATTTTTCGGCTTCAGCTATATGCTGTCGATAGAGAGCGCATACGGCTTTCATATTGAGCTCAGGATCTTCTTCCAGTGAAGAAAGCATATCAGCCTCAAACTTCCATTTTATGTCTTGGTCTTCATTCCTATTCCTGTATTTCATCGCCAGCATGTCCATAAGGCTACCAAGAGAAGTTTCTGTATCAGAAGAACTATCAGAATCTTCAGATTCGCCAAGACTTTCACCACTGTCGTCCTGTGAGACCAAGTTCGCAAAAGGATTCTTACTCATATCCAAATGATCTTGAGATGGCCTATCCTCCGAACATCCCAAGCCTTTCCCTTCTTCAAGGTTTCCATGCATATTCAGCAACTCCTCTTTGGTTTTCAACTCATACGACACATGAGAATACTCCTTCCCTCCACAGCTGGTTTCATCTCTTTGCTTTGCACCACTTTGAATAGCATCATTCTGCAAACCCCGCGCTTTCAGACTCTATCTTTACGGTGTCACGCAAATCTGCAAATCTCAACACTGAACTTTCCTTTCCACTCCTCAGGAGTTGGCTCTCCAACTTTGAAATGCGAGACTCTACACATTCTGCCATTGTTGAAAAGCTATTTTCCATCCTCAGAAATCGACTTTCCAAAGAGGAGAACATGTTCCTCCAACATTGAGTTGCATCCGCTGGTGTCCATTCAGTCTTCTCTGTAGCAGCAGTCTTCCTAGCTTGTACGACCTCCGCTAATTCATCCTGGAGTTTAGTGCATTCGATTTTATTTTTCTCAAGCTCCACTTTCTTCTTCTCGAGTTCTAGAGATAATTCAAAACACTTATTCTTATAATGCTTGATACTCTCAAATTCAACATTTTTCGTCTTCCTCCTAATAACATTGGCAGTAGTAATTTTATCCACTGGATTGAAAATTCCAATAATTAAACAAAACAATATCAGCAGCTGACTTTTCTCAATTTGATAAAATTTCAAACAATTGAAGATTCAACAAAGCAAGTCAATGTAATTTCTTATTTGAATTTCTGTTCCATCATCTTCCGCCGCTACCTTCTTCCTCCTCCTCCTCCGTTTCGTGACCCTAGTTTCTTCTATAGGTCCTGAACCACCACCTTCACCATCTCTACTTCTCTTCTTAAGATTCTCATAATTCTTTGCACGAAGATTGTAATGTTTTTCACAATAGTTGGTCTTAGGAACACTAGCATCATCACCAGCAGCACCATGATTCATCCTAAAATTCTTGCACCTCCATCCGCCACTAGCAGTTAGAGAACAACGCTGTTCATCTGGAGGAAGCTTTTTCTTCTCCTCCTCCAACTTCTTGTGCGTTTTAGTTCGAAGTTCACTCTTAGTACTCTCCATTTCCAAAATCAATTTTGCCCTAGACATCGAAATCAGATTCTAAGTGAAGAAGAAGATCTACAAACATTTATGAAGCCTCCCCTCAAGTACTTTAGTCATAAGTACTTTATAGGTGGGGTTTTATTCCTTTTATCTATTATACCCTTACAAACATTAGGTTGTTCATAGTCATATGAGGGGCTTTTTAGTCATAAGTTTTTTTTAGTCACTGTAGAAGCTGTAAAAAACTTTCTTTCTACTGCTTGTATTGAAGTAAAAAGAAGTTTTGCAGAAGTAGTCCAAGTTATTGCTCCAATAGAAGAAGGCTGCCCAAACACTGACACAAAAGAAAAAATCTTGGTTTCTCCTTGTTTTCCCAATAATTTCAGGTTCTTGGGAGACAAATTCAGGTGATTTAACTAACTTGTCATCAAGAGATTCAAGTCCAATATCAACTTGGCAATTGAAAATTTGAAATCGGCAGAACTAAACTGTTTATTCCCACAAAGACCAATAGGACTTACTAGGGAATGGTAAAACATTGGAAGTGTAGCTACCATAATAGGACTTACTACATTGCATAGTCAATACACAGCCAATGTACGTCAATTTACAGACCAAAAAGAAAAAAAATACACATCCGATGCATTATATGGTATGTTAACCAGTTTTATATTTCGTATGTGCACAAAACTAAAGGAAGTTAAAAGAAGATGCAAGATCGCAATGTCTAGTGCAAAAAGCTAAGACCAATTACACAACAATCTGCTTTGACATAGAAGTTTGATCCTGCAAAGTTGCCTACAAACTCTGGAAGGCCGTAAAACCTGCAAAGTTGTGGCCATGGGTGTTTCCTGAGACGTTGTTCTCGTTTGCTCATTGTTGGCCATGTAATACTCTGTCAGATTCAGACAAAGTTGTATGGGACTTAATCCCGGCAGCTGTGATTTGGGTCCTTTGGAAGGAAAGGAATTGCTGAACATTTGGAGACGGCTACAGCTTTAAGACAGATAACGAGTTATCTAATGAAGCTAAGACTCTGGTTCTGACTTGGGCTTCTGCATATGGGAAGAGGGTGCACTTAAACTTCTCCTATTTTGTGCACAATTGGGATAATGCACTACAAGAAAAATGTCCAGTAACAACACGGCAAAACCGTTGTCGAATTGGTATGACAACGGTTTTCAAGACGTTGTGTACCTGCGTGTTGTGAAAAGGGTCATAGGTTCCACAATGGTTATTCACCATTGCAAGCAACGTTGTCATACGTCAGCTAACAACAACAGTTCTTTTGCATTGTGAGTTATTAGACCACAACGGTACTTTTGCATTGTTATTTTTTGAACAAACAATTGATGTTCCAATCGCATCAAACTTAAACCGTTGTCAACTACGTGATGACAATAGTATAGTTGTGTTGTTAAATTGGTAACTCACAATTTTTTTAACACGTTGTTGAAATATTTTTAAAATTAAAAAAAAAATATCAATTTTCATATTACGAAATTGAAAATTAATATACTATTTTGCCTCAATGTTTATAATTTACATTAAATTAATTTATCCTAATACAAAATTCAGGTAATTACTAAATAAATTGCAGAAAGAAAATAGAGCAGAACTACAAGACCTCATTGAACTGGTGAGGTAATGCCTAATAATTCTCCTAAAGGGTTTTTCCAAACTGGTGCTAGCAACTGGAGACTTGGGATAAGCTGGTCGAACAAACGTGGTTAAATCTATCTTCCCAACAAAGTTGTCCAAAACAAGAAACAATACCAAAAGTCAGAAGCCATAACTTAACTTCCATAATAGAAAGCACACTATAATGGGATGAATAACAAATTCCACCACATGGAAAGATAAGTACGTACTGGTGACATTTTAGATGGTGTTTAAATATAGATGGTGTTTAAGTGATAACATTTTATAAACTTATCATTCTATAACTAACACGAAATATTTTTTTTCAGAACTGAGTTCTACTATACCAATTACGTGATCAGGTAATGCCTAATAATTCTCCTGAAGGGTTTCGACTTGTCCAAACTGGAGACTTGGGAGAAGCTGGTCGAACAAACCTGGTTAAATCTATCTTCCCAACAAAGTTGTCCTGAAACAGCAGCAATACCAAAAGTCAGAAGCCATAACTTAACTTCCACAATAGAAAGCACACTATAATGGGATGAATAACAAATTCCACCACATGGAAAGATAAGTACGTACCGGTGACATGAAATACTCAAGTCAGAAATATAGATGGTGTTTAAGTGATAACATTTTATAAACTTATCATTCTATAACTAACACGAAATAATTGTTCATAACTGAGTTCTACTATACCAATTACGTGATCAGGTAATGCCTAATAATTCTCTTGAAGGGTTTGAACTTGTCCGAACTGGAGACTTGGGAGAAGCTGGTCGAACAAACCTGGTTAAATCTATCTTCCCAACAGGTTGTCCTGAAACAGCAGCAATACCAAAAGTCGAAGCCATAACTTAACTTCCACAATAGAAAGCACACTATAATGGGATGAATAACAAATTCCACCACATGGAAAGATAAGTACGTACTGGTGACATGAAATACTCAAAGTCAGAAATATAGATGGTGTTTAAGTGATAACATTTTATAAACCTATCATTCTATAACTAACACGAAATAATTGTTCATAACTGAGTTCTACTATACCAATTACGTGATCAGGTAATGCCTAATAATTCTCTTGAAGGGTTTGAACTTGTCCGAACTGGAGACTTGGGAGAAGCTGGTCGAACAAACCTGGTTAAATCTATCTTCCCAACAGGTTGTCCTGAAACAGCAGCAATACCAAAAGTCAGAAGCCATAACTTAACTTCCACAATAGAAAGCACACTATAATGGGATGAATAACAAATTCCACCACATGGAAAGATAAGTACGTACTGGTGACATGAAATACTCAAAGTCAGAAATATAGATGGTGTTTAAGTGATAACATTTTATAAACCTATCATTCTATAACTAACACGAAATAATTGTTCATAACTGAGTTCTACTATACCAAACCGTAAAAATGAAGAGAAAGACTACAAAAATAAATCTGAAACAAGGCTGTAATCAACTAATTCAAAATCCTTAATTTAGATTAACTAATTTCAAAACCTAAAACATTAACTCAGCTGTAGCCAAACATATACCTTTAGGGAGTTTCCATAATCCGGATAAACCTCAGAATCCAACTCGTCAACCATATATAACCAATCACAGTTAAATTTCCCCACAACGCAGATACTAAAGCTCTGCCCAACATGTAAACACATCCTAATTGAAAGAAAAAACAAACTATAAGATTTGCTAAGTATTTCTATTGCCCTAATTGTAAAGACACCAAATTAGATCCTTAACTTACTAATTGTAAAGATGGATGAACTGTCCTTACATACCCAGTGTAGTATCCAAGATCTTCCTCCCTTTAGCGATATTGAATAATTGCCTTTTCCCCTCCTCCTTTATCCGGGCTTGGGACCGGCAATGAAATGTATAATCATTTACATTGGCGGAGTTAAAAAAGGGGGTCACCTACAATAGATAACATCATATATTATATATATATATATATATATATATATATATATCCAAGAAGTTGGTCATACATTACAAAATATACAAAATAAGTATTCAAACAACTTCGCCAAAAAGAAGGCTTTCCCGCAAAAAAAAAAAAAGGATAGAACTGGCAATTATGTTCCACACATCAGGAAGCACTATACCAGCAAAAAAAAAAAAACCCGTCCGAAATGAAACCTTAACATGTCTAAACACCACACTAAAGCTATCAGATGAACTAGCCATGATCATCCCCAACCGTCTGCAATTCAATAGTTCCTTTCCACACATCATGATGCATTATACCAGCAAAAAGATCTGTCCAAAATGATTACACCAGCAAAAAGATCCACTACACTAAACTAATCAGATGAACTAGCTCCTATTCATTGAACGAAAGATATAACATAGGCCATATAGTAGTTGTTCCATGAGCATCCCCAACTGTCTTCAATTCACTAGTTTCTTTCCATAAACGAGCTTCAGGGACCACTGGATTATCCACCCATACGCTGCATGCATCATTTCCTAATACAGATCCATGAACTGTTCTTTCAAAGACCTACAAATGATACCTTCCCCTCAAAGAACAATCGACCTTGCCAATTAAGCAGCTTGCAGGGTTGATTATCCACAGGCTTGTGCATACCCAATGCACTGTGAGCATTGCTATCATATTTTGACTATCCATAGTTCAACATAATACACAAGTTAGAACTTGGAAGCTTCAGGTTAAAACATACAAACATATTGACTTTAACGTACTTGAGGTGTGCCTCGCTTGTGGTCGATCACTACATGCGCGATGGTCATTTTCCCGATTCTTACTCTGTGAGAAACCTAAGTTAATAACAAATCAATACATAATATTGAAAATTAACCCTCCACAAAAATTCTTACCTCTTTTAGCAATTTCATTTCATATTCCAGAGAAGCGACTTGCGCTACAAGGGTACTGATAACCTTAGTACTTTGCCTCTGGACCTTCAATTTTGTATGTGTAACTCCGAAACCTAAACCAGTAACTCTGCCAGGTCGGTCTACACCTCTAGCTTGTGCAAGAAGGTCCTTGTCAAGTGAACTTGAAGAGGACTGGCCATTGTTTTGTATCTGCAACATCTTCTTCATTTCCTATATGAACACAAAAATTAGTACAAAACAGTATCACTGAGAAAAATTAAAAAAAAAAAAAAAAAGTATCAAAACAGTTGATACACGCATGTTCTTACCAATTTCTGTGCAATAATTGAGTTAGTATTTTTTCCCTTTCCATTTCCTTGTACCATATTTTTACGAGCTTCTAACCACAATTCCTCTCTAGGTATATCCTCATTTGTTTTTCTTTCCTTCTTCTGCAAATATCTCAAAAAATATTAGCACCATTACACCAACTAATCACAGAACCTAACATTATATCAGTTTTACCAGATCATCTTCCAGCCTAGCATACCCACGACGACTAATGCCGTGTGGCTCGCACTACAGGAAAAATATACATCTACAACTGGAGATTTACAACGCTTCGCTAAGTATTGTAGAAAGTCCTATGTTTTACAACTGGTTTCAAAGGAAGAGTTGTCGTATATCATCATTGCCAACCCTTAGGAAACAAAGGGTTGCGCTAAGAAAACAAACGACAACTCCTTAAGCAAAACAAGTTGTGACGACATTTAGCTATAACAACGTTCTTCCATATATGTAGTGACTTAACCTATCACAAAAATATGATAATGAAAAATATGTTAGAGGGGAGATTCGAACATGAACCTACTACATGGAAGTCTAGCTCATCAACCACCCTTTCAGTTCACAAGTTTTGATTTTTTTTATTTTTTTTAAATAGAAACCTATAACAACACTTATAAGTGTTGTTGAAGTAAAAATATATAATGTTCCATATATGTAGTGACTTAGCCTATCACAATTCTCAAAAGTGTTGTTGAAGAACACTAAAATATGACAATGAAAAAATATGTTAGACGGGAGATTCGAACATGAACCTAATGCATGGAAGTCTAACTCATCAATCACCTTTTCGAGTTCACAAGTTTTGATTTTTTTTTTTTTTTTTTTAAATAGAAAGCTACAGCAACACTTATAAGTGTTGTTGAAGTAAAAATATATAATGTTGAAAAAATGAGGTTGGGGTATTCGATCCCGAGCCTCAAGCGTGAAGTCTACACCACTAACCATCCTACACTATCACATGTTCGTCAAGTTTGTGGTTCTTTAATACACTAACTATACACTAACTTTATGACAACCCTTCATAAGTGTTGTAAAACAAAATATATTGCTCAAAAAGTAATGCTCAAGTGATCGAGCCGTAAAACAGCGCGAAGCTTCTCTATAATGCATCACATACCAGTTAGATGTATTTGACTCTCGAGAATAGAAAACTTGTCGCGCTTGTTTTGCTAAAATGAATGATCGTTACAGTATTGGTTCTTATGATGTTTTAAATTGACTAATGTAAATCCATCTTTTACCTTCACACCAAAACTAGTGTGAGCCCAATCATATTTGAATATTGGAATTTGAAACATATGATTGTAGTCCAACAATAGAATTTCTTCTAAAACACCGTAGAACCCAAATGGAGTCGTTAACCGTCTATTTTACAAGAAAAATACTAGTGTTAGTAAAGGAAATACAACAAGAGTGACAATGACAAGTAAAAATTCAATATCGTAAAATAATACACTATACCGACTTAGACTAGTCCACTCACCCAGTTACGATCTCAGAGCCTGGTATGCGTACAATGTGCAGAAATAAGGTTTGTTTAAGGTTTCGTAAAATATTCCTAAGGAAGAAGGAATCTTACCCGTAAATGGATGCATTCATCGTTTTTACCAAGTTTCTAACTTAGACTAGTCCACTCGCGGCAAGGTTTCGATCTCGGATCCTGGTATGCGTACCATATGCGTAAATAGGGTTTGTTTAAGGTTTAATAGAATATTTTGGAGGAATATTACCCGTAAATGGATGGATTCGTCGTTCTTACCAAGTTTATGACTTATAGTAGTCCACTCACGGCCGTGTTTCGTTCTCGGAGCTGGTATGCGTACAATATGTAGAAATAGGGTTTGTTTGAGGTTTCGTAGAATATTAGGAGGAATCTTACCTGTAAATGAATGGATTCGTCGTTCTTACCATTTTTATGACTTAGATTAGTCCACTCACGGCCATGTTTCGATCTCGGAGCCTAGTTTGCATATAATATGCGTAAATAGGGTCTCGTTTAAGGTTTCGTAGAATATTATGAAGGAATCTTACATGTAAATGAATGGATTCGTCGTTCTTACCAAGTTTCTAAATTAGACTACTCCACTCACGACCAGGATTCGATCTCGAAGCCTGGTATGCGTACCATATGCAGAAATAGGGTTTGTTTGAGGTTTCGTAGAATAATCCGGAGGAATCTTACCTGTAAATAGATGGATTCGTCGTTCTTACCAAATTTCTGACTTAGAGCAGTCAACTCGCGGCCAGATTTCGATCTCGGAGCCTGGTTTGCATACAATATGCAGAAATAGGGTTTGTTTAAGGTTACGTAGAATATTCCGAAGGAATCTTACGTGTAAATTAATGGATTCATTGTTCTTACCAACTTTCTAACTTATAGTAGTCCATCGCGGCTGTGTTTCGATCTCGAGCCTCGGTATGCATACAATATGCATAAATAGGGTTTGTTTAAGGTTTCGTAGAATATCTCGAAGGAATCTTACCTCAGTAAATGGATGGATTCGTCGTTCTTACCAAGTTTTCGACTTAGAGTAGTCAACTCGCGGCGTGTTTCGATCTCGGAGCATTGTATACATAGAATATGAAGAAATAAGGTTTGTTTAAGGTTTGGTAGAATATACCGAAGGAATCTTACCCGTAAATGGATGGATTCGTCATTTTTACCAAGTTTTTGACTTAGAGTAGTCAACTCGCGGCAGGAGTTTCGATCTTGGAGCTCGGTATGCATACAATATACGTAAATAAGGTTTGTTTAAGGTTTCGTAGAATATTTCAAGGAATCTTACCTGTAAATGGATGGTTTCTTAGTTCTTACCAAGTTTCTAACTTATAGTAGTCAACTCGCAGCCAAGTTTCGATTTAAGAGCGTGGTATGCATACAATATGCAGAAATAAGGTTTGTTTAAGGTTTCGTAGAATATCTCGAAGAAATCTTACCTGTAAATGGATGAATTCGTCGTTCTTACCAAGTTTCTGACTTAGAGTAGTCAACTCACGGCAAGGTTTCGATCTCGGAGCATGGTATGCATATAATATGGATAAATAAGGTTTGTTTAAGGTTTCGTAGAATATACCGAAGGAATCTTACCTGTAAATGGATGGATTCTTTGTTTTTACCAAGTTTTTGACTTAGAGTAGTCAACTCGCGGCCAGTGTTTCGATTTAAGAGTCCGGGGTATGCATATAATATGCAGAAATAGGGTTGTTTAAGGTTTCGTAGAATATCTTGAAAGAATCTTACCTGTAAATGGATGGTTTCTTCGTTCTTACCAAGTTTCTAACTTAGAGTAGTCAACTCACGACCAGGTTTCGATCTCGGATCCTGGTACGCATACAATATGCAGAAATAGGTTTTTTTTTAAGGTTTCGTAGAATATCTCAAGAAAGCGTACACTGTAAAATGGATGGATTCGTCGTTGTTACCAAGTTTCGACTTAGAGTAGTCAACTCGCGGTCAAGTTTCGATCTCTCGAGCCTCGGTATGCATAAAATATGCATAAATAAGGTTTGTTTAAGGTTTCGTAGAATATTTCGAAGGAATCTTACCTGTAAATGGATGGTTTCTTCGTTCTTACCAAGTTTCTGACTTAGAGTAGTCAACTCGCGGCCAGGTTTCGATCACGGAGCCTTGTACGCATACAATATGCAAAAATAATATTTTTTAAGGTTTCGTAGAATATCTCGAAGGAATCTTACCTGTTAATGGATGAATTCGTCGTTCTTACCAAGTTTCTGACTTATAGTAGTCAACTCGCGTCCAGTGTTTCTATCTCTGAGCCCGGTATGCATACAATATGCAGAAATATGGTTTTTTTAAGGTTTCGTAGAATATTTTGAAGGAATCTTACCTGTAAAGGGATGGTTTATTCGTTCTTACCAAGTTTTTGACTTATAGTAGTCAACTCGCGGCCAGGTTTCGATATCTGAGCCCGATTTGCATACAATATGCAAAAATAAGGTTTGTTTAAGGTTTCGTAGAATATTTCGAAGGAATCTTACCTGTAAATGGATGGATTCGTCGTTCTTGCCAAGTTTCGATCGAGAGTAGTCAATTTCGATGATGTATCATGCTAAGTTTGAAGTCAGAACCCTCTCAGAGCTTCTTGGTTCATAGATTATATGCTATTATACCAAGTTTGAGGTTCGAATCGACATAGCTTCATACTTATCGATTTTGATGATGTATCATGCTATGTTTGAAGTCAGAACCCTCTTCGAGCTTCTTGGTTCATAGTTTGTATGTTGTTATACCACATTTGAAGTTCGAATCGACATTAAGCTTCATATTCATCAATTTTCGATGATGTATCATGCTAAGTTTGAAGTCGAACCCTCTCGTGAGCTTCGTGGTCCATAGATTATATGCCATTATACCAAGTTTGAAGTTCGAATCGACGCCGAGCTTCATCTTTATCGATTTCTATGATGTATCATGTTAAGTTTTAAGTCGAACCCTCTCGTAGCTTCTCGGTTCATAGTTTGTATGTCGTTATACTACATTTGAAGTTCGAATCGATATTAAGCTTCATATTTATCTATTTCGATAATGTATCATGCTAACCCGAGTTTACCAAGTGTGAACTAAAGCTACTTCATGATCTCGTATGATTTTTCAAAATTACTTCATGACCTATGCGGCTAGTCGAAATCCAAACCTAAGCACAAAGATAAAGCACAAAAACACAAAGAGAAGCACAAAGAAACACACCAATTATCGAATTCATTTTTCATTTTCCCGATTCATTCTTATACATTTTTTGGATTTTTTTATATCAGAATGTCGATAACAATGTCCTAAATTTATTAATATTTTTTTTGGATTTTTTTTTCATGTCGAAGGTTGATAATAAACCGAATACATGAGTTCGTATTAGCACAAAGAAACACACATGATTCGTAATCTGTATGAGCATCCCAAAATACAATCTCAACCGTTAAATTATTTTCTCAATCCGTATGAGTGGATCAAACAGAATCTGGTCCGTCCAGCATTTTCATTCACCCATTCGAACTCTATCTCTTTCTCTCTTTCTTCCTCTCCTCTTCCCCTCACCCCCGAAGAACACCTCTCTTCTTCTCCACCGTCAAGCACTCCATCACCACCGCTTTCTATTCTCTCAATCTCTCTCTTTAACTCCCCTTTCTCTCATCAAATCCAGATCCGAACCAAACTCTAATCAACCCCATCACCGATTCAAATTACACAAAACCCATTATTTCTTCTCGAACAATCAACAAAGAACAAGCCTTCTCTATCTCTCGATTAAGGACGTGTTATCTTCACCACCATATCTTGTCCGTGGTATCTATCACCACATCTCATTTCATATTGAAACAAGTTTTCACTTCTCAATCAAGCAAGGTGGAGCTATCAACGGAGATTTAATTAGGGGTTTCGATTTATTGAAGTGTAGGGACCGGATTCCGCCAAGAATCGCGAGAAGAGCAAGGAGAAGATGGCGTTAATCGCAATAAAAGCATCAACAAGTGCTTCTTTTATCAATGAATGGGGGATCGAACTTGAGTTCTTCTTGGCCGTCTTGCCAACAAGATGGAGATTCAAGGGAATTTCGGTGATAATTCTAAAACAACAACAATAATGAATTTGGGGGTTTTATGTAAATCGAAATTAGGTCTAGTTGAATCGGAAGTCTGGAGAGGGTAATTGCTCGAGATGAAATTGGTTGAATCGTTGATGTTTAGAGAAACATTTATCGAAATTAGGTCTAGTTGAATCAGAAGTCTGGAGAGGGTAATTGCTCGAGATGAAATTGGTTGAATCGTTGATGTTTAGAGAAACATTTATTGATGGTTTGAGTAAGTGAAGAGGAAAGGTTTCCTGCCATGGATTCGAGTGATATTTGGGTTCAAGAATGAAATCCATAGATGGGGTGTGAGTGATTTTGATGGCTGGTTCTTACTGTGAGTTTTGGACTCATAACTGAATTGGGGTTAGGTCAATAGTATATTGGAGTCTCAATTGCAAAGAAGCCTACAAGGAGAGATTTCGGTGATGAATCAAGAGCAACGGTGGGGTCGTTTATATAGATTGGAACTCAAGTGCAGGGGTTAACAACATCAATCAATTTAGGTGTTTAGTATTTTTTTCTTTCTTTTTCTTTCTTTTTTAGTTGATTTTAAATTAGAGAATCTAATTTATCGTAATTTGAATTCATTCATGCAGGATGTTAGAAAAATCAACAAGCAATAGAGAATGTTTTATTGTTGTATGGATGTTTGGCTGTGAAATGGTATTGCTGGTGAGATGGAGGTTTGAATCTGAGTTTGAGTCATGCTTGGTGGAGTTTTGGTACTGCGAGTAGATGAATATTGCGGGGAATTTAACTTTGTGAACCCTAGAATCTCTGTTTTTAGTTTTAATGATATCTTTAAATTCAGCCGTTGGAATACGATGAAATTTTAGTATGTTGTGTTTCGTTAATTCATAATGATACGGTAAAAGTTTCATGACGATCAGGTACTTTTTACTACTGCCAAGATTGCATAATCTATGATTACATTCTGCAGAATTTATATCCTGAACAGCCTATTTTCAATGGGTGCATCTCATTATCCATATATCGTATGAAGCTGAATATTTAACATGTTGTTTACCTATATGTAAGACACTTACTGTAAAAATTTCATGAAGTTCTGATAAGTTTAGGTACCCCAAAGTTTGTTATAATCGTAACTGAATTCTGTGTGTTATTTGCTGAAAGAAGCCATGTTGAAGTGTGTATATCTTTTTAATGAACCGTTAGAATCAAGTGAATTTTGGATATGTTATGGTTGTACATGTCAGGACAACTCTGTTAAATTTTCCTGGAAATCAGCTTAGGGAAAGTGGTACAAAGTGTGTTAGTACAGAGTACTTTTCCAATTTTTGTTTCATAAAGTCTGATGTTGTTTGATAGAATGGGAGTTAAGGGTTTTTCGATTTTGTCCCTTTGTTTGACTTTGGATTTTGGTGAGATACAGTCATGTTGTGATAGTTTCGTCAAGATGCCCGTGAAACAGAAGAAATTAAAGCTAAGGCTCGGATTTCTCATGCACAACCAGATGATCTTATTGACATCTACCGTTTGAGGAGTAGGAAGGTAAGCCAACGCAGTTTTGATTCTCTTATATATGAAAGTGAACCTTTATTCTGGAAGCATAGATGTAGGTTACTGCATGATTATGTGGCTATTGATATCGTTATTTAAGTATAAGATAAGATATGATAACATGCTCTCAAAATTAGCAATTCCAATGTCACTTTGTTTGTAGACACATGTGTTAACATGTTCACATATTTAGAATCATTGCCTTATGATGTGTTAGACACACTGATGTACTAGAATAGATTTTTGGATGGTATGCTTATGTGTATGGTTGGGATGCACATATATCGATCCGTTACCTTCCGTTGTTCGCTTACACCATAGAAGCTGATCTTGTTTAACTGTGAATGTGGGTTTTGTAACTTGTTGTTCCAGCACCCTTGCTATCAAAGCTGCAAGGATGAAAAATAATTTATTATGCTTCCGACATATTATTTTGCATCTGCTTGCTTTTCATATAGTTCACGTATGCCTTCTTAGTTTCATCAAAGTATTCTTTTCATGACTCCTGGACAATTTTCAGGGTATGAGACAGCTTGAGTTGGAAGATGAGGTCCAAGATGATCTTAAACGTGCTACTGGAGAATTCACCAAATATGGAGATGGCGCCAACAAGCTTCAAAGTGACTGTTCATCCGAAGCATATGTTACGATTCATCATTACGACATTGTACTTGATGTCACGGTGATTAATCGTACAAGGAGACCCTCCGAATTTGTGGCTGGAGTTGGCTACCATGGGTGACTTGAAACTTGTTGAGCGCCCCCAAAACTATACACTAGCTCCAGAGTCTAGAATCGATTAGAGCCAACATTAAGGTCTCTTCAATCGAAACCGGGGGTTATACACGGAACATTGTGTATGAGACTTCAAATGTGATGGAGCGAACAAAGTCGTAGTTCTTAATGACACACACATCGACATTATGGATTACATCTCTCCCGCTACATGTCTTGATGTTGCATTAGAACTATGTGGCTGAGTTCGAATGGGAAAATAAGGTAATTGTTATGTCTGTTTTTGGTTTTCCTATGTATTGAATATTTGATTCTTATGATGCATTCACTTAATTCTTTGGAAATTAGATGTTTACCTGGTTGTCTTTGAAGAATTAATGACACCCTCTTGTTCCAACTTAAAAACAATTAGAGTTTGGGTATTAAAAAGGATAACCACATTTCTTGTAGATGACATGATTCAATGTTTTCTCTATTTTGTATTTTTTTATCCTCTCGGTTATTTTAGATTATGATGGGAAGATGAAGGAACTCTTAGAAAGTCTGGTTCTGAGAGATTCAAAAAGTGGAGGAGGAAGATGAAAGCTATATGGATGGTATAAACGAAGGACAAACCTAAGGTTCCATGGATGGCATCCAAACTCCAAGGCCGGTTTGTTGCAAAATGGTTTATAAATTAGGAGGAATTCAAAGTAAGAACCTAGTTCAATATTTTGTTTTCTTGTGTTTAAGTATTTGACAGATGCATCCTATTGGTAGCATAATAGGCTGTTTACATTTCATATTCTAAGAAAACTTTGCTTAATGTGGATCGAGTTAGTTACAGAAAACAACAACTTTGTTTCTTGTTTTATGCAGATGTTGAAGTTCATCCCAACAAGGGGTTGTCAATGCTTTGGTTGAAGCTGAAAGCCAAGTTGAAGCCATCAATGGGAAGATTGCACAAGCAGCTGTTGTGGGCTCTTGTTTTCCTTTGCATGAACAAAAGCATAAGACGGGTTGTGGTATTGGCTGTTTGAGGAAAATACAGAATTGGTGTTTGCCTGCTGTACTTGAAGAGTACCAGCGATTTACAGGTGCTAAAGCTATGCCAACTAATGTGAAGTTCATTGAGAACTATGACACTTCACCTCTAAGCCTGCAGCGAAAGCGTTGTTACATACTGGAACGTGTATGCTACTGCCACACTTATAGGGGAGGCCAATATCTGCGTTTTACGATTAATATGATATTTTTAGTCATGTTCAAAGAGTCTATCAGTTTCTTTTCTTTTCGTTGCAAACGCACTTTCATCGAAGTTAGATAAGTAATGTAATTTGAGTGGCAGGATAATTTGAATGAATGTAAATGTGTTACATTGGCAGGTTAATGTGAAATACTTTTGGTAATTCGGTTTCAGCTATAATTTTTTTTTCAAAATAGTTATATGCACACAACTTCTAATAAGAGTTGTGTTCCATATTTCAACTACACAAATAAAGGTTGCGAAAGAATGTCTTTACGACATAACTAGGTGCTGTCCAACATAGTTCTACAACTCTAACAAGTGTCGTGCAAATCTTATTCATAATAGTAATAAGAGTTGTTACATATTTTTACAATATACATCCTAGGTTGTCTAAGATAGTCCTTCAACTTATACAAGTGTTGTGTTACATATTTCTACGATACACATCCTAGGTTGTCTAAGATAGTACTTCAACTTATACAAGTGTTGTGTTACATATTTCTACGATACACATCCTAGGCTGTCTAAGATAGACCTTCAACTTATACAAGTGTTGTGTTACATATTTTTACGATACACTACTTGTGTTGTCCAAGATACTCCTACAACAACAAGCAAGGGTTGTGTTAGGCTTTCAAAAAAAATCGAAAGAGAATCACAACTTTGGCAAAATATTGTCGATCCATGAATCACATCACCCTTAACAACACTTAGTCAAGTATTGTAGAACAACTTGGACTTTCTACAATACCCCACCTAGACAATACACAAAAAAGCGTTGTAGTAGGGGTACTACAACCTTAATACAGTGTTGTAAATGATGATTTTTCCCGTAGTGTCGGTATGGCTTTGCCTCAGTTCAGACATGTATGCACCAATGGCCTAAACAAGAAAAGAGATGATTAATGAAGGGGAAATTGTCCTAAAAGTAAATAGTGTTGATCTGAGAATTAAAAAAAAAGACGTACTTTATGCGCTGGCGAGGTGACACGAGTTACAAAAATTTCCCACTCTCGATCAGTCATACATACTGGCTTCAAGGCGGCAACTTTCCTATTCCTTTCATCTTCATCTTCTAATTCCATTGCTTCCTTAACCTGTGTTGCAGTCCTACATCGATGCTCTCTCAACATACAGCCCATTTTGCCGAAGATGTAGTCTTTGCAATCCTCATCTACCTTGTACTTTTGCTGTAATAGAAATACTTTATTTTTAGAAAACAAACAAAAACAGAAGCAATAAACTGAACATGCATAACTAAAACTATACACTCAAGTTTAATTACCATCATCACAGTAAATAAGTCTTCTTTTACATGTGGATCATTGTGTCTCCAATCTTCATGGTGCAGCGAGATGGTGTTTCGAACTAAAACACCCAACTCACTAGCCATTTCTACAGAACCATCACCAACTGGCTGCCCCTTAGAGTTCAACTCTACATCGGGTGCTTGTCTGCGAATACGACGCTTCAATTGTGTTGGACCTCGCTTCGTATGAGTTTTTTTGGTCTTGTCAAGTTCTTCATTTGAAGAATCACCACAAACTTGATTAGCATCATCAGCAACCGGATCAACTCCATTACCAACCTGACCACTATGTGACTCTCCAACATTCATGGCTTCTATTTCTTCCACCTCCACCCTAGCTTGCTTCTTAGACTGTCTTTGTTTTGTTTTAGAACGCTTCTTTGTAATCTTTCTTCTCTGTGGATCCTCAGGTACAAGTACAGCTGTAGTTTCTACTGTAACAGTCTTGTTCTTCTTTGGACTTGATCGGTTACTTTTACTAAGAGAAGATCTCGTCTTAGAAAGAAGCTTACTTTTACTAGGAGAAGATCTCGTCTTTGAAGGCCAATGACATCCACAAAAAAGAACAAAACATTTAATATTAGTAATTGCATATAGATAAAAACTAATAGAACTTCGAGAATTAGCTGGTTCTACGTATTTTACCTGTGGTGGTGCCATAGTGGTTATTCGCTGCAATACAAGATACTATATCCAACTGTCTATGGCAAGAGAGAATGTTAATTACAGAGATACAAACTATTCAAAAAAATTAAATTAGGTGGACATAATGTAACAAAGACAAAAGCAAGAGAGCAAAAGCAAAAGCAATCAAAACCAAAGCAATCAAAACCAAAATAAATATAACCATTCAATAGTCATAACCAAGTGCAACAAAAAAGCATAACAAAGATAAAAGCATTCACTTCATTCACAACCATCATCATTATCCAGATCAGCATTACGAAGTGCCGAAATATCAAATGGTTGATAACCTGTATCAGCATTTTCATCATATAATTCTAATTCATGAAAGCCTCTCGGTGGCGGTTTCAAAACCACACACCAATTAGCTGCATCTGACTCGCGAGAATAAAAGACTTGTTTCGCTTGTGATGCTAGGATAAATGGATCACTTCTAAACTGGTTTTGATATTGCTTAAAGTTGGCCAAAGTAAAACCATCTTCAACTTTAACACCGTGAACCATATGAGCCCAATCACAACTGAATACCGGTATCTGGAAGGTTCTATAGTCCAATACTATAATTTCGCGTAAAACACCATAGAAAGTGTTGGAGACTGAATGCACATTATTTTCTGATTCTGCTAAACTTGTGATGTTTGATTCAATACAAACACCACTGCATTGTGTGGCCCTTTCAACTGAAGCAACATGGAACCGAACCCCATTGATAATGTAACTTTTTGTATACGTCGAGCATTGTTGCATTGGCCCATATGATAACCACCTCACTCTATCTGATACAGTTGTGCCAGTGCATATTTGTGATTTCACCTGTCAAAAGAGCACTCATATAAAGATATATGAAGCCTAATATATTGGTATTGTAAAAGAGAAATAGACTTTGTAAAAGAGAAATAGACTTAAACCAGAATTTGTCATATTAACCTTTTCTTTGAACCAATCAACAAAAGTATCAGAGTGTGTCTTCTCGAGTTGGGCAGGATTTCTACATAGTCTTCTATCCAAACACCTCAACTCTTCCATATGCATACTGAGGAAAAAGTTAAATTAGTACAAGAATCATAAATAAATGGTTGTGTCAGCAAGATATAAATTTGCACTTACTCTTCATAAGGACGAACTTCTGGTTCATTGAACAACACATATCTATGTGCAATGTCCAACATAGATTTATCCATTTTTACAGAAGTTTCTTTAGAAACTGGACGTCCTGAGGCAGACGAATCAATTTGATCACCCTCATTGCGCTTCTGGCGTTCACCTATTCCAGCTGATTGTGGAACACGTTCCTTTGTAAATCTAATGTCCTCTTCTACAGTATAACACTCTGCTATACATCCTTCGGGACGTGCTTGATTTTTCACAAACTGCTTGAATATCTTCATATATCTACAAAGAGAACAAGAAAAAGATTTGTCTAAGATACAACATTAAACAATCAGTCAAATAAAAACAAACAGAACATAAAAGATATCGTGGCAAACCTTTCAAATGGATACATCCAGCGATACTGAACAGGTCCACACAAACGGACTTCTCGAGCTAGGTGAATACACAAGTGTATCATTATATCAAAGAAAGAAGGAGGGAAATATCTCTCAAACAGGCACAATGTAACAACAACTTCTTCTTCGAGTTGTATTATTCTATTCCTGTCAACCACCCTTTGGCATACCTCGTTAAAGTATGAACATAACTGAAAGATCGCATTTCTTGGCCCTTCTGGTAAAAGTCCTTTTAATGCTACACATAGTAATTGTTGCATCAAAACATGGTAGTCATGAGCCTTTAAATTGTACACTCCGTTTTCCTTAGAGAAACATCTCCTAATGTTAGAACTATACCCATCAGAACCTTGATTCCTCAATCTATCAATAAAGATTTCTTTCTCCTTGTCTCGTTAACCTATATGGTGCTTGTGGTAGGTGTAGCTTGCCATCTTTATCTATCGGATGTAGTTCGGGTCTCCGTCCCATTGCAACCAGATCCTTACGGGAGTTTAGGCCGTCTTTAGTTTTGTATTGAATATGCAAAAGTGTACCAAGAATACTCTCACCCACATTCTTCTCAGTGTGCATTACATCTATATTATGGCGTAGTAGCAAATCCTTCAAAGATAAAGAATGCAAGTGTTAGTAGTAGATAAAGGGCAAATTCAATTCAAAAATAAAATGAACATACTTAATATTTAGCAACTTGAGCTTACCTTCCAGTAAGGCAGTTGAAAGAAGATCGACTTCTTCTTCCACATCTTCAGCAATTTCTGACCATCAGTCAAATTACTACTCTCATTATGGCGAACAGTTCTTTTGCGCTTCTTTTTGTTCATTTTCTTTGATTTTGTCTTGCCTTTTTCCTTGACTTCATTATTTTTTGGCTTCCCAAAATCATTTACTATAGAACTTTGAGCTTCTAATACCTCAACACCAGACATTATATGAGGCTTCTCATTCTTCTCTTTTATTCCACCGAACCAACTTTTTTTGTTACGCATAGGGTGATCTCGAGGTAGAAATCTTCGATGATTCATGTAGACTGTTTTACTACTAAAGGGCAACCAGTTTGAAAGAGTATGAACACCACAAATAGGACATGCTGCCTTCCCTTTGTAAGTACAACCAGCTAGGTTCCCGTAAGCAGGAAAATCATTTATCGTCCACATCAAAATAGCACGTAACTTGAACATAGAACAACTAGCAGAATCATAAACATCTACACCATCATTCCATAGCTTTTTCAAATCATCAATTAATGGTTGTAAAAAAACATCAATGTCATTACCAGGTTGTTTGGGACCTGGAATTAGTAAAGACATCATAATATTTTCTCTTTGTGTGCATGACGATGGGGGTAAATTGTACACAGCAAGCATCACAGGCCAACAACTATGCTTAGAATTAAGATCACCAAATGGATTAAATCCATCTCAAAGAAGCCCAAGTCGTATATTCCGTGGCTCTGCAGCAAAATCGTGCCATTTCTCGGTCAATTTTCTTCCAAGCCACATAATCAACTGGATGACGCATTTTCTCATCTTTACTTTGATTAAACATATGCCAAAGCAACTGTTTGGCTGTCTCTAATGATCCAAACATTCTTTTAAGACGAGGAATAATCGGAAAGTACCTAAGAACTTTTACTGGAACCCTTTTTTTAGGAGTGTCATTGTTATCATCATCTTCCATGTTGGACTTGTCTGTTTTCCAACGAGAAGAACCACATTTTGGACACTTATCTCTATCAACAAGTTCGTTTCTGAACAAACAACAATCATTCTCACATGCATGAATCTTCACAAAACCAAGCTCGAAAGTTTTCAAGAACTTTCGACATTCATAAGTGGTAACAGGAAGACAATTATCCTTGGGTAGCATCTCATGAGTTGTCTTAAGAAGTTCATCGAAAGCAACTTGAGATAAACCACTAACTGTTTTGTGCTTATACAAAGATACCACGGCAGACAACTTAGTGTGTGTTGTGCAACCTTTGTACAAGGGAATATCGGTATCTTCAACAATTTTTTGTAATGGATCTTCATTACTACTTTCATTAACAACATGGTCATCATTCAAATCATACAGATCATCTTGAATATGTGAATCAAAAAGCATTGCATAACCATCAGGTGTTATCAGGTCTTCGTGAGTTTTCCTAGATGTACTAACATGTTCTTCACCATGAAAAATCCATTCAGTGTAAGTAGGATCCATTCCCCTAAGGAGCAAGTCTTTATACACCTCATTCCTGGGTAAAGAATTTAAATTCTTACAATCAATACAAGGACACTTCAAGAGAATTGGATTGCCAAGTTTCTCACTGGCAATTTTCAAAAATTTTGCTAATGCAACACCGTATTCTGGTTTTGATCTACATTAACATACGTATATAACACAATCAGACTTGGCAAACATAAACAAGCAAGCATGTTAGCAAAGCACAACAGGTTTAGCTTTAAAACCTTGGCAAATGAACCCAGTCTTTATCCATCATGGGAAGACCACTATTCAACCTAGATAGTATTAATAGCAAAAACAAGTTGCACATCAGCATAGTATCAAATGTTAATACCTTAACAGCTCTTACAGGATCAAATACATCTATCAGGTATCACAACAATTGACAACAAATGAAGCATTTCAAATCATCCATAAAAACCACAAAAGCATTTCAAGAGAGATTTGTGAAACTTACGACAACAAGTTGTGCAGATCTCAAAGCCTGCAAGCAAATAAAAACCAAAAAACAAACTTACATATCATGAACCACATAAGTAAAAAAAAAAAAAAAAACAATTAAAATAGGCACCACAAAAAAAAAATCAAACTTGCCTCTAAAATTGTTCAACTAGTGACCACCAAATTTCAGAGCAGCTGCAATCATCCATGAAACAAGAAACAAATTTAGGGGAACAGATTCTGAAATCTACTTATCTAATATAACTATAGAAAAATGAACACAAATAAAATAAAGAATAAAATCAATTAGCAACCTGATACAAAATTAAAATTCTTGTCGACAATAAGCTTTCCCTTGATTGTACTCCTTGTTTTGGTGCTCTGTAAGCAACAAAGTCCCACTTTAATTTCAGATTTCAACCCATAATAGAAACAACAAGGACAAGGAAAATCAAACCAATAAATCAAATCCCTAAACAACAACAAAGTCTTATCAGTCTTATCACTCAAGTGAACGAGAATAAGATCTAGACCAAATCTTAGCATAAAAAAGCATGTAACAAAAATGTAAATCTCTAAAATCTAATAAAAATGAAAACAGGAGAAGAAACTGACCCACTAGGAATACCCAATTCAAAACCCTTCATTTCTGGTTGTTTTAAATATGCTTTACACGGCATATTCATAGTGATAGTAAAAATCAAACCTCAAATAGGTAAACACTAGGAAATCAAAGGGAAAAGGCTTGAAATCGTCATTTTTCAACTCAGGATTGACCATCACAGTTGAAATCGGATCAGAAAATGACATCAAATACACATGTGTTGCAGATTTAACAAAATCCCTAATATTCATAACCATAGTAAAATCGAAGGGGAAAAGCTTGAAATCGTCATTTTTCAACTCAAGATTGACCATCACAGTTGAAATCGGATCGGAAAATTATCTCAAATACACATGTGTGCAGATCTAACAAAATCCCTAATATTCATAACGATAGTAAAAATCGAAGGGAAAAGGCTTGAAATCGTCATTTTTCAACTCAGGATTGACCATCACAGTTGAAATCGGATCAGAAAATGATCTCAAATACACATGCATAGCAGATCTACCAAAACCCCTAATTTTTTTTCTTCAGAAAATCGAAAAATAAAATGATGTGTGAAAATCGAACGGAGAAAAAGACCATGAAGTGCTATTCTAATCTCTGATGAAATAAAAATCAAAATTTGATAAGAAACGAATGCAACACAGGTCATTAAAATGAGGGTTTCAAATTAGAAAAAGAATATAGGAACACCGAGAAAGAAAAGAACAAGGAAATACAGAGGGGTTTTTAGTTTTTTCTCTAAAGAATAGAGTATTGATTGAGACTTGAGAGAGAAAAAAAGAGAAAATGAGTTATTATACCTTCTAATTAACTCTCAGCCGAAGTAAAAGGGTTTCTTACTCACGGCCGTAAGAGATGTTTCTCACTCACAGCCAAAGAAAGAGGGGTTTTTACTCTCGAGACCTAGCTTTTAGTTCTATCCTCTCACCTCTCGGAAGAATTTAATTCTCTATCCTTGGTTCCCAAATATAAAGGCCCACGTGTACTAGGACCATTTTTGCCGCTCATAATTCAACAAAGCAAAGCTTTGCCGCTCACATTTGCCGCTCACAATTTCAACAAAATTAAAATTTTCCGCTCATATTGTCACAAGTAAAAATTTGCCGCCCATGTTTTTACCATAGATTTTTAACCAGAAAATGTCATGCGGTATGTTTTCTAATTTTTGTTCCCCTAACTCAGCTGGTCATCCCCGTTCCCCAAAGTTTCATGCGTTCCAGGAGGTCCCAGGTTCAAGTCCCCAATGGCGTAATATTGCAGGGATTAACATGGAAGGTAGTGTTAGCTTTCCCCCTTGTAACACAATCTTAGCCCCCCTCCCGCTTCGTCTCCCTTGGCTAGGTTACCCATGAGGCTCGCTGGTAGGTTAGCACGGCAACCTGTTCAATTAATGTAGTAGTATGTCATTGGAGCTTAGCTTGTTAGGCTTCCAACTAGTTTCATGTAATAATAATTTCCCCTAAATGTAAAAGTTCAATTTATCCGAGGGTTTCTCACCAATGACTAAAATTTATTTTCCAAATAAAAGTTTCAATTTGACAATACGCAATAACCGTTGTGAAATGGTTTTTTTTTTATACTACGACAACGTTTTTTATAAAATGTTGGTGCAATATTTAAAATGGTTTTTTTTTATACTACGACAACGTTTTTTTATAAAATGTTGGTGCAATATTTATCTTTTATAACCGATGGTAGGAGGCCTTAGCATTCAACAATGGTTATTAAGTTAAACAGTTGTGAAATGGTCAATTTTTTACAACGTTGGGAGAAACATTGTAGTACATCCGTTGTCAAAGGGGGTTTTTGTTGTAGTGATGTATTTTGTTAAATTTTGTTTTTAGTTTTCTTTCTTGTCTACCTTTGGTAGACATTGTAAATTCTCCCTTCATCTAATAAAACTCTCTCTTCTCATCAAAAAAGAAGTTTGATCCCCATGGCTGGCAGTTGTAGCAGGTACGAAAAAAAAAAAAGATCTTTTCTGTTTCCGTAGATATCAAATAAATAAGTTTCCAACAGCTATAGAATCGAATTTCTACAATTTTTTATCCAATGTTTCACAGATTTCTTAACATCACCTTCCAGTCCTTATCCACTATAGACTTGGAAAGTACCAAGGTAATCTTCAATCTTGATGCATTGGCAATAGAATTACCCTATATGATTTGGGAATACGAGTCAAGTATGCGAGCGTCTTAGTTTGATGTCTCCTAAAGATTTGAGCTTCAACGAGTATTATAAAACCACCTGCCACTCAAAGGAATCATGGTTCATTCAAGTAGAAATGGGGCGGTCCAAATTACTTCATTGATACCTTTGCTTCTGTTTGATTATATAAAATTTTGTTCTGCTCTCTTTTCAAGGTTTCCCGGTTATCTTGTATTGCGACTACTAAGTTGATGGGGAAACACAAATTAATTATTCTGCTTGGATATCATATTAATTACATGGTTCCATGATGCTATAGTACCTATTATAAACTTGAATGCTTCATTCATAACCCACATTGATGGCCCCTGAATGGGCTACCACCTCCGTCCATAACCACAGGAGGGGTGTGTGTCTGCTAACATTTTCATTTCACTAGCGAGTTCATCCAGTTCAGCTAATAATTATTTTATGGAATCATGAAACAAAAATGTAGTTAAAACATGTCATGGATGATTAGTTCGTTATATATTTTGTGATTTATCATGTTTTTTATGATGATGAATTCTCACCTGATTGTCATGGTTTTCTTTTTCCATATAAAGCAATTAATATGTACCTTCTTCACTTAAACAGTCCATATAAATTGATTACAGTGATCTTGGCAATTTTATATGTAACAATTGACCTTTCTATTAGCCCAAAAATCTCTCAAATATTACTCAAATTTATTCATCACTGACGCGGATTCTGCTTACTGTATTGGCACCGAAAACAAGATGTTGGTGGAAATTGACGTTATGGAACTCTTACAGACTTTTTGTGCTAATATAAAATGTTTCTGGGGGTTATATAAGTGCTGATAAAAAAAGTACAAATGAAGTTGGTTTGAAGTGAAAATCGATAAACGAAGCGGATCCGTGAACAAATGGGTTTGACAAAGGAAAATGACAAATCATCTCGGACGTCATTTATTTTACATCCAAGGGTTCAACTTATTGATGATGTGTTGCCTTTATAAGCTCATACAACGTGATATAGCTATACAGCTTATAGCCTTAGCCGAGCCATATATCTGGAAAAAGAAAAACCAAAACCCTAATTGTTATCTTTTTCTTATAATAGAATTCTTAAAAATAGTTTTTAAGACTAGTTCATCGTTTTCTATTAATCCATTAACTGTTATGAGAATTCAAAAGTACGAGCTCTTTTTTAGCTATAGTACATAGTACGTATACAAGTTTACCGCCTCAATCATGATCAATAATTTCTTTTATAACTCACACGAGAATTAACTGTGTGATCTTCCATAACAGGATCACTTTCGAGGAACAATGCCAATCCAGACATTATTGAACCACAATTTCAGTACTTGCTCTTTTTGTTTTCCCGATGGAATGACTTTAAGCATAAGCGACGGAATGGGAATTTAAGCATTCGGTACTCAAAGACAACATTTTTTCTGTAAACGTCCGGAGAAAGCCTCTGGCTTGTATTTAGTGTTCTTCGTTTCCGTATAATCCAAGAAGATCTTGATGACTTTGTACTTAATCCAACTATCCAGGCTGCTGCTAAAAAACAAAATTTCATATCATCGATCAGGGAAAAAAAAACAGATTTCTATATCCTAGAAGGAAAAAGATAATCAACGTACTTGAAATTGTTGATACGACTTGTTAAAAATTTGAAGGACTTCTAATTTTCTATAATCCCATAAAATCAGATTCTAGGATACGGTTTGAAAGAATTTAACGGATTTTTTTTCAATTAAAAACTGGCTCGGCTAAATTTATAAGCCGCATAGCTATATCACGAGCCAATAAAGGTGACACATCATCAATAATCTAGACCCTTAGATGTAAAATAAATGACGGCTGAGATGATTTGTCATTTTCCTTTGTCAAACCCATTTGTTCACCGATCCGCTTCGATAAAATAAAGTGGTTTATATTGATTAGATTTATACAGTGAAGATAAAGCCAACAATCCTTAGACTTTTTTGTATTTTAAATCTTGGTTTGGGTTTATTCATAAGGAAATACTCTATTTATTTTTTGAGATGTAAGTCATTTTATCCAAATCTCTTTTATAGTAAAAAAAATAAATAAAAAAAGAACTTTAGAATATTTTATAGGATTTACCTTCCTTGTGAGTACCTTCCAACTGGGAGGACGAGAGGATAAGGTCTAGTAATTGAAGATGCTGTTGGGCTGTCTGAGCTTTGCGTTTTGTCATCGAACCAGATGACTCAATCACACAAGAAGTGATAATAAAACATGGTACGTACGACAGACCCAAGAGATGCACCCATCTGTAACCAGAAAAACTCCACACCGCAATACTAACAAGCTGATTAATTGGAGAATTCCTAGCTAGCACAACCATCAAAGACTACAAAGTTGATAAATATCAATGTCAAGGAGCATAGTTTTGGAACACTTACCCTGCAACTTGATCGAGTCGTTCAACACTGACATTCTTGCAATTCCAACTTCTGCAAATCTGTTCTTCATCACCAGCAGCCGTCTTCTCAATCTCCTCCATTTCAATAATCAATTTTTCCCTAGAATTTGAAATCAGAATTCGAACTGAAGAAGAAGATCTACAAATATTTATCAAAGTACTTTGGTAGGAAAGTGGGGGGTTTCCTTACCTTTGTCTATTCTACCCTTATGGCCTTATAGATTTTAGTAGTATGTTTTTTATCACTGTAAAAATCTTTCTTTCTATTCAAGTAAAAAATATAAATATACCCAATCGTAGTCCAAGTTATTGCTCAAGCGGTGGAATAACTTGGGAATATTCTGAATAAGATGAGGTTGTAATTCTAGCTTTGGTTTCAGTAATTAGAAATGTTTTTTTTTTTTTTTTAATTACTGTAGAAGCTGTAATAATGTTTCTACTGCTCTATCATTCAAGTAAGAAGTTAATAATCCAATGATCCTTTTGTCAAAATTAAATTTTATTTCAAACCTAGAAAACTCAATCACAGGTAATAAAAACATAATAGGTTAGAGCAACTGAACATGAAATTTTTTCCAGACTGTTCAAACTAAAGCAACTGAATAACAACATGCATGCCTAATTGATACTTCACCTTTCCTTGAACCAAATGGTTTTCACTGACTCCAATCTGAATCTCCCGAAGCCATTCATCCTCCGTCCGTGCTCATTGATTCTGCACAAGATCCGGGTTTCTGAGGACAATTGAGCTTGCTTTTCCCAGTAATTTCAGGTTCTTCGGAGACAAAGTCGGGTAATTTAGTAATGTTAACAAACTCGTCATCAAGAGATTCAAGACTCGTAATAGATGAAGAGGAGGAAGTTGGTAGTAAGCAGTTAAGTGAACTCTCATAGCATCCACATTCAAGGAATACGGAACACCTTTGTAGACCATTAAGATGCTTCAGTGAAGACAAACTATCAAACACCAACAGCGGCTGTGATGATTCTTCACAAGCTACAATGCCAGACTTCGAGTACCACCAGCGTCACGCCATCACCCACTGTCATCCAAGCACTACAAGAGCAACTGCTCTGGACAAAGATAACCTGCAGAGTACTCTCTGCACACAGTTTGTAGGAAATATATTTGCAAATGTGGAAATCCGGCAGTTATCGAAGTATAACAACACTGGGAAAATGCAATTAGCTGACATAATCAACCATTAATTTTTTTTCTTGTGCCACCCAACCCCGTCAGTAATGAATATATGAGGTCTACAGATTGAAATTCATATTGATGATTGAGGCAAGTCATATTGCAGGATCTCTCTACTAACTCTATTGAGAATTTACAACCACAAGTTTCAAGTAGAGATAGTATGTGTTATATCTCCATTTCAAAGATCTATCCTGATTTGAAATCAGATCACAGTTCTCAGTGAAGAAGAAGAAGATCTACAACATTCCCCTCAAGTACTTTATAGTAGGTGAGATTTTCTTACTTTTGCCTATTACACCCTCACAATTATTGCCCAGTTGTGTGGAAGTAAAAAATTAGATTTTACAGCACCTTATGAGGATCCAGTAATTAGATTTTACATGAGTAATCAGTGTAAATACCATAAAATTTTAGTAAATATACTGAGAGTCAGTACACATCAATTCTACCATTTGGTACATATTTCAGTCAAAAGATTTTAAGGATAACATTATCAGTTTCATAAGCTAAACAAGGGTTTGTTTTCTCCATAAACAACTACTAAGACAACCTGAAGTGTGACTACCTTAATACACATCCAAACTATCATTTGGTATATAAATAACTTTTCGATTTCTTGTGTACAAAATTAGAAGAGGGTTAAAAGGAGATGCAAGATTGTAATGCCTAGTCAAAAAAATAAGGGCCACTTACACAACAATACATCACTTGGCAGTTTGATCTTCATGGCTGGCAGTTGTAGTAGGAAGGAAAAAAGGATCTTTTCTGGTTTGGTAGATGCTGAATAACTGTTTGGAGTAGCTTCTAGCCAACCACTTGCAGTCTTCAACTCCTTTAGAATCGAATTTCTCCAACTCGTTTGCAGACTTCTTAAGGTCACCTTGGCAGGCCCCATTCATTAGAAATTTGGCCAAAGTAGTAGCCCTGTTGAGAAAAAATATCAATAAGGACAAAAGTCTATGAAAACAGAAAACCATGAGAGTAATAACTATGAACAGGCTTGCTTTCCTGTCCTGTGCAGCCACAGACACGAAAACCTGTTGCTCCAACCATTCAACTAACAACTACAAGTATGAAATTTGGGGAAGCCAGAAAATAGGCCACTAATTTTTCTTGTGCGACTCGACCCATAGGTAATCGATATGTAGAGTCAGCAGATTGCAGGATAGTATCTTGTGGTTGTAAATTCTCAATATAATTGAAATTTATATGGAAAAGTGAGGCAAGTCATATTGCAGGATCATATCTCGACTAACTATATTGAGAATTTACAACCACCAGTTTTCAGTAGAGATTGGATAGGATGTGTTATATCTTGACTGGGATATGAGAAAAGAACAAATGTATGATATAATCATTCCTCTTGGCTTGCATTTTGAATCCAAAGTATAAAGGTATTGTGATATGCAACTAATAATGCTCTAACTACCGACAGAATC
Source organism: Papaver armeniacum (assembly GCA_023531295.1). NCBI lineage: Eukaryota > Viridiplantae > Streptophyta > Magnoliopsida > Ranunculales > Papaveraceae > Papaver > Papaver armeniacum. The sequence continues at coordinate 149,937 of JAJJWW010009856.1, forward strand.
AGAGAGGATACTTTGTAATAAGCCAAATATTAAACGAATTGTGTCATTTATATAAATGGCTAATTAAGATACTAAAACAATCAATGAATTCGGCAGCAGAATACGAGTAGAGCAGTAGTAATTGAACATAGGCAGTATAAAATGTAAACCAAGAAGCTTTCAATTTTTTGCAGTATTGAACAAGGCAAAGTATTCTAACTGCAAAAACAGTAATTTCATCCAGTTTTCAATTATAAGTGAATTGGAAATGAGGGAGAAGGTAGAGAAGCCTTCCATACCTGAGCAGATCACTGTAATTGAAAAACAACCCGTTGGTTGATATTTCGGCTTCAGCTATATGTTGTCTATAGAGAGCACATACGGCTTTCATATTGAGCTCAGGATATTTTTCGAATGAAGAAAGCATATCAGCCTCAAACTTCCATTTTAGTTCTTTGTTTTCGTTCCTATTCCTATATTTCATTTCCAGCCTGTCCAGAAGGCCACCAAGAGAAGTTTCTGAATCACCACAACAATCAGAATCTTCAAATTCGCCGAGACTTTCACCACTGTTACCATCTGAGGCCAAGTTTGCAAAAGGCTTCTTACTCATTTCCAAATGATCTTGAGATGGTGATCCATGTTGAGATGGTTTCTCCTCCGAACTGCCCCAACTGATGCCTTCCTCAACATTTTCATATCTCCCTTTGGTTTTTAATTCATACACATGAGAATACTTCTTCCCTCCACAGCTGGTTTCGTCTCTTTGGTTTTCAACACTTTGAGTAACAACATTTTGCAAACCCCACGCTTCAGACTCTCCCTTTTCAGAATCAGGCAAATCTACAAATCTCAGTATTGAATTTTCATTTCCACTCCTCAGGATTAGGCTCCCTAACTTTGAAATGGGACATTCTTCCCTGTTTTCCGTCCTCAGAAATCGACTCTCCAAATCGAAGAACATCTTCCTCCAGTATTGATCAGTTGCATCCGCTGGTGTCCCTTCAGTCTCCTGTGTAGCAGCAGTCTTTCTTGTTTGTACAACCCCCTCTAGTTCACCCCGGAGTTCAATGCACTCGACTTTCTTCTTCTCAAGCTCCGCTTCCATCTTTTCAAAATCCACTTTCTTCTTCTCAAGCTCCACAGACAATTCAAAACACTTACTTCTATAATAATTTTCCATACTCCCAAATCCAACCAAAGGTTCTCTAGTTCTTGCCAATGATTCTAGTTCTCTAGACGCTTGGGTTCTTTCGACATTTTTCGTCTTCCTCCTAATATTGCCAGTACCAACTTCTTTAATTGTATCAACTGGATTGAAAATTCCCAATTAGTTAGACAATGCAATGATGCAACTATGGAATTTCTCAATTATCATAAACATTTAAGTAAACGAATTGAAACAACAACCGCAAGAAGAGATGAAACTATGAAATTTGTTGAATTAGTTATCATAATTTCACTAAAATCAAAGATATAAGAAAGAATTACTCACAGGTGTCATTATAACTAGTAGCCCCTAGATTTTGAGATTCTGTTCCATCATCTTCCTCCGTTGCCTTCATCTTCCTCCTCCGTTTGGATCCCCTAATTTCTTCTGCAGTACCTTCACCATGATCTCCGGTACTTGTCTTCTTCCTAAATCGCATCTTATTCTTATATTCCCTTGATTGGTACTTGTAATGTTTTTCACAGTATCTACTCTTAGGAACAGTATCATCATCAACAGCAGCATGACCCATCCTAAAACTCTTGCACCTCCATCCGCCATTCGAAGCTTGAGAACAACGTTGTTCATCTGGAGGCAGCTTCTCATCCTCCATCTTATTGGTTAGATCTAAATATTGATTGTAATGTTTCTCACAATACTGGAGAATATTATCACCGCTAACATTCTTGCAATTCCAACTTTTCCCAGTTTTTCTTCTGCAAATCTGCTGTTCATCATCACCACCAGTCTCCATTTCAAAAATCAATTTTGCCCTAGAAAATTTGAAATCAGATCACACTCTTCTAAGTGAAAACAAGAGAGATCTACAACATTTATAAAAACCACAGGGGCTTTTTAGTCATAATTTTTTATCACTCTAGAAGCTGTAAAAATCTTTATTTCTACTGCTGTAATTTTTTATTTTTTTTTCTTTCCAGAAATCGATCAAATTGAGCATCATTTTTGTTTTTACAGGGTGCAAATTAGAGTACGCTGGGAAAGAGCTAGAACTCCACAGTTGCAGCTGAGAGGTGGGTCTGCCCAGGAGTGTGCAATTTTGTGTTGCATTCATCATGACATTGTAACTGGAATGTCCGGGGATCGGCAGGCTGGGTTGTTTGCCTGTATCAGAAAATTCACTTAGAAGCAGCAACCCATTTCAGGAAATTCTACTTCACTAATGAAAGGGGAAAGATGTGCACAAAAATAAGAAGTTGTTCATTGTAAAATGGTGTAATAAGGATTTAAATGAAGCACTGTAATTCTGAACAGCCATACAGGGTCTCATTCCGTCTTATGTTTCATATCAAACTACCAAAAAATTCACATTTCACATGATCATAGGGAAACGCAGAGGACAAACACAGTAAATTGTAAGACTAACTGAACTCAACTGGACAACATGAAAGTTTTTCCAGTACTCATTTGAACATCAAACTAGACTAATTGAATATTACAACATGCAGGAGTAGATGATACTTTAACCAATCGTAGTTCATAATTATCCCACAATCGAAACACATGGAATTTAAACTAATGTTACGGGACTGAAAAGAAAAAGAAGAAATGAACCCTATCCTTGAAACAAATGGTTAATCTGAATCTCCTGAAGCGATTAATCCTCCATCCATGCTCATTGATTCTGCGCAAGATCTGGGTTAAAGTATCATGAAGCTTATTTGGGAGTCAACTGAATCTCTGAAACTAGAACTTGAGACACCTAATATTGGATCCATCAACGTATCATGAAGCTTAAAATTCAACCCAGGAAGGGGTAAAACATTGGAATTGTAGCTACCATAATATAACTTACTACATTGCAGAGTCAATCCACAGCCAATGTACGTCAATTTACCCATCAAAACAAGAAGAAAAGAAAATACACATCCAATGTATTATATAGGGTATGTTAACAAGCTTTCCATTTCATATATGTGGAAAATTAGAGGAGCTTAAAAAGAGATGCAAGATCGCAATTTCTAGTGCAAAAAATTAAGGCCACTTACAGAACAATCTGCTATCACTTAGCAGTTTGATCCCCATGGCCGGCAGTTGTAGCAGGTAGGAAAAAAGGATCTTTTCTGTTTGCGTAGATATCAAATAAATAAATCGAGTATCTTCTAACCAGCTTCCTGCAGTCGCCAACTGCTTTGGAGTCGAATTTCTCCAATTCTTCCATAGATTTAATAAGATCACCTTTGCAGTCCTTGTCCATTAGAAACTTGGCCAAAGTAGTACACCTGTTAAGAGAAAATATCAATCCATGCAAAAAGTGTATGAAAATGGAAAACCAAGAAAAGATACTACTGTTGATTCTTCTCATTTCCAATTTGTATTTGGAAATAGTTATAAGCATTTTGCTGGCAGCTTTCTTGCCCTGTGCACGTGCAAGCACAAACAAGAAAATAGCTTGCTCCAACCGTTCCCGTGACAACTAAAGATATGACCATCTAGGGAAGGCTGCAAATCTTTTATCTGATAATCATGGAAAATTCAACCACTACACTTTCATGTGCCACCCAACTCTATTCATAATCGATATACAAAGTTCACAGTCAGTGCAGATACTGAAATTTCATATTAATGAGTGAGGTAATGTACGTCAATTTCATACTTACAGGATCATCTAATTATGTCTGCACTAACTGAATTGAGAATTTACAACCACAAGTTTGCAGTAAGTATAATATGTGCTATATATGACTGGGATATGAGAAAAGGGTAAATGTATGATATGCTCTAACTACCGCCAAAGTAAATTTCACAGCAGATTATAAAAAGAGTCCATGCAGTAAATTGAGCAATTGAACATAGACAGTATTTGCATGTAAACCGATAAGCTTAGAGATTCTTGCAACATTGAAAAATCCAATGTATTGTAACTGCAAAAACAGCAATTTCATGCAGTTTTAAGTGTAATAGAATTGGAAACGAAAGAAAGGTGTTCAGAATTATTTATATACCTGAGTGTGTCACTGTCAATGACCAACCCCTTGGGAGATATTTCATCTTCGGATATTTCCTGTCGACAGAGAGCACAAACAGCTCTCATACAAAGCACAGGATCCGCTTCAAATGAAGAAAGCATATCAGCCTCTGATTTCCATTTCATTTCGTGTTTGTTCCTATTCCAATTTTTCGTCGCCAGCATATCCAGTGGGTCGCCAAGAGGATTTTCAGATTCGTCATCTGAGTCTGAGACCAAGTTTACAAAAGTCTTCTTACTCATTTCTGGATTATCTTGAGATGATGATCCATGTTGAAATGGTCTCCCTTCCGAACAGCCCCAACTCTTCCCTTCCTCAACGTTTTCACCCCCACTTGCTAAATGTAGACTTCCAGAAGAAATGTTCATAGCAGAGTATTTGTGAAATCCAGAATCCAATTGACGACATTTATTGATGCAAACGCCATGCACATTAAGCATCTTCTCTTTGGTTTTAAATTCATACACACAGGAATCCTTCCTCCCTCCACTACTGCTTTCAGCATTAAGTGTGCTCATGTTGTCTTTTTCTCTTTGGTTTTCACCAGTTTCAGTAATTTCATTCTGCCAACCCCGCACTTCAGACTCAATCTTTTCAGAATTAGGAAATTCTTCACATCTCAATATTGAATTTTCCTTCCCACTCCTCGGGACTAGGCTCTGCAGATTAGAAACGCAAGACACTTCACATCGCATTGCTGAATTTTCAGTTTCCATCTTCAAGACTAGACTCTCCAAATCGGAACACTTGTTTTTCCAATATTCAACTGCATCCTCAGCTTTAGCAGCAGTCTTTCTAATTTCTAACTCTGGATACTTACCCTGGAGTGTAGTGAACTCCGCATTCTTCTTCTCAAGCTCCACTTTCTGTTTCTCAAGTTCCACACACAATTCAAAACACTTACTCTTATAATGCTCAAGACTCTCCAACTCAACCACAGGTTCCCTAATTTTTGTTAATGATTTCAGGTCTCCAGACCTTTCCGTTTGTTCGACGGTTTTCCTCTTCGTCCCAATTTTGGCAGAATCACCACCTTCTATGATTGTATTAGCTGGATTAAAAATTGACAATTAGTTAGACAATGCAATGAAATGCAATTATTCCTCTGGGGACGTACTTAACTATGAAATTTGCCAGTTACAATAATTTCGAACATGAAAGTAAACGAAACCAACAACAACCTAAAAAATCACTTATATGAAGAAATAAGAATTACTCACAGGTATCATCACTAGTAGCTGGATGAATTTCTCCTGTTTTATCTTCCTCCGTTACCTTCTTCATCCGTTTTGAGCTCCTAATTTCCACGGGACCAGTAGCACCTTCACCATCTCCACGTCTCTTCTGAAGAAACTTTAGATTGTAATGTTTTTCACAATATCTTGTCTTAGGAACACTGTCATCACCAGCAGCAGTGCCATAACTCATGCTAAAATTCTTGCATCTCCATCCTCCACCACCAGTCATATAACAATACTTTTCATTTGGATGCAACTTCTTCTTCTTCTTCTCCGTCTCCTTCTTCAAAGAAGGATATTCTGTTAATAAATCTTTAGAATCTAGTTCTCCGGACCCTTGTGTTCTTTGGACATTTTCCCTCTTCCTCTTGGTCCCAATATTGGCAGAACCACTTTCTATAAATGTATCAGCTGGATAGAAAATTCCAAATTAATTAGATAATGGAATGATTCTTACTCTTCTTTTGGGGGGGTTAAGTTAACAGATGAAACTATGAAATTCCTCAATTATTCATCATAAAACTAAATACATGTACAAAACAAGCAATAACATAAAAAATCACAGAAATTAAGATGTACATTAAAACAACAAGAGAGAAATGTATGTAAGAATTACTCACTAGTAGGTAGTAGAATTCCTCCTGTTTCATCAAGCGACTGGTCCATTATCTTCTGCCTCCGTTTGGAGCCCCTAATTTCCACAGGAGCAGTAGCAGTACTACAACCTGCACCTTCACCATCTCGACTTCTCTTTTTAAGATTCTTATAGTAATTTACATAATAATTGTAATGTTTTTCACAATATTTTGTCTTAGGAACACTATCATCATCAGCAGCAGCACCATGACCCATCCTAAAATTCTTGCATCTCCATCCCCAACCAGCAGTTTGACAACAATACTGTTGAGGCAGCTTCTTCTTATCCATCTCCTTCTTCTTTTTCGTCTTGGTCCCAACATTGGCAGAGCCACCTTGTATATGAGCTGCATATATAGAGAAATTTCAATTAGTTAGAAAATGGAATGATTTTAGTCTTCCTTCTTATCAATCAAACTAATAATTTTGGAAATCCTAAATTAACATACAGTGTTGGTTCCCTAGTTCCTGTCAATAATTTTAGTTTTCAGATCATTTTCTCTTTGCCCCAATTAGTTAGACATTGCAGTGATTCTTACTTACTCTTCCTTAAATCAACAGATGAAACTTTGAAATTTCTCAATTAGGTATCTTAATTCAAAGCAAAGTAAACAAAATTAAAGATAGATTGAGAAATGTATGTAAGATTTACTCACAGGTATGATCAAGGGACCGGTCATCTCCTTCCTCCTCCATTTCGATCCCCTAGTTTCTACACCAGTAGCACTACTACAACCTACAGCTACATTTGTATTCTTCAACTTCTCTTCTTTCTTCTTGGTTAGCCTGTTTCAACAAAAATCCTCAAAAACTTTGTAATGTTTTTCACAATAACCCAATTCATTATCAACACTAGCATTCTTGCATCTCCATTTCCCAAATTTTCTTCTGCACATCTGTTCATCACCAGCAGCCTTCTTCCTCCTCCCCATTACAACAACAGCAAAACAGGAATCTAAAGTTTGCCCTACAAATGAAATCAGATCAGTAATCCAAGTGAAGAAGAAGTAGATCTACAACTACATTTATGTCTATGAAGCCTTGTTAGGTGAGGTTTTCCTTCCTTTGTCTATTATACCCTTGAATTTTTGCCCTGCTGTGAAACTCATAAGAGGGGCTTTTAGTGAAGATTTTACTACTGTAAAAGTAAAAGCTGTAGTAATCTATGTTTTTACAGCTGTAATGAAGTAAAATCTACTCCTAAGATTTGTTCACTTACGTGGGTCAGTAAAAACAATACACGACTGGCTATGGGGAAAATGACCTCTCTTTGATGGGTCACTTCAAACTGTCTCTTAGAGGTTGACCACTCGGACTCAACCTTGGCTTCAACTCAGCTGGAAATTTTGACTTTGAGCTTCAGGTCAGGTCAGGTCACTATTTAATGTATCATTTATGTCCAAAGAAATTTTCCCATGGCCAAAAGGAAATCTGGATAACAAGTGCAAATGATAAAGGAAAGAAACGGAACTCTTATGAAACAAGCACAGCATCCACATTCAAGGAGTACATAACACTATTGTGATACCATATGTAAGATGCCTCATTTAAGCCCAACTGACGTCACACACTGTCATCAAGGCACTACAAGAGCGACTCTGCTGGGACAAAGATAACCTGCACACTACTTTGCACACAGTTCATAGGTAATAAACTTGCAGATGTGGAAATCCTGCAGTTACCAAAGTATAACAACACTTGGAAATGCAATTAACATACTAAAGAATTTCTCATGTACACATCTCAACCCAGAAACCGCGAAAAATTGCATCACCTGCCAAACCTGTCAAAAATCGAACCACTGGAAATGTAGTATTACAAGTTGGAACACTAATTCTCAAAACTTGAAGGGCTGATTTCAAAACACTAAATCCTAACATTTGAATAACAGAATCAATTGCTGAAATGCCACTTGATTTTGACAAGAACCACATAATGAAAGAATCAAAGAACCTCGTACAAGAAGAATTTTTAATGAAAGATAACCAGTTGGTAGTAATCTTGATCACGGTGTCAGTAAACGTCCACAGTAGATGAGTTGCAAAATTACAAAGTAAGTTTTGAATTCAACAATTGGAATCATGAACTACTGATTTGTATACAGTTTCTTGGAATCTAGATGCAAAGGTTTGAGAAGCAACAACTGATGAATCCGAACAAATTGAATGGTCTAACAAATATGATAAGACTTACAGATATGTCAATTTCCATGAAAATCCAGTACTCAACGGATATATCAAAGCAATAAGAAATCTTAAATAAACAGGATATGATGTAATTATCTAAAATCAATCCGAAAAACCGTTGCATCTAGAGTGGACTAGTAATTTCAGATGGTGTTGGCAAGCTGGTATGTCTCAGCTTTTCCTTTGACAAAATAAAATACTATTACAACATAATGTCTTAAGAAAACTAAATCACACAAGAACTGCCAATGAAACATAATTACAAGTTACAACACACCCCAAGAGATGCAACTTTCTGTAACCAGAAAAATTTGCAACACAGATTACTCAGACCCCGTAAGATACACCCATGACACTAGATTACGTGTTTCATTCAAACTTTGCAAAAACAGTCAACTACCTTGTTACTGGTTGTCTGGTTCCATTTCAAAAATATAGAGACATATCCAAAACCAAAGGGGTAATCTAGCTTTAATTTTTATCAGTTCCATGAGCTAAACAAGGGTTGGTTTTCTCCATGTACACCTACTAAAGCAACCTGAAGTGTGACTACCACTAGTAATGTTAACTAACTTGTCATCAATAGATTCAAGATTCATATCAACTTCGCAACTGAAATCTGCAGAAGTAAACTGTTTATTCACACAAAGACCAATTTCCGCCTCTACAAGAATCCAACTTTTCCATATCGAATGTTAGTCCTTCTCTTCAAGATACTCTTATATTCCTAGGGGAAAAAAAGAGAGATACTCTTATTTGGGAATAAACTGAGTCTCTGAAACTAGAACTTGAGGCACCTAAAATTGATCCATCATAGTATCAGTAGGCTTAAAATTCAAGCAACCATAATATAATTTACTACATTGCAAAGTCCAATACACAGCAAATGTACGTCAATTTACCAGACAAAAAAAAAAAAAAAAAAACACATTCAAAGTATTATCTGCTAGTGCAGTATGTTAACCAGTTTTCCGTTTCATGTGTACAAAATTAGAGGAGGGTTAAAAGGAGATGCAAGATTGCAATGTCTAGTGCAAAAAAGTTAAGGCCACTTACACAACAATCTGCTATCACTTAGCAGTTTGATCCACATTGCTGGAAATTGTAGCAGGTAGGAAGAAAGGATCTTTTCTTTTTTTGTAGATATCAAATAAATACATCGAGTATCTTCTAACCAGCTTCTTGCAGTCACCAACCGCTTTAGAATCGAATTTCTCCAATTCTTTCATAGACTTCTTAACATCACCTTTGCAGTCGTTGTCCATTAGAAACTTGGCCAAAGTAGTACACCTGTTCAGAGAAAATATCAATCCAGGCCAAAAGAGTATGAAAATGACAAAGCAAGAAAAGGTACTACTGTTGATTCTTCTCATTTCCAATTTGTATTTGGAAATAGTTATAAACATTTTGCTGGCTGGCTTTCTTGCCCTGTGCACGTGCAGCAAAATAGCTTGCCCCCGCCGTTCAAGTGACAACTACAGATATGACATCTAGCGAAGGCTGCAAATCATTTATCTGACAATTATGGATAATTAGACCACTACACTTTCTTTTACCACCCAACTTTGTTCACAGTCAGTGCAGATACTGAAATTTATTAGATGAGTGAGGTAATGTCGACGCCAATTTCATATTTACAGGACCATCTAACTATGTCTCCACTAACTGAATTGAGAATCTACAACCACAAGTTTGCAGTAAGTATAAAATGTGCTATATATATGACTGGGATATGAGAAAAGGGTAAATGTATGATATGGTCATTTCCCCCTGACTAATTTTGATTCCTAAGAAAACTCAAGTCTTCAGACTTGGAATATACAAGTAATAATGCTCTAAATACCGCCAAAGTATGTAATTTTGCAGCAGATTATATAAAGAGTCCATGCAGTAAATTGAGCAATTGAACATAGGAAGTATTTGAATGTAAACCGATAATCTTAGAGATTCTTGCAACATTGAACAAGCTAATGTATTGTAACTCCACAAACAGTCATGCAGGTTTAGATGTAATCAAATTGGAAATGAAAGAACAGCGTACAGAATTATCAAAATACCTGAGCGTGTCACTGTCAATGACCAACCCCTTGGGTGATATTTCATCTTCGGATATTTCCTGTCGATAGAGAGCACAAACAGCTCTCATACAGAGACCAGGATCCTCTTCAAATGAAGAAAGCATATCAACCTCTGATTTCCATTTCATTTCGTGTTTGTTCCTATTCCAATTTTTCGTCGCCAGCATATCCATTGGGTCGCCAAGAGAATCTACAGATTCATCATCCGAGTCTGAGACCAAGTTCACAAAAATTTTCTTACTCATTTCTAGATGAGCTTGAGATGATGATCCATGTTCAAATGGTCTCCCTTCCGAACAGCCCCAACCCTTCCCTTCCTCCACGTTTTCACCCCCACTTGCTAAATGAAGACTTCCACAAGAAATGTTCAGAGCAGAGTATTTGGGAAATTCGGACTCTGATTTATGATGTTTGTTGACGTCGGTTTTCAGTTCATCCACACGAGAATCCTTCCTCCCTCCACTGCTGGTTTCAGCATTAAGTGTGCTCTTGTTGTCTTTATCTCTTTGGTTTTCACTAGTTTTAGTAATTTCATTCTGCGAACCCCGCACTTCAGACTCAATCTTTTCAAAATTACGTAATTCTTCACATCTCAATATTGAACTTTCCTTCCCATTCCTTGTGACTAGGCTCTCCAAATTAGAAACGCGAGACACTCCACACTGCATTGTTGGATTTTGAATTTTCATCCTCAGGACTAGACTCTCTTGGTTTCCACCAGTTTCAGTAATTTCATTCTCCGAACCCCGCACTTCAGACTCAATCTTCTCAGAATTCCGCAATTCTTCACATCTCAAAATTGAGCTTTCCTTTCCATTACTGGTGATTAGGCTGTCCAAATTAGAAACGCGAGACACTTCACATCGCATGGTTGAATTTTCAGCTTCCATCTTCAGGACTAGACTCTCTAAATCCGAACACTTGTTTCTCCAATATTTAACTGCATCCACATCTTCAGCAGGAGTCTTTTTAGTTTCTAATTCCGCATACTTACCCTGGAGTTTAGTGCACTCGATTTCCTTCTTCTCAAGCTCCACTTTCTTATTCTCAAGCTCCACAGACAATTCAGAACACTTACTCTTATAATGTTCCAGACTCTCCAATTCAGCCACAGGTTCCCCAATTTTTTTAATGAATTTAGGTTACCAGACCTTTCCGGTTTTTCGACTTTTTTCCTCTTCGTCCCAATTTTGGCAGAACCTGGATCAAAAATTCCCAATTAGTTAGACAATGCAAAGAAACAATTCCTCTGGGGGACGACTTAACTATGAATTCTCAGTTATCATATTTTAAACATGTAAGCAAACGAAATGGACAACAACAACCGAAATAACGGATGAAACTATGAAATTTGTTCAACTAGTTGCCATAATATCAGACATGAAAGCAAACTAAACCAACAAATGAAGATATAAGAATTACTCACAGGTATCATTACTCGTAGCTGGTTGAATTTCTTCTGTTTCATCTTCCTCCGTTACGTTCTTCGTCCGTTTTGAGCTCCTAATTTCCACAGGACCAGTGGCAGTACTACAACCTGCACTTTCACCATCCCCACATCTCTTCTTAAGAAGATTCTTATAGGACTTTACACGGCAATTGTAATGTTTTTCACAATATCTTGTCTTAAGAACAGAATCATCACCAGAAGCACCAAGACCCATCCTCAAATTCTTGCATCTCCATCTTTTACCATCAGTTTGACAACAATACTGTTGGGGCAGATTTTTCTTCTCCATATCCTCCTCGGTTTCTATATGACCTGTACCTGCACCTTCACCATCTCTACTTTTCTTCTTAACATTCTCATAATAATTTGCACGAAGAATGTAATGCTTTTCACAATGTTTAGACTTAGGAACACTATTTTCATTATCAGCAGCACCAAGACCCATCCTAAAATTCTTGCATCTCCATCCTCCAAAACCAGTTATAGCACAATACTGTTCATCTGGAGGTATCTCATCCTTCCCAATCCCCTTCTTCTTCTTCATCATCTTATTTGAAGTGATCAAAGGAGGATTTTCAGTTAAGAAATCTGTAGAATCTAGTTCTCCAGACTCTTCTGTTCCTTCCACAATTTTCCTCTTGGTCCCAACACTGGCAGAACCAACGTCTATATAGAAAATTCCCAATTGGTTAGACAATTACTTAAAATCAACAGATGAAACTATGAAATTTCTCAATTATTTATCACAAAATTTAGGCATCTAAGCAAACAAAACGGAACAAAAACATGAAAAATCACAGAAATTAAAATACATTGAAACAACAAGAGAGAAATGTATGTAAGAATTACTCACTAGTAGGTAGTGGTTGAGTTCCTCCTGTTTCATCAAGGGACTGATCTGTTACCTTCTTCCTCGATTTAGATCCCCTAGTTTCTACACCAGTAGCACTACAACTTGCACCTTCACCATCTCCACTTGTATTCTTCAACTTCTCCTCCTCCTTCTTGGTTAGCCGCCTTTTGCTACAAGAATCTGTAATAGCCTTGTAATGTTTTTCACAATAACCCAATTCATTATCAACACTAGCATTCTTGCATCTCCATTTCCCAAATTTTCTTCTGCACATCTGTTCATCACCAGCAGGCTTCTTCTTCCTCCCCATTACAACAACAGCAAAACAGGAATCTAAAATTTGCCCTAGAAATGAAATCAAATTTCTAATCCAAGTGAAGAAGAAAGTAGATCTACAACAATATTTATGCCTAAAGTACAACTCTGGTAGTGGTGGGTGAGGTTTTTCTTTCTTTTGTCTATAATACCCTTGCATTTATGCCCTGTTGGGAGCTTCATACAAGGGGCTTTTTAGTCCTAAGATTGTTTAGTTACGTGGGTAACCATACACTGGGGAAATGGGGGTTGAATGACCTCTCTCTGATGGGTCACTTCAAACTGTCAAAACAAGTCCTGCAAAATAAAGGGGGTACAGGACACTACTACTATCAGAGATAAGCAAGTGTGTAGAGGTTGACCACTCGGACTCGACCTTGGCTTGAAGTCAACTCGAAATATTGACTTTGAGCTTCAGGTCAGGTCACTATTAAATGTATCATTTATGTCCAAAATCTTTCCTCATTGGCCCATGAGAGATAGTCTCAGCTGGATAACAAGTGCACAGCATCCACATTCAAGGAGTACAGAACACTATTCTATACCATGTAACATGCTTCAGTTAAGCCGAACTGTCTAACACCAACACTGGCGGCTGTGATGATTCTTAACAAGCTATAATGCCAGATTCAGAACACCTCCAGCATCACACACTGTCATCAAAGCACTACAAGAGCAACTGCTGGGACAAACATAACCTGTAAACTACTATGCACACAGTTCGTAGGAAATAAGCACCGCGAGCGTGGTACAGTCGCATTGACAAATACTTCTCTATTAGAAAAATCGGCCAGAAAAACCTTTATTTTTAACCTGGCTAAATTGTGGCCTATGCCATTAATTTGGGCCTACACTACCGGACAAAAAAAGATTATTAAGAGATGAAACTACCAACTTACCCTTTATCAAATATCAATACTACCTATGTGTCCCCATTAAATCCTAATTATAAAATTAAAAATTAAAATCAAAATCATAAAACTCAAATCATAAAATTAAAAACCAAAATCAAAATCAAAATCATAAACCTAAATCATAAAATTAAAAACTAAAATCAAAATCAAATTTATTTTCATCTCCACTTCAACTGATTCTTCTTCTCAATCTAAACTAGGTTTTAGTAACATGCAATCGCTCAAAAATTGAAAATTTTGAAATCAAATTTTTCCGGGTTTACTAGAATCGGTTAACGTTAATGTACATGTGATCCGATTGCAAATAGAAACGGTTTATGTTCATGCCCACAAAGACCGATTATCCTAGATATGTTTTGTGGTTCGAGAAATTTGAACCAGAATCGGTCAATGTTAATGTCCACATAACCCGATTGTATACCATTTGAATTCATAACTGCTTAGCTCATAATCGGATTACATTAGCACTTATAAAAACCGATTACTGATGTATAATGCTAGAATCGGATCTTATATGTGTGTCGAGTAAACCGATTGTTATAAGAAAAAATTCACAATTTTTCTGTATCTTTTTTTTTTTGTTAGAATCGGATTACATGAGCACTTTTATAAACCAATTCCTGTTGTGCAATGTCAATAATCGGTTTTTATGTGTGTATCGTGTAAACCGATTCTGGTTATACCCAAATTGAAAATGAGTATGAATATGATTTTACACAATATCGAAACGAGTATGATTTCATACTCGATCTCAAAACGAGTATATGAATTTATACGCGAACTGAAATCGAGTATGAAATCATACTCATTTTTAGATTGAGTATGATTTAAATTATGTTTGATTTTTTTTCTTTCCCATAATCGCTTTTTTGTGTACATTTATAATAACCGATTCTAGTTTTTTTTATGAATTGAAAAAATCAACCCAGAATCGGTTTATGAGAGCACGAACATATACCGATTCTGGTTTGATTTTTTTGGGATAATTTACGTTACCTCCCCTGGCCAAGATCATAATTAGCGTTACCTCCCCTACATAAATTAAATTAGTGAAACCTCCCCTCGTTACATTTTCCGTCCAAAGCTGGTTATCCCAGTCAGCAATTTTGTACACGTGGACTAGTTTTTACACGTGGACTTTGACTGATGATGATGGCAAAGGTTAATGCTTTGAACCAACTGGTGCCTAATTTTAGGTACCTGGCAAACCATGGCAACCCATAGCGTCCAAGGAAAGATCAAAATTAAAGTTGGGAAACCAACCTCTGCTAACTAGATTTCGTCTTCCCAGCAAACTTTGCAACATAGTCAGCTTTACTAGATCTATTGTTAACGAAACTTAAAGACAATTCAAAAAAAGGCAAATCCAGTATTAATTTCCGTAATTAGATTTTAGGCACCACATAATCAGTTCCATGAGCTAAATGAGTGACTCGTTTTTCCCATTGACTACCATAATATCGCTTACTATATAAGAGAGTTGATGCACATCGGAAGTACTATTTAGAATATTAACCAGTTTTTCTGTCTAATGTGTACAAAATTGGAGATGCCAGATTGAAATGCCTAGTCAAAAAAGTGAAGGCCACTTAGAGAACAGTTTATCATTTTGCAGTTTGATCTCCATGGCTAGCAGTTGTAGCTGGAAGGGAAAAAGGATCTTTCCCGTTTTCGTAGATATAGAAAAAGTACGGCGAGTATATTTTAGCAAGCTTCTTGCAGTCGTCAACCGCTGTAGAATCAAATATCTCCAAGTCTTTCACCGACTTCTTTAAGTCACCTTTGCAGTCCCCGTCCATTAGAAACTTTGCCAAAGCAGTACACCTGTTAAGAGAACATATCAATCCAGGCCAAAAGTATATGAAAACGGTAAACCAAGAAAAAGATACTACTGTTGATTCTTCTCATTTCTATTTTGTAATTGGAGATAACTATTGAACATTTTGATTCTCCTAAGAATAAAGATAAGTCTTCAGGCATTGTGATATACAAGTAATGATGCTCTAAACTAATCGAAGTTTGCAGGTGCAATCTTGTTTTTTAGAGACCGAAAGCAAATCCCTATGGAAACTGCCCATCGGTGCAAGCATCATTTCTAAAACATAACACTAACAGTAACATTCTTTAAGCGCTTGCACCTGTCACTTGGGCGTCTTAGCAGTGGATACAGAAGCAAAGAGAGAACATACTTTTCTAAGTTAAAGCCAAGTAACACAGGATCTGCATCATTCAGATGAGATGTTAATAACTTAACCTATGAATTTCGCAGCAGAGTACGAAAAGAGTCCATGCAATAAATTAAGCAATTGAAGATTGACTGTATATAAATGTAAACTAACAAGCTTACAAATTCTAGCAACAGAGTGTGAAAAGAGTCCATGCAGTAATCTCATGCAGTTTAAGAATAATCAAATTGGAAATGAAGGAAAAATGAACAGAATTCTTGATATACCTGAGTTTTTCGTCAGGAAGCAACAACCTCTTGAGAAGTATTTCGTCTTCATGTCGATATAGAGCACACACAGCTTTCATACAGAGCTCGATATCTTCTTGAAATGAAGAAGCCATGTCATCATCAGACTCCCATTTCATTTTGTCAGATTTTCCAAGGATTTGACCATGACTCTTAGAATCTCCAGATTTTCCATGCATTCCACCATGACTACCAGAATATTCAGATTCGACAACACCTTCGTCATCAGAGACCAAATTCACAAAACCAGGTGTTTCCAAATGATCTTTTGGTGGTCTCTCCTCCTCCAAACAGCCCCAACCTTTCTTCCTTTCGTTAACGTTTTCAGTCTGATTTGGTAAATGTAGATTTCCACCGCCATCCTGCAAACCCCACGCTTCAGATTCAATTATCCTTTCAGAATTATGCAATTCTGAACATCTCAATATTGAATTTTCGTGTCCATTCCTCGGGACTAGGCTCTCGAAATTAGAAACGCGAGAAGCTTCACATCTCATTGTTGAATTTTCAAGTTCCAACCTCAGGACTAGACTCTCCAAGTCAGAACACTTGTTTTTCCAGTATTTAGTTGCATCCTCATCTTTAGCATTACTCTTACTAGTTTCATCTACCTCTGCTAATTTACCCTTGAGTTTAGTGAACTCACTCTCATCTTCTCAAGCTCCACATTCTTCTTCTTAAGCTCCGCTTTCATCTTCTCAAGCTCCACAGACGATTCAAAGCACTTACTTTTAAAGTTCTCCAGGCTCTCTGATTCAACTATACGTTCTCCAGACTCTTCTGTTGTTTCGACATTTTTCCTCTTCCTCGAAATGTTTGCAGAACCACCTTCTACGATTGTATCAGCTGGATTGAAAATGTTCTCAATTAGTGAGACGACCAATGCAATGATTCCACTTGGGGACTTAACTATGAAATTTCTCAGTATCATAAATGAACCGGTGAAACTATCGATATTTTTCATTTAGTTATCATAATTTCAAACATGAAAGCAAACTAAACCAACAACATAAAAATCACTTATGTGAAGATCTAAGAATTACTCACAGGTATTATCACTAGTAGCTGGTTGAATTTCTCCTGTTTCATCCTCTTCCGTTGCCGTCTTCCTCCGTTTCAAGCGCCTAATTTCCACAGGACCAGTAGCAGTACTACAACCTGCATCTGCACCTCCACCATCTCCACTTCTCTTACTATTCTCATAATACTTTGCACGAATAATGTAATGCTTTTCACAATATTTTGTCTTAGGAACACTAGCATCATCACCAGCAGCACCACGACTCCTCATCCTAAAATTCTTGCATCTCCATTCTTTACCATTAGATTGACAACAATACTGTTCATCTGGAGGCAGCTTCTTCTCCATCTCCTTCTTCTTATTCATCATCTTATTTGAAGTGATCAAAGGAGGATTTGCTGTTAATAAATCTGTAAAATCTAGTTCTCCAGACTCTTCTGTTCTTTTCACTGCATCGGCAGAACCAACTTCTATATCAGCTGGACATACAGAAAATTCCCAATTAGTTAGACAATGCAATGATTCTTACTCTTCCTCCTTTAGGGGGGACTTAAATCAACAGACGAATCTATGTAATTTCTCAATTATTTATCATTAAATTCAGACATCTAAGCAAATAAAACAAAGAAGAACATCAAAAATCGCAGAAATTAAAATACATTGAAACAACAAGAGAGAAATGTATGTAAGAATTACTCACTGGTAGGTGGTTGAATTCTTCCTGTTTCATCAAGGGACTGGTCCATTACCTTCCTCGATTTAGATCCCTTAGTTTCCACAGCAGTAGCACTACAACTTGCACCTTCACCATCTCCACTTGTATTCTTCAACTTCTTCTTCTTGGTTAGCCGCCTTTTGCTACAGAAATCTGCATAAGCCTTGTAATGTTTTTCACAATATTGAAATTTATTATCACTCCTCACATCCTTGCATTTCCATTTCCCAAAGGTTCTTCTGCAGATCTGTTCATCACCACCATCCTTCTTCTTCCCCATTACAAGAACAGCAAAACAAAAACCTAATATTTGCTAATGAAATCAGATCACAAATCCAAGTGAAGATGAAAGTAGATGATACTTGAAGTATGAAGCCTCAAGTACAGCTGGTAGGTGAGGTTTTCATTCTTTTGCCTATTATACCCTCGCAATTTTGACTCATACGAAGGGCATTTTAGTCATACGGTTTTCTTTCCTACTGCTGTAATGAAGTAAAATAAAGAAAATGTAGTTATCACAGTGCTGTAAAATCTACTCCTAATATTGTGCGCTTACGTGGGTGAGTATAAACCATACACGATTAGCTATGGGGAAATGGGGTTGAATGACCTCTCTTTGATGGGTCACTTCAAACTGTCAAAAGGGGTCCTGCAAAATAAAGGGTACACTACAATCAGAGATAAGGAAATGTGTAGAGGTTGACCAAAATCTGGAAATTTTGACGTTGAGCTTTAGTTCACTATTAAATGTATTATTTATGTCCAAAATCTTTCTTCTGCCCATGGGAAAATAGTCTCAGCTAGATAACAGGTGCCAATGAGAAAGGAAAGAAATGGAACTCCACATTCAAGGAATACATAATACCACTGATGATACTTCACAAGCTATAATGCTGGGACAAAGATAAAAACACTAGGAAATGCCCTCATGTACACATCTCAACCCCGAAACCACGAAAAAATTGCATCACTTGTCAATTTAGCAGAACTGGCAACTTGCAAACAAGAATCGAACCAACGATAATGTAGTATCACAAATTGGAACACTAGTTCTTAAAGGACTAATTTCTAAGCACTAAATCCAAGCATTTGAATAAGAGAATCAATTTCTGAAGTTCCACTTGATTTGGAGCACAACCATATAATGAAAAAAATCAAAGAACCTCCTAAAGGAAGAACTTTTAATAAAACATCACATTAAGTAATAATCTTCATCACGGCATCGGTAAACTTCCAGAGTAGATGATTTGCCTATCTTGGATGCAAGATGCAAAGGTTTGAGAAGCAAGAACTGATAAATCTGAACAAATTGAATGCTGTAACAAATATAATAAGACTCAGATAAACAGGGTACGATGTAAGAATTTATCTAAAATCATTCCTAAAGAGGAGGAAGTCTACTAATTGCAGATGGTGTTGGCGGGCTGGGCTGTCTCAGCTTTGCCTTTGTCACAAGAAGTGGTAATGAAACTTAATTACAAGTTACAACAGACCCCAAGAGATGCTCCTTACCAGAAAAATTTACAGCACAGAATTTTTCACTAACTATGCAACAGCAGTCAACACTTGTTACTAGTTCTATTGACAAAATTAAGAGACATTGCAATCCAAAAACATAAGGCGGTAATCTAGTTTTAATTTCGCTCATAAGATCTTACGCAGAACATTATCAGTTCCATGAGCTAAACAAGGGTTGTTTTCCTCCTACTAAAACAACCTGAAGTGTGACAACCATATTATGAGTTACTACATTGGAGACTCAACACATATTTAGTGAGTCAATACAAATCCAATTAACCACCTAGTATATTAACCAGTTTTATGTTTCATATGCGTACAAAATTAGAGGAGGTTAAAAGGAGATGCAAAATTGCGATGCCTAGTCAAAAAAGTGAAGGCCACTTACACTTATACAGCAGTCTATCACTTAGAAGTTTAATATCCGTGACTGACAGTTGTAGCTGGACGGAAAAAAGGATCTTTTCTGTTTTGGTAGATATCGAATAAATGCATCGAGTATCTTCTAGCCAGCTTCTTGCAGTCATCAACTGCTTTAGAATCTAATGTCTCCAAATCTATCACAGACTTCTTCAGGTCCCCTTGGCAGCCCTCGTCCATTAGAAACTTGGCCAAAGTAGTACACCTGTTAAGAGAAAATATCAAAGTATGCCAAAAGTGTATCAAACCGCAAAACCAAAAATGATACTACTATTGGTTCTTCTCATTTCCATTTTGTAGTTCGGAATAACTTTAGCCATTTTGCAGGCTGGCTTTCCTGCCCGGTGCACATGCAGACACGCGCAAGAAAATAGCTTGCTCCACTGTTCACATGACAGCTACAGATATAAAATCTGGGGAAGGCAGCAAATCTTTAATCTGACAATCATAGAAAAGTCGACCACTAAACTTTCATGTTCCACCCAACTCTGTTGATAATTGATATACAAAATCCACAGTCAGTGCAGATACCGAAGTTTCATAATGAGTGAGGTAGTGTCCATGCCAATTGATACTATATACAGGATCATCTAATTATATCTCCACTAACTGTATTGAGAATTCACAACTATAAGTTTGCTAAGGAGATAGAATGTGTTATATTTTGACTGGTATATGACAAAAGGGTAGATTATGATATGGTTATTTCCTTTGATTCATGATATAGATTGAGCAACTTATTGAACATAGACAATTTAAGAATTCTTGCAACAAGCCAATAGATTGTAACTGCAAAAAAAAGTACTTATGCAGGCTTAAGTATAATGAAATTGGAAATGAAGGAAAAGTGTACAGCATTCTTAACTTACCTGAGCGTGTCACTGTGAATGTACAACCCCTTGGGTGATATTTCGTCTTCGGATATTTCCTGTCTATAGAGAGCACAAACAGCTTTCAGACAGAGCTCAGGATCCTCTTCAAACGAAGAAAGCAATTCAGGCTCAGATTTCCATTTCATTCCTTTTTCGTCATTCCCATTCCTATATTTCATCGCCAGCATGTCCATAAGGTCACCATGAGAATTTTTTGAATCAACGGAACCATCAGAATAGCCAAGACTTTCACCACCGTCATCTGGAACCGAGTTAGCAAAAGGCTCCTTACTTATATCCAAATGATCTTGAGATGATGTTCCATGTTGAGATGGTCTATCTTCCGATCTTCCCCAACCCTTCCCCTTCTTCAACGTTCTCACCCCCACTTGGTAAATGCAGACTTCCAGAAGAAATGTTCATAGCAGAGTATATGGGAAATTCAGACAGTGAATCATGATGTTTATTGACACCAACATCATACGCATTCAGCACATTCTCTTTGGTTTTAAACCCACACACATGAGAATCCTCCTTCCCTCCACAGCTTTCACCAGTTTGAGTAATTTCATTCTGCAAACCCCGCGCTTCGGCCTCGATCTTTTCAGAACTACACAACTCTCCACATCTCAATATTGAACTTTCATTTCCATTCCTCAGGACTAGGCTCTGCAAATTAGAACGACGAGACTTTTCACATCTCAATGTTGAATTTTCGAATTCCATCCTTTGGACCAGACTCTCCATATCGGAACACTTGTTCTTCCAATATTTAACGGCATCCTCATCTTTATCAGGAGTAGTTCTAGTTTCTAACTCCCCATACTTACCCTGGAGTATAGTGCACTCCAAATTCCTCTTCTCAAGCTCCACTTTCTGCTTCTCAAGCTCCAATTCCTTCTTCTCAATCTCTTGTTTCTTCTTCTCAAGCTCCAATTCCTTTTTCTCATATTCACCCTGGAGTTTAGTGCACTCCACATTCTTCTTCTCAAGCTCCAAATTCTTCTTCTCAAGCTCCACCTTCATCTTCTCAAGCGCAACTTTATTCTTCTCAAGCTCCACAGACAATTCCAAGCACTTAGTCTTGTAATGCTCCAGAGTCTCCACCTCAATTACAGGTTCACTAATTCCTGTCAATGATTTTAATTCTCCAGAAGTCATTTCGACTCCTTTCCCTTTCGTCCCAATATTGGTAAATCCACCACCACCACCACCTACAATTCCATCAGCTGGATATAAAATCCCCAATTAGTTAGATATTGCAGTGATTCTTACTCCTTTCAGGGGACCAATTCATAAGGGAATTGAACATATGAACAACCAAATTTCTCAATTCTTAAAATATATAAGCAGACAAAACCAAAAGAGGGGAAATCAGAAATGGATGTTAGATTTACTCACAGCTGGTGGTAGGATTAGTAGGTGATTGAATTCCGCCTGTCCTGTCATCTTCCTCCGTTAGCTGCTGCTTCCTCCGCCGTTTCAAGCATCTTGAATCCCTAGTTTCTATATCACTATTAGAATCATCAAATTCATCATCATCATCTCTACATCTCTTCTTACGCTGCTGCTCCATCTTATTTTGGTTTGCCTTGAAATGTTTTTCACAATATCTATTAGTATCATCAGCACCTAAACTCTTCATTCTAAAATTCTTGCATCTCCATTCTAATCCATCATTTACAATACAACGTTGTTCATCTGGAGGTAGTAGGATGAAACTCTGCTCCTGCTTCTTCATCTTCTTCTTCTCCTCCTTGTTAATATCGGTTAGATCTGGAGTTTCAGACTCAGAAGATGATGATGACGCTCCTTTATAATCGAAGGATTATTTCTTAAGAAATTGATGTGAAAATTGTAATGTTTTTGACAAAATTGTAGATCATTATCACCACTCACCTTCTTGCATTTGTTTTTTCTAAATCTGCAAGACTGATCATCACCAGCACCAGCGGCCGCCATTTTCTGAGTTTTCTATATCGCACAGAGGAAAATATCAAGCCCTAGAAATCTCTTAAGAGGAATACAGAATTGGGGAAAAACTTTTATCAAGCTTCCAAGTGGGGAAATGGGCTTTAAAATGTCATACAAGGGCTTTTTAGACACGTTTCTTTAGAAGCTGTATGAAAAATTCGTTCTCTAAAACACTTTTACTTCTAATTTTTATGATTGATAAAGGCTGATACCAGAATTACTGGGGGCTAATACCATTCAGCCGATCCAATGATTAGGATCGCTTAAGATCTTTTTGTCCTATATGAAATGGTATCAGCCCCTAGTAATTTGGTATCATCCTATATCAATCCTGCTAATTTTGATCAGGAAAGAAGTATAAAAGATAAAAATCGACTTATTTTTTATTTATTTTTATATTTTGATCAGTAAAGAATTTGATACTGGCGAGTTTCGAAATCGGATTATCACCCAATAAACTCATTTCTGTGTAGTGAGAAAATTGTTTCTCAACCCAAACAGAAGTGGCCGTAGCAGTTAGGAAAGGTCGTCCCAGTTGAGCCGAACCTCACCTCATGATGGGACGATCGACCCTAGCTGCTATGACAACGGCTATCTTTTGCCTATATAAACATACAGTAACCAACGATTTTAAACACACTATATCTATTCTTTATTTTCAAAAAAGAATCTTCAAATTTCATAAATATTTCTTGTTTTCATTCGTTTCATTCCTTTATGAATCCTAATTAGGAATATGAGGAAGCACAATTATTAGCGGAAGTAGTTTTCAACGATAACAAGAGTTTATGTAGCAGCTTGATTAAATGATGCAGACCATGATACAATTATACATGGGACAAGTTCCGCGAGATCCAACGTCAGCAACTGTATTGACAAGAAGATATATGTGGAGATTTTGAGAGGAAGGTCACGAACAAATGAATGATTATTTTGTTAACAGAAACGTGGACTCGGATCAAGATTTTCAACGTCGCTACTGCATGCCACAATACATGGTAATGCGGGTTATTTAAGAGCCTTGTCGGGTAAACCCTAAATTCAATTATCAATTTGGTGCATGAAACATACGAGGGCGCCATAGTCTTGAACTAAAGGTCATTGCAGCCCTAAGGATTTCTACGCTATGGTTTGCATGTGAATCCTGTGATGAATACATTCATTTGGCAAAACAACCGGATACGATAATCTCAAAATGTTTTGCGAAACTGTAGTCAACCATTTTGGTCCACTTTTTTTATGTCAACCAAAGCAAGATAATGTCGGCCGACTACTAGATGAAAATAAGGAGAGGGGATTTTCAGGAACGCTAGGTAGCCTTGATTGCATGCATTAGGTGTGGTATGGATGTCTATAGTCTTGGGTCTGTATAAGGGCCACTAGACAAAACCAACAATGGTTTTGGAATAGGTAGCTTCTTATGAATGTTGGATATGGCATGCTTTTTTTGGCCTCCCTGGTTGCAACAACGATATCAATATCTTTCCCAAATCACCATTGTTCGACGAATTGAAGTACGTAAATGCTCTAGATGCTAATTTCACCATCAACGACGATAACTATAATGGGATATTTTTTTGACGGAAGGAATTTATCCAGCGTGTTCAACTTTAGTTTAAGCTTACGATGAGATATCTATAAACGAAAAATTTGTCCGTGCTCACAGTTTATTTAACAAAAAACAGATGTCATGTATGAAGGATGTGGAATGGGCATTTGGAATTTTGAAGAGAAAATTTCATATAATTTGTGGACCATATCGTTCGTTTAAATCAATAGAAATAAATAGGATTATGCTCCTCTGCATCATTTTGCACAATATGATGATCGAAAAAACTTAACGGGATAAAAGTTGGGTTCATTATCCAGATAAAGATTTGAGGAAAGAAGCTCAACTCGCCTGGGGTGTGCCCGCAAGAGAGTATATAATGGTAGAATAGGGAATTCAAAAAAGAGGTTTACATTTAAGACTAACGGTTTTGTGGTCTGATTTTGGAAGAAGAAAAGCTAACATGATTTAGTTTTCTTTATCTAAGGTGTTCTCCTCATAAGAATCAACATCAACTGAAGTTGGGCGTTGTTGTTCCTTCTGTGCTTGAATTTCATCAAATTTTTCTTGCCATAATTTCAGGTGTTATCGATTCATCTTTGTCGTGTCCATTCCCAAAATATTCTTTTCAACTTCCTTACGACCTTTCTTCATTTCTAAAGACATTTTCTTACACTCAAATATCTTGACAATATCATTCTTTTTTTGTTTTTTAAAAAATTCTTAAAGCTGAAATTTTGAAGTTGATGATTGTGCAGCATCTTGAGCTTCATTTCTTTGTTTTTTTGTTTTTTGTTTTTTTCACACCCGCTCCTTCCCATTTATCATCTCTTCCATTAATATTGATTTGAATTACTATGTACTTGATCCACCAATGTTGGGGTGAGGGTTTAAGTTCGTTTCTAATGAAGAACAATGAGAACCTTGAGAACCATGTTGGGATTGAATACCATGTTGGGATCCACCAATATTGAAATGGGATTCCTTTGGTACAAAATATCCATCCAACAGATCAGGGTTATATCGGTTCAGCTTTCTGAGGATGTAGAAGCATGTTTTGTGCTTGAAACTCGAACTTCTTGTTCTTTTCCCTTCCTCTCGAGTATTCCTTTACTATAGATACCAATATGTAAATTAGTGTTACAACAAATTGATAAAAGATTTCAAAATCAATTAAACAATTTGAAGTACAACTTACCAGATCGACATCAGTATCACCGCTTCCTCTTTATCGGGTTATTTGCATTATCTGAAGAAAAAACGGGGGTCTAACAACCACACCCAATATTTCGTTTAGGCAATATGTATGAAAAAACTCCAATATAATTCCAAGAGAATCAAATAGACAGTCAGACTCAATCAATGGAAATATATCCAAGAGTTGTACCTATGTTTCATAATATAATAATCAGCAAATCAAACAGATAGAAATCCGCGAGCCTGATTATTAAGTGAAACAACTTGAACGGTACCAAAGACCAATGTTCAAGTGTTAATCAATTTATATCAAAAACCAAAGGTTGGATTATCTAATTGATTGAACTACGCACAACCTGTGATATTTCAATTATACAGAAAATATAATGCATAAAAGAAATAACACAGACATCAGAAATTTTGTTAAAGAGGAAACCGCAAATGCGAGAAAAACCCAGGGACCTAATCCAGATTTGAACACCACACGTGTATTAAGCCGTTCTGAGACACTAGCCTACTCCAAGTTAACTTCGGACTAGAATGTAGTTGAGCCATAACCAATCTCACACTGATCAAGGTACAGTCGCATTCCTTACACCTCTTGAACCACGCCGGATTCTGCGCACTTGATTCCCTTAGCTGATCTCACCCACAACTAAGAGTTGCTACGACCCAAAGTCGAAGACTTGATAAACCAATCTGTCTCACACAGAAAAGTCTATTGAATAGATAAATCTGTCTCCTACAAAAATACCTATGAGTTTTGTTCTGTCTTTTGATAAATTAAGGTGAACAAGAACCAATTGATACACCAGACTTATATTCCGGAAGAACAACCTATTAATATCAATCACCTCACAATAATTATAATCGAATGGTAACGAAACAAGATATCTTAATCGATGTTTGTGACTAGTTTTTATCTTGCCTATCGGAGATTAAATCTCGAGCAAATCTTAGAGAACATAGTACTCAATACGATAGAATAAAGCAAGATCAGAACACAAAACTACAGAGAAAATAGTTGGGTCTGGCTTCACAATCCCAATGAAGTCTTTAAGTCGTTAACCTATAATGGTTTTAGGAAAAATTTAGGTTAAAGGAGAATCGACTCTAGTCGCAACTAGTATCACACAAGAGGTGTGGGGATTAGGTTTCCCAGTTGCTAGAGTTTTCCCTTATATAGTCTTCAAACAGGGTTTGCAATCAATGATACCTTGGTAACAAAGCATTCAATATTCATTGTTATATGAAAACCTAATTAGACTCAAGCTAATATTTTTCAACCGTTAGATCGAACTTAGCTTGTTACACACAAATGAAAAGTGACATCATTTAGATATGGATAACCATACCTAAACGTGTAAACCTTGTTGGCTCAACAATAGTTAACCGAAGTTAGCCATATGAAAACTTTCATATCAACCTTGTTCATCTCAATCACAACAAGTTCAAATGACTCAAATGAAACTAGTTCTAGAGTTGTTCAATTGTTTAGATTCTCATAGAAGTATACAAGACACAAAGCAAAATCGATTTTGATTCACTCGAATCAATTCATGAACATTATAGCCACGATTTGCAAAAGATTGCATTCCTTATTATATAAATGTATTAGTTCATGAACAAACCGATTTTGGAATATAACCTACTCAAGTATGCAAACGTGTACGCATACCTAAGTGGACGAACTTAGTTTGGGTTCGCCATTATGAGAACGTGTACGCATACCTCCAAACTCAGTTGAATTCACAGACTTGAACTTATGCCAGTACGCATATGGGTATGCATACTAAGTTCCCGAACTTTAATTAAACCAACCAGTACGCATACGGGTATGCATACTATGGCTCCCATACTTAGAATAACTTTCAACAGTTAGCATACAAGTACGCACACTATGTTATATCCAATCATGATTAATTGTTCTAAACTCAATTTTCAATCCTTGAAACATTCTCAGAAGACGGGAATAGCTTTTGCTGATTGGGGCCCAGACTTTTTAATTGGGGGCCAAGCACTAGAGGACAAAAAAGGTCACCCAATCCTAATTTGGGTCATCCCTTATAAAAAAAATTTCTAAATGGATAAAATTCCCCTGAGTGATTAGTATTAAGATTTAATTAAGTTGATTAGTGTGATAATTTTGTTTAGGTAAAAATCAGGTTTTGGGATTAAAATTTGGGGAAATTTTAGTTTTGGGTTTATTTTTTTGAGAAGAAGAAGAGTAGTTTTGAGAGGAAAAAACTAGGGTTTTTAGAAATGAGTGATTCAAGTGGAGGGAATGAGGTTGGTGAAGGTTCAAACAATAACCATGATTGTATTGATGGTGAGATTGTCTCTAACAATCCTATGGATAGGATGTTTGATGAAGAGATGTTAATGGAGGAAGCCATGAATAATGGTGGAAATGAAGATCCTACTACTCAAAATGAAGGAACCGATACTCCAAATGAAGAACCCGCACCTCAAAACAATCAGGTAAACCTCATATACTCTTGAAATTGTCTGAATGGTGCTCCAAGGGGTCGATTGATGGTCACTGTTTAAGTCGTCAGTGTGAGAGTCGTTATAGTCGGGGTTGGATTCCTTAACGACTCTTCAAAGTCGTCAGTGAATTGAAACCACCAATGACGACTCCAACCTGCAACTTTTCCATGTTATGAAAAATCGTTAGGTTGGTGTGATAAACACTGACGGCTCTTTTAGCTAGGTCAAAAAGGGTCATTAATTTTGTTTGTTTAGAGACAAACGACTCTAAAACCAGAACTCTCAGTAGATAAAACAATTAGAGTCATCATATATGTATTCGTAGAAGATGACGACCCTATCCCGCCATTTCAAATTTTATGTAGAGTCGTTCGGTGTTTTATTTAATATACTAACGACCCTTATTTGGATTATCATAACTTTTGATTTCATAGAATCATTTCATTGAATCGTAAAAGGCATACATCTTTTATAGCTAATCGAAATACAATAGATAATAACGGTGCACTGATACACATAATCATAAATGGCGTAATTATACATAGTGCCTTCCAAGATAAAGTAGTAATCGTCGAACTCAAACTTTTTCCCACGAAGCTCCTCGTAATAGCCATATGCCTTCCTCAACTGAAAACGCAAACATACTCAGAGTAGTGTTGAAAGCTTTGGATAAGTTTTACCTCTTGTTTAAATACTTACTCTTATAGCACCCAACATATTGGGCATGGCTTCCCTTACGGCCTTGATTTCTCTTTTGAAAACTTCACACTCGAAGAATATCTCCTCGAACCGTTCATTGACGAGTTTCAAAGACCTTGAGTTACAATTTCCGTCTAACGCCATAAAAACTATGAATACACGGTTCCACCAAGCATCCTATGTTTGATCAATGTCTTTTCCTAGATCTTCAAAGTGGTTTGTGACTGTTTTCCAAGCTCCCACAATAGCGCAATTCTCTTCCGAAGTGTAAGTACTAGTCATGGTGTTTCCTCTTCTTTTTCCTCGTGGATAATAAATGTATGAGAATGAATGTGAAGGTTTAGAATTATGGTTTGGGTGAAGAATGGGTCTTTATTTATAGAGATTAAGGACCCAACAGTCATTTTTTTGAATTTTTAACCGTTGCCCGACTCAACCACATTTGGTGAATTCAAAATTCACATTAACTGCATTAAGGATCGTCGTTATGTATATTAAACAAGTGACGACTCTTGATGATAAAAAGTTTCGTTCATGTGTTTTGTTTACTGAATGACGACTCTACCGTCAAATAGTCTCTGTGTCAAGTGACCTTTATAGTCGTTAATATGTTCTTCTCCATAAATGACGACTCATGCCAAGAATTTTAAACAATCTTTAGAGTCGTCACTTTTGCTTTAACGAATCATGACGACCCTTTATGAACTATAGTTATTGCACCAATATTTGAAGTCATGTGTTTTATTGAATCCGAAAAAACATACATGTAGTTGAAATAAAATAGAAGGAAAACACATAAAATTGGTCAATACATTGCGCTATAAAATCTATACGAGTTTAATTATATTGGGCGAATTGCCATTCAACTTCCTCCAAGAGAGTGTAGCAGTCCTCGTGCAAAAACTCATGGCCATACTTTAATTCGTATTGGCTCCGACCCAAAGTATCTTTGAAAAACAATTTTTTAAATAAGTTAGCGTTGTTGAATAATGATAACCAAATATTTTTTTTTTTATGAAAGGCCTATTGATTCTCAAACTTATTCTACTCATTCGAGGTTCGTTCGGCATAGCATCCTTCGAGCTTTCAATTCGTTTTCGAGCGATGCACGCATTCATTGTATAAATATGCGTACCTTTCCCTTATTTGTGGGAGCGTCCTCCTATAACGATTTCCTCTTAGTGCTTTGAATACCTTAAACACCCGTTTCCACCAAGCACTGGTGTTTTGATCATGCCCAAGGTAAGGCCCTCTTGTTGGGTCTTCGTTACTGGCCACCCATTGCGCTTCCTCAACGGAGTGCTTTGTGAGAGTGGTGTGTGCTCTGACAATAGTAACATCTTCTAGATTATTGAATGGAGTTGGAGCCATTTTTTGTGTTTCAAAGTGATGGGTGACTGATTTAGGAAGATTGAAAGTGATGGATGAATAATTTTGGTAGAGATAGGTATCTATTTATAGAAAAAAAGTACCCAACGGCTAGTTTTAAAAAAAAAAAAAAAAAAAAAGTTACTTCTGCAATAACTGCTCCTACTAGTCAAAGTTACCGTTGATTTTCAATGTCTGCAATAACTTCGTAAAGAGTCGTCAATCTAGATATATATACAATAACGACCCATGGTGTATACTAGTCAGCATGGTTTACATTTGGGAATGCGAGAGTCGTCCCTGTAAAAAAAAAAAAAAAAAAAAAAAAAAAAAAATTGAGACCAGACCAGCAGACCAATAGGAATAAATTCAATAAAGTCGACCACTGGAACCCTTGTATATGCAGTTGTGTTGACCTAGAGTTAGGATTATCGACCACCGGTTCCCTTGTATATGCCGGTGTGTTGATATTAGTCGAACTAGTATCTCGGTCCATTAGGATAGGTTCATTTGGCGGAGGCCTTGAGACAGAGATATGGGAAACACCGTTCACTTAGTAAACATCAAAACCATCTATGTTTTTCTCTATATCCATCTTCTTGATCTATCCATGTGATTAGTTTTGACTCCGGGTATTGATGTCCATAGTGCGACCATCTGAGTAGAGCTCTGTGACTTATATATGAATTTTAGTATGCTTGAGTGCAAACTCGTATACAACAATTGGAATTTCGCATCAGGGTACTTCCTCCTGTAGTCAATAAGTATGCCAACCAAGGAGATTCTTTAGTGCCTTCCAAGGTTACGTGTAGATAGCTAGGGTCCTGGAGGTAAAGGTTTTGTGGGTACACCTCTGGTAAACCCTCCAGGAGACAACACTCAGCCTCTAGGGCCACCTAGGGGTTCAAATGATTTTTATTTTCTAGAATAAATTTGCTCGAGGGCTAGCAAATAATAAGTTTGGGGGTATTTGATAGACACATTTTTTGTGTCTGAATTGTCCTTATTGCTGGTATTGTTGGAACTCGATTTTTGTACTAATATTGTGTTTTTATGTATTTTTAGGTATTTTTGGAAATAAATATTTTTTGGAAAATTCGGCTCGAAAAGTTGCTCGGAGCACCTCCGGAGGACAAGTGTTATTCGGACTCTCGTCTTTGGATAAGGGGTAACCCAATTACTAAGGGGCACCTCTGTAGAG
Source organism: Papaver armeniacum (assembly GCA_023531295.1). Lineage (NCBI taxonomy): Eukaryota > Viridiplantae > Streptophyta > Magnoliopsida > Ranunculales > Papaveraceae > Papaver > Papaver armeniacum. Next base: position 181,280 of record JAJJWW010009856.1, read on the forward strand.
CACTTGCTATTCGCACCCCATAACAGGATAAGGGGCAACCCTTTCTTCCTCGTTTGAAAATTTCTTTTGGCGGGAAAACTTGTTTTCTTCACTGGCAGATTTTGGTAGCGATTTTTTTTTTGTATCTCAATCACTCTAATTCACCCTAGCATTGGTAACAACTTGATTCGTGGGCCCCACCTAATCACTTAGAGAAACATAGTTCACAAAGAACAAAATAAAAACAGAAGTGAAAAGGACTCAACGAGATATGGTGAAACTATCATGTTATTTCTAACACCTGAGCTGTGCTTTTATGAATAGACTCTTTAGATGTTGCCATCTAATCAGATTGGTTCCTCAACTCCTACAACCAAAATGCTTCCATCCACTTAGATTGGTTAGTGCCGACCTTAATAAACATAAATTTCTAGGCTCTGGAGTTTAATTATCGCAACTAAAAAGTTTCTCTCATACCCCCAAACTTAAATCTAACATTGTCCTCAATGTTCTAAAGATAAAATTAAAAGCATGAACAAGGAGAAACTGTTACCATTTGAAGCAAAAGAGTTAAGGAAAGATATTACCGTGTTGCATGAGCATGGGTTACCTCCCAAGAAGTGCTAAGTTTAAAGTCTTCAGCCAGACTATGAAAGAACTAGTCACCTCGCAGAATCATATAGCAGTAACCGAAATAACTGCGGGTCATCTGGATCAAAAAGTGCTAACCACAAGAAGAGGAAACTGCCACAGACCAGGAAGATATCCAATATACCCTTATTTAACTTTTTGTTTAAGAGAACTATATCTAGTTGTGGCTCAGGTTCAGGCTCTATGAACGGGTCTAAATAAAATATTTTCATGGGCTGGACTTCCTCAAAAGAAGGATTCTTAATATCAGGTTGTAGAGTCTGGAAATACTCAAGTAGGAACTTAGACGCACATAACAATAACCTGAATAATTGGGGATCCTCTAAGTCAATCAGATTTGACTTACACAGCTGACCACAATAAGATTGGTGGTCTTCCTTAAGCAAATGTGTCGACCCTAATATCCTAAAGTAATTAGGTTTAGTCTCAAAACTTAATAATTGACACATCGAAACTTATACGTTCCCACAATTGGAAGGAAGGTTTTGGTGGGAAAACAAAGTCAATCGTGGTATCATAGCCTGCGTTAACCACATCAACCAGAGGATGGGTTTCTAACAACTGAACTTCTTTATGGACACAACTAGGTTTAGGAAAAAGTGTATGAAGATAATCTTTTAAAATGGTTGAGGCACATATGTCAAGTCCCAAGTTAGGGAGCTTTCTAAGAGTTAAGGCACATGGAGAATGATAATCACCCCCAAACTTAGAGTTTTCGAGTGTCTCTAGAAAGACTAGTCACAACTTCCCTAATTTCAAGGTCATCGATTCCCGAAAATGGTCAATTGATTCTTCTAAGTCAGGTACATCCTCACTCATCTCTACGAGTTCATTTTCTTTTTCTAAGTCTATTGTTTCTAAATCGCTAGACTCAAAATATACTCGTTCATCTAAACCATCATTGGCTTTCGTAATCAAAAGGAAATACTACATCGTCTAAAACGGGGTATCTCTAGTCAAATCCTCATCCTTTTGAATAGGTGAATAATTATTAAAATTATTTCGATTTGAACTAGAAATATTATCATCATTAAGCTCAATTGGAGTAACAAATTCTGATCACTATGCCTACTGATTTCAAATTCTTCATCAACACTATCCTCATCATAATCATCATTATAATAATATGAAAATGGTTGAACCTCATCTAGACAAGTAGTGTTACCAATTTTATCCTCGTCATCTTGATTATGTAAATAAGCTTGTCCTTATTTTCAAGGGTGGTATTGGGAACACTATATTGGAATTTAAGACTATCTTGAGCAAATTTTTCCACAATCCTATTTGTACTCTCGGTAAATTGCTTGAGGGACTCTTCTAGAGAAATCTTAGTTGATTGCTCTACGGACTCTTCGGAAGAGGAATATTATAAGTCTCTTTCATAAATAAGTGAAACTTCGTGTTGACTCATTGAAACTCTTGAGAGACTCTTCTAAAGAAATTGGAGGATCGTTTTGCTCGTAAGATCGATGCACGTGTGGATAGTAATTGGGCTCACCATGGTATGACCCATAACTTTCAAAAGATTGGCGTTCCCAACCACTATTCACACTATGGTCATAAAAAGAGTAATGTCCATATTGTTCGGTTGGATATTCGTTGTATTGGCTATACCAGTTTGACATCCTAACTGCGGGGAATTCTACACAAACACAAACAAGGCTGACTCGACCACAGCAAACCTCGATTTCTATCAAACAAAAAGCATGATGGCTCCACTTAGATTGCTTTCTAGACCAGACTTCTAATCCTTCGAAAGAGAATTCGTTACAAACGAGCAAACCCCTCTGGAATCAATCCGAGTTTAAGTAAGTTGAATAGAGGCGAGGAAGGCTGCGTGGAGATTTGATACCCAAGGCCTCACCGCATTACAAGGCGGCGCGATCACGCATTCAACTCACAGAAACCATCATGAACTTGAAGTATGCTCAAAAGAGTAACCAATATTTTTGAACGACTTTCCTATTAAGCTCGTTACCCTATAGGTCTCGTTCTAGTCAAAATTTTAGGCTTAGGTTCGTGTTTGGTTTCGTTTTCCTAAGGCGGGCAAGAAGAGAACGGTGATGAAATCCGAACCCTTATCTTGTATGGCCAGTCCTTGCCCTTTACTAGGAATTTAAAGCGGCCGTTTTTCAATACCTCAACATATATGCACACAAAATCATCCAAGAAAACCCGCTGACGGGGATTCGCGGGTGTTCGAATTCTTACCTCCCGTTCCCCGGACAGGGGATGAACCGTTGAAGTCGACTCGGGCCACGACTCCTATGTCATGTACGAACCCGAGGGCCGAGAGACGATATCGTAATCGTCGTCCTTCCCTGTGCAGTTTATATTTAAATAACCCTTCCTTAGGGTTTTAGAAAAAAATGTCAAAAAGTCCAAAAATAAAGTCCAAAATTAAGAAGTCCAAAAAAATAAAAATAAAAATTACAAAAATAATTACCTAATTACAGTTTCTAAAAATAAATAAAAAAAAATTAATTACACTATATACAAAATTTTTCTTCTTTACTCCTTTGGATTTTCTCTGTTCTTTGGCTTCGCTTTACTTTTCAAAACTTTTTCTTTCTCATAAGCTTCGCACCAAATCTGAAAGCAAATAGAAAATACCAAAACGCGTAAAAAGGAACAAAAATAATAATAAAAAAAAAAAAAACCTAAAAAACAAATCTATACACAAGTCCCCGGCAACGGCGCCAAAAATTGATTTGACTCAATAATGCTGTAGAAAGTGGTAGTAAGGTTGTCGTTCACTCGGACTTGATGAGATTTATTTTTAAGAATTAATAAAAGAAAATAATAAAAATACAGAATATATACAATTTATGTCACAAGATGGAGAGAGTTACTGAGACTCGGGATTCCACCAATTCTTACATTCATGCGGTTCATCTATTAATTCTGGACAATTAAGGCTCATAAAGTAACAAACATCGACTCTAATTCTTTGCCAAGGTAGATTTTTTAAAGAATTATATGTAACTCACAAGCATGGCGCATCTAAAGTACCTAAGACTAAGCATGCGACATCTAACGAATTCACAAATAATCAAGAAAAATCATAAATCAATTATAATAGTGCAAATAGTCATAAAGGAATTAAATAGACTTACCACATGGGTGCAAAACAGCTTCCTCCGTCGTCCCAGTGATGGGGTCTAGCTCATCATGTTGGAAACACGCTCAAAAATTATTTTTATTGCTCAAAAATGGTTTACAAATGATGAACAAAGGAGAATAAGATAAAAATCGGGTTTGCAACAGTTATAGATGTTGCAAACACTGTTACAAACTACGATAGAGAATAAGTGCTTCTGTCTTGTATCTGCGACCCACAAACGACAGTCTCTGTCACTGTTGAAGAACGACGGTCTTTGGCCGTCTGTTCTTCGTGTTCTTGAGGTAGCAGCAGCAGCAGAGAAAAAAAATGGTGTAACTCCGATTTTTGGTTCTATACGTCTCCCAAACTCTCCATAACCCTTCATTGATAAACCAGAACCTATTTATAACCCATCAGAAGCAAAATATTACGCTCATTACTCCAGAAAATTCTCATTTACTCGGTATCAAAAATATTGTTCTCGGAAAATATTCTTTCCATTTTTTGTAGCAGCACGCGTCTATTGGACGAAATATATCCTTGCTTATCTCTTACACGCTCCTGGTGGTTGCTCAAGCCAACAATCACGCACAGAACACGTTCAAAAACTTCAAAACCCAAGCAGACCCGTGTACGTGTAAGTTTGCTCTGTTTTCTTCTCTAGGATTATCCAGCCAAAACTGGTCGAACAAAAGGCCTATACCAGCCCTGTTAGGTCCAAATGAAACTACCCAAACAATCTCAGCCATTTAATCTCTCGGGAACAACTTCAAAATCGCTACCAAAATCTGCCAGTGAAGAAAACAAGTTTTCCCGCCAAAAGAAATTTTCAAACGAGGAAGAAAGGGTTGCCCCTTATCCTTTTATGGGGTGCGAATAGCAAGTGCTCTACAGAGGTGCCCCTTAGTAATTGGGTTACCCCTTATCCAAAGACGAGAGTCCGAATAACACTTGTCCTCTGGAGGTGCTCCGAGCAACTTTTCGAGCCGAATTTTCCAAAAAATATTTATTTCCAAAAATACTTAAAAATACATAAAAACACAATATTAGTACAAAAATCGAGTTCCAACAATACCAGCAATAAGGACAATTCAGACACAAAAAATGTGTCTATCAAAAGAGGGTCGTCATTTATCGAGGAATGGGTCGTTCTTCTGCAAAAATTATGTTGACGACTCTAAGGGTCGTCATTTTGGCATCCCAGAAATTGACGACTGCTGCTGAATGAAATTTTTTTCTTTTTTCTGTAGTTGGTTGTACGGGCGAGCTCTCAACCTGAACCCGTCTCCATTATCGGTCCAGATACCTCCCAACACTATATGACCGATTTGGTACGTTTTTAATGCTTTAATGTTTGAATTGATGTATATCTTTATGAAAATTGTTTAATTAGTGTTGAATCATGAACGTGTCATTGGTTTTAATGTAGACGTGGAAAACAAAGGCTGAGGTCAAGGAATGGATTATTTCAAAGGCAAAAGAGAAGATGTGCGTAGTTGTTCAAAGCAAACACGTTGAAGAAGATAAGGAAGAAAGTCACAAAGGGAAGAACTACAAGTATGAGAAGAAGACGACGAGGGTCTACAAAACTTCGTCGAAGAAGATACAATGCCCCTTCAGGATTGTTTTCAAAAGGCATCCTGAAACTAATCTATGGAGGTTGTATAGTATTCCGGATGGTCGTCACAACCATCCTCCACCTAGTACTCTTTTAGGGCACCCATCGAATGCCAGATTGAAACCACATCAAATGGAAAAGGTACGACAGATGAAGCGATGTAGGCCCCTTCATATCCTAAATGCAATAAGAGCGGAAGATAAGACAAACTTGTCTATTATTTCCACAATCTACGCCAAAGCAACGATCGGGAGAACTGAATGGGATGGTAGATTAATTATGCAACAATCAGAGTGGTTGGCAGAAAAACTTAACTACGCCATGCAAACAAGGGTGGGTCCGGGCGACAAAGTGACACATATTTTTCTTGCCCATCCTAGGATGGTGGATTTGGCTCAGTGTTTTTACCAGGTCTTGTTCATAGATTGCACCTATAAGACCAACAAGTATAACATGCCATTGTTGAACGTGGTTAGTTATACTTCGGATAAGCAATCATTCACCGTGGCATGGTTTATGGAAAAGGAAGAAATAGAGGACTATGTTTGGGCTTTGGAACAAGTTCGGTTGATTTACCGAGGCGAAGACACACCGCGGGTTATAATTACGGATAGGGATTTTGCAGTCATGAGTGCCGTTCGTCATGTTTTTCCACATGCTCAACATTTTCTTTGTACGTGGCACATCCAAATGAATATTTTTTCTAATTGCAAGAATCATATCCAAAAGATCAAGCCTGCAAAGGGTAATCAACATTCCAAGGAGGAAGACGAGCGTCTAAGTAAACTTTCAAAAAAAGAGATAGCAGAAGAGAAAAGGAAAGAAAAAGGAAAAATATTTGAAGATGGTGATCTATGGGAGGATTTCTGCCTGATTGGGACCATTTGGCTCATTCGAAGACAAGTAAAAATCTTGTGCAAATCTTCAAAAGTTTATTGATGATTGGAGTACGGATCATAAGAAGGTTGTCGATTATTGCCTAGATACATGGTTGAATCCTTGGAAGTAAAAGTTTGTTTAATCACTTCCCCTTTGTCAGCCGAGCAACAAAAAGCCTTGACAAAAAGCTTCATTCGTTCCCTCTCTATATATACATTAAAAAAACAATTCTAATGAATCGACGTATATTTGTATGTAAATGAATAACACAATTACACAAATAAATACTCAACACTAGTTTAAGAATGGTAGTATCATCTCTACCGTCAGCTTGAGAAGAAGATGTGGATGCTCTGTTGGTCCTCCTACCCATAGTCTGATCGATCCGTATTACCCTACCATGGTTGAAGCCTTCATACCATTGATAGTAATCCGTTGTTGCCTCGTAACCTTTATCCACATGCACCCAAAATGTGATGTCTACGAGGCTAGAATGTCTATTATTCCAATGCTTGACATCAGTTGCAGGTTCATAAACCACTTTTATGTCATCCTTGTCGGCCTCACATTTGTTCAAATTGTGCTTGAACGGAGGTACATCGTCTTCATCGGGTGAATCTTGAACAAACCCAAGTTGACGCATGATTCTCATAGGATTGTACATTGAAAAACCGTTAGGGTGAAACAAAGGGCCATGGTAATACACGATATCTTCAATTGCGCCAACTCTAGCATCCTTGTAAGGAGTAAAGATTACCTCTTCCGCCGTGATGTTGTCAAGTTTTTTACGCATTTCTATCAAGGCATCGGTTTGTTCCCTATCCCGAGAACAAGAAGTACAACCAACGGGTTCTGTTGGACTGCACAGGCTCCATTTTGAGTTGATTTTCACATCTTCATTGTCTTTGAACAGTGACGGGAAATGATCATAAATCCACACCTATAACAACCAAAGTTCAAATTTTTTAAACAATCAAATAAACATAAAAATATATCGAAGGAAAAAAACATACTAAAAGAAGACAACTTTCATCAATCCAAATACCTGGATTAGAGCCAAATTCCCATTAATTTGAGAAGTTCGTTCGCGAGATCCCTGGGAAAGCTGACCATTGGATGTGCAACTATGGCAGTCCCCCAAGAGTACTTGTTCACATCTTCTAAGGGGTCCAAAAGCTGAAGAAGGTTGGCGCTCACCCTGTTACCTTTGCTGTCGGGAAATACAACCGATGCAAGGACGTACAACAAATAAGCAGCCGCCGCATAACGACATTCCATATCAGAGAGACCTCCTTTTTTTTCCTTCTCTTCGGTACCAACAAACATCTGCCTAATGTCCACAAGTTTGAACTCTTTCTTCGGGTACTTAGTTCCCGGCACGAAAAGCCCATCAGTCTTCTCTTTATCCCAGCCAAACAAGTTCTTGGTCCATGTATAAATTTCATCCCAACTAGGCCTTCTCTTGAAATTCTCACTGGTTGATTTACCTTCGACCTGCACCCCTAATATACGTTCTGCGCGTCATCAGGAGTCAATGCCATCTCGCCAAAAGGAAGTTGGAATGTGTCGACTTCAGCGTAATACCTTTCACAGAAACTAGATATTGCAACCTTGTCATACACAATCACAGAGTTCACAACGACATTGTACAGACCGGAGTTTTCAACATATTCTTTAACTCTTGCACATTCACCTTTTAGCGGCCACAACTCCATTTTCTTAAAAGAAGATTGGTGCCTGAAAAGACGTGCGGCATTCTTATGATCCTGCAAAAAATAAACAAATAAATATTAAAAAACATATTAAAAAAGTAATATCAACCAACTAATCAAATAGCAAGAAAAGTTGGGATTCTTACTATTGTCTCATAGATGGTATGAGCCCACGATCCAGAATATCCAAATAGAACTTTGCCCCCATCTTTAGGTTCTCCTCTATAGGTTTACCACTTCTAAGAGGCTCCAACATCAAATGATGCGCGGGAACGTGTCTCGCGCTGGGTGCAATATCAGTTCCATCCTTCTTAACCCTCTTTACCAGCTTCGGCTTTGCATTCTGTTCTTCAGCTTCTACATCTTGTTTACCATCATCCTCTTCATCATCATTACCACCAACATCATCCCCTTCATCCTCTTCCTCCTCATGACCACCATTATTACCTCCATCCCCTTCCTCCTCATCATCATCACCATTACCATCATCAGAATCATCACCACTAACATTATCTTCATCATCATTGTCACTCTCTACTTCCTCTTCACCTCGTACGGGAGGATCTTCTTGTATCTCCTCTTCTTGGATTTCTTCTTCTTCACCACTAATGCTAGCGGAAATAACAGGAGAGTCTGATTCCGATAAATCCGACAACTCATTACCTTTGTCTCTTGGTTTGGTGATAGAAAATGATACCTCACTCGGCTTCTTACCGTGTAATGGACCGGCAAGTAAGTATTTATCATGGCGTGGAGATTTGGAAGGTGGAGTTATCGTCATTGGAACCTTGCCTTTGGTTCTGCATTTGGTTTCGAAACCAAAAAACAAAAAAAACCCAATAAGACATCAACTTTATGGTTATCATAAAAAGAGTCGTCAATACGATAATCTAAAACACAACCGACCCTTGTATATCATGTGACGACTCAAAATCATATGATGACGACCCTTTCAAAAAACAAAGGGTCGTCAAAAAATTATTAACGATCCTACAATTTGGGTTGACGACTCTAGGGCATATACTTCAGTGACGACTCAAGGGGAAATGAGATGACGACACTATCAATTTTTGGAACAGAGGGCTGTTCGAGTTCCATATAGAGTCGTTAGGTAATAAATAAGGGTCGGCAAACAAGAGTCGTCATCTGCAACATAAAAGATTAACGACTCTATTCTAGGGCAAAAATGTCGAAGTAGCAGAATAAGGGTCGTCATCTTCAACCTAATACACTAACGATTTTTCATAAAATAACCATGCAAAATGAAAAGTCGTTAGGGGTATCCACTACGATACTAACGACCCTTTAACTGAAACCGCAAAATTTCAGTTACCAGACTCAAATTCGCAATCAAAACACAACAAAAAAACGCATAGAAGATGGGTTTAAGTTCACATACCTTCTAATTGGACCCATATCTTCTTTGGGTTTCGATTTTTTGGGTTTTGGAGTTCGTCCCTCGATAACCTTTCCTTTGACGGCGTCGAGGAGATTGGGGATTTGAAGTGCTTTGCGAGCGGTCTGCTTTGTACGAGCCATGTTTGAAGAAGAAGTTAATCGTCGATTCTCTTCTAACATCGACGATTAAACGATGAATCGGTCGAAGAAAAAAAAACTCGGGCGGAGTCGTTAATGGTGGTGGTGGAGAAGAAAAAGGGGAGGAGAGGAAAATGAAGAGAAATGGGAGGAGAGGAAACTGATTTAGGGTATATGAAATTGGGGGCCAAATTAAAGGCTAGTTTGGTTTTGCTGTGAATTTTAGAAAAGCGCTTTTGTTGTCTTTGTCTTTGTGCGTTGTTGTCTTTGTCTTTGTGAAAATAAATACGCATGACGTTTGGTAAACTATAATTTAAAAAGCATTTGTGCAATTAACAAACTGTAAATTTTGTTTGGTAAACTGGTATTTAAAAGTCTTTGGTGATGTAGTTAATGACGAAAATAGACATATTTCAAAAATTAGTTTTAATACAATTTTACTATAATAAATTATATTTCTAATTTTAATATATTTAATAAAATATAAGTAATATTTTTTTTATTTTTTAATTGTTTTTATTATTTAATTAAAAAATTTATGATTATGGTTTGCTATGAAAATATTATTATTTTCAAAAAAAATATTTATTAAATTTATTATTTTTTTCATTTTTCATGGGCTATAGTGGGTTAGGTAGTTTTATTTTCTATCGTTTAGGTATCGCTATTCAAAGAGGAGTTGGAGCTCAGCTTGTCGCTAGGCTGCCAACCAAAAGTTCTGTGTAAAACTTTTTGTAATTTTAATATATTATCTGATATTATGTCATAAAATAATTAGTAAATATTTTAATATTTATTAATTTTTTTATTATTTTATATAATAATTTTAATTATTATTGTATTTATTATTTTAAATAAAAAATGAAAAAATAGAGAAATAAAATTAAATTAGAATTATAATGTCAGATGTACAATATTTGAGGGTAAAACTTGTATTTATAATAAATTAACAAGGTTAAAATAGAGAATCGATTAAATCGAATTATGTGGGTCCTGACCTGTTGCTTTTCTGCTTTTAAAAGCTAGTCTTTGAGTAGCTTTTAAAAGCGAGCCTAAAATGAAAGTGCTTCTCTCCAAAAGCACTTTGAAATTTTTTTACCAAACACAATTTTTGGTAAAAGTTTGTTACAAGTTTGTTACAAAGTGCTTTTGGTTGAAAAAAAACAATCCCAAACGGGGCTTAAGGCTTTTAATTAGGGTTAACTTATTTTTAAGATTTGTGTTTAGTAAAGGGTAAAACAGTCTTTTCAATATCGGATTAATACGCCCCTCAAAAAATTGGAGTGCAAATAAAAAGTCATGGCCCCCAATTAAAATGTCTGGCCCCCAATCAAATTAGGGGGAATAGCTGTATCACACTAACTATTAGCTTCAAAGCAATTTTGAAGTGATCGAATGATCAATACGAAACATTCCGAGTTTACACCAAATGACTGTCTCACACAAATCATATGTAAGATGTTATCATGAGATTTTCACATGATCATCTTTTGAATTGGGTTATTTTGTTTTTGGTACTCAAGTTTTGACCAACTTTGCTGTTTGGTCTAACATTTGTCCAGCTTGGTGTTTGGTACTTGGAATTGACGTTGACCCATGTTGACTCAGTTATAGCTTGACTTCTGTTAATGAATTAATAAATAAATTTTTAGAAAATGGTAAAAATATAATTATTTGATGAGTTTACTATCATACCCATCACTTTCTTAATATTTACATTCGATCCAATGGTTTTAATAAACCCTTTTAGTTTACGGTCGCGATCTAATAGAATCTATTAACCACAACCTTTTATTTTCGTTTGTTCTCTTCGTTTATTCCGCCTCCACTATTAACTTAGATCAAAACAGAGTAAATCGAGAAGAGAGAGATAGAGATTGAGATAGGGAAGATTTATGAAGATCACAGAAGCAACGACTGCCTTTGTGTTCGAGAGATTGAGAGGGAAATCGAGAGTAGAGAGATGTGATAGTTCTGATAATGTTTTGAGGAGATTATGACAGGGGATATGTTGTGAATGGAAGAATTAGAAATTGGATTTTATAGGGTTTGAAGCTAGACGATTTGGTTTGTTTTGGAGATCAATAAGAAGACAGTGAGTTGCTGTTATTGATCTGTCTAAGAGATTGAGAGACGAAATTGAGGATAAATGATAAGAGATCGAGCAGAATTATGAAAGGAGATCAATAACAGAGATTAATAGGGTGATTGAAGCTTCTGTTGATTGAATGGAGATGAAATTGAAGAACAAAAGATGAGAATCGAAGTAACAAGAAGATACAGGTGGTACTAATGGTGGTTTCTGCAATCGAAGAACACAGAGAGGAGATGGCTGTAATGGAATCGATTATGGGTTGTCGGATTTAGTTCTACGGCAAGAAATTAAACTCAAGAGATGATTCTCGAAGTTACAGAGAAGAAAAGTGGGTGTTTCTGAATCGATAGGAAGAAGGTTAGGGTTTGTGACGAATTAGAACATGAAATTGAGATCGAGAAGAACAAGATGCTGGTGTTGTTGATTAAAAATTGGGTTGCAGTCAGATTTGATTTTATTTTGTGTATTATTGATTTCTGATGGGTATTGGTGCTGGTAGTAGTATTACAGAGGTGGTTTAAGTGAATTTGCCCGATGGTGCAGGTGAACTTAAGCTGCAAATGGTAGTGAGCTGCTGTTGTAATTTGGATCTCGATTAAATTGTATTTTTTTTTGCTTTAGGAGTTGAAATTTTAAGTTTTGATTTTTGTTTTGGGGATCTTGAATGTGTTAATTGATTTCCTGAAACGATTGTGAGATGTGTGATGGTAGGAATTTCCGGGAATGATTTGGTAGTGATTGGTAGGGTTCTATTGAAGATTGTAACTGAATTTTATTATGCGTTAAAGGGTTTCATTATAACTTGATGGTGATAATGGCGGTAGAGTGGTGGTAATGGTGGCGGAGGCGGTGATGGGATGGCGAGAGGCAGACGACACATCATGTAAACTCAGTAGAAATAGATGGTAAACTTTACTCCCCATCAGTGTAAAATGAAGGGCATAATAGTGAATTCAGTCAAATATCAGATTTTATATTAATTTTAATAAATCTTAAACAGAAGTCAAGAGTCAGCGTGGTCAACGTCAATTCCAAGTACCAAACACCAAGCTGGACAAATGTTAGACCAAACAGCAAAGCTGGACAAAACCTGATCAGTACCAAAAACAAAATAACCCTTTTGAATTTCGTCAAGAATATAAGATGAGCTTGGTTAAAGCGAAAGCTTACCAACACATATTTCGAGAAATATGTAAGTGAGTTAAACTCAGCTCGAAATATCAAATGTGTATAATTGAAGTGTATATAGCTTTACGACTTTTTTCTCAAATAGGAGATAGAGTAGATAGACTTTTGAGTGATAGATGAGTTCAATTCTCCACATACCTTTTGTTGATGAAGTTCCACACGCTCCCCTTAGTAGTTATTCGTCTTCAATCGATGAATGTCGTGAAGTCTAAAGCTCAACTACACTTTCTATCATAATCCGAGACTTAGTTATAAGTAGACTAGAAATCAAGACTTATAGTTTTGGCAACTAAACTTTACAAAGAAGCTTGAGATAGCAACGCTTGTGAGTTCGACCGTGTTCTAACATTATCAAATATACCATACCATTCAGGTTTTTGCAAATTATAGTAAAACGACTGGACAACCCGGAAATAACATCGTTTTTCAGATTCCCAGTTTCCTGACAAAATTATGTAAAAATGTTCCCCAGAGCGTATGATGTGACTGTTGAATACTATTGACTGGATCAAGCTTAAATGCTACGTAAGTTCTACAAATAGATTTATCTTTATCAAGACTAAACTTTGGACATCGAAATCTTTGTGATGAATTATTATGTGTTTCCGTTGGGGTTGCCATTTTTTTGAGATTTTCTTTTTAAGATTGAAGTGGAATTAATGAGGTGTTTGAGATTGAAAGATTAAGATTAGGGAGTTTTAGGAGTTTGAGACTGAAATATGGAGATTGAAGTGAAATTGTAAGAAGTTGTTTCTGTAGAAGGTGGAGAAGGGTGTGGTTTTTTGAAGTTCAAAATGGTTGTATTTATATGGAGTGGAATTAAAGCCGTTAGATGAGAGTAGTCGTTGCCGTTTCAATCAAGCTTGACCATCTCAATGTGAGACGAGTCTCGTCACATTGTAAGCCGAGACTTGGCTCTGTACAATCCAACCGGCCTTCATTGATGTGCTCGACTCTTGTTAAGTGGATCGTCTCAAGTTGAGACTCGTTGGACAAACCCTCATTTTTCTTGTTTGCCATCTCAAGTTGAGACCGTCTAAATTTGAAGGTTTGTCCATCTAGTTTACTTGTTTTCCAATTCCACTGTGGGTGTATAATGGGAAAATGTGCTTGTTTTCCAGTTCCATTGGAGTTGCTCTCACAATGACACTTTAGATAAAGGTGGAAGCAAATTTAATATCTTAGGTGGAACAAGCCTGGTCTGGTTTAGTGGGTCTTCCAAGTATTTGCGGTCGTGTTCCCACAAATATGAGTAGAACCATCATTTGGGGCATACATAAAAATTTTGAGGCATATTGAATAAGACAAAAACAAGGTTGGAAATAGTGTTTCTAGGGTATCCCTTATCCAACCTATTTTCAGAAATACGAAAATACCCTTGAATGATTAGTGTTAAATTAGTGTTAATTTGATTAGTTAGTTGTTAATGGTTGTAGTTAGGTTAGTGTTAATTTAGGATAATAATTTTATTTATAAAGAGAGTTAGTGATCATTTTAGAAAAAGAAGAAGAAGAAGAGGAGGAGTAGATTTTTTTTTTTTTTGAGATATTTGTGATTTTTGATAGATGTGTGATCCAAATTCGAGTGAGGAAGGTGAATCTTCATCACGTAAACCTAAGAAAATACATATCAATTACGATGGAGATCCGGTGATGGCTTATTTGTTGGATTACGGAAATGATTTTACCCAAACTCAATAACTCAAATTTTTTCTCAAGCTCAAGATGATGACTTTTTGGAGCTAAATCCCGAAGATGAGTACATGGATGAGGAGGAAAATGCTAATAATACATAGGTATGGTTGTAGACATTGTTTAATGTCCGTTTTGTAGCTTGAATTATCACCAAAAGTTTTGATTTTTGTATGTAGTTCGGCGCAACAGAGTTAGGTTTGGCAGATAATTTGTATGCCGAACCTTGATAAATAAGAACCGTTCGGCTTATAATTTTAGTCCCCTATAAGCCGAACGCATATATGACAAGTAGTTCGGTTTTTCAAGTCAAACACGAATGAGCCGAACTTTAAAGATCGACTTTCAAATAGTATTGCGAATGAGCCGAACCTAACCCCAAACGATAGTGAAGTCTACTGATGGAGAACATCAAGGTCCAAATTAAACTCATTCAAATCAATGAGATATTATCGTCATCTTCAAGAGAATGAAAAGACGAAAACAACGCAAAAAGAATGAGGCCATTCCGATATCGGACGAAGAAGTTATGACCAAAATAAAATCTAAAAACTTGAGTTTACAGAGATAAGTTCGGCTGATAACTCATCATCACGAGTTAGCCGAACCTGGAGCCTAAAAATCAAGATTTTCGAAGTGTTTGCAGATATAAGTTCGGCTTAAAAGTAATCTAATCGAGTCAGCCGAACCTGACAACCACCTGGGGTAAATTTCACTTGTCAGGTTCGGCCGGGAAAGGTTGGCAAGGTATTAGCCGAACCTGACACTGTTTCGGAACATGTTTGGACGCAAGATTGACTTTTATCTCAAGGAGAAACGGTTTCGGAAGGATTCTAAAGCCTAACTTTGAGAGCTCTATATACGAAAATCCTTAAGCAGAGATCTTTCAATCTTTATCATCTCTTTACACCACATTTTATCATTCATATTATCTTCCACATCATAAAAAATACATCCAAAGCTCTAAAACGACATGCATCAATTTTGAGAAGAAAAAAATCAAGTTATAGGTTCGCGATCACCACCATATTCATCATCCCCTCCTCCCACTCCACCACAATCTTCATCATCATCTCATACTACACCCTTATTTTCATCATTATCATCCTCTTGTTCTACACGCAAACATCCACCTGTGTCATTTCCCATTTTCCCTGCATGCAAGTTTTTGGTGCCACCACCTCGAGGTTTGGGATTTTTTGAATTAGAAGTAGTCACTTCCAGTGTTTTCCTTTTAAGCTTCTCTTTGAATTTTCCCGAATGGGTGCTAAAACAAATGATACACCTTATTTAATTTTCCAAAATAAATAAATATGACTCTAGTAAACAATGTGATAAGTCACCTATAAATGGACAAGTTTATAGGAAGCTATTAGCCATACACGGAGTCAAGTTTGGCACATTCGATATTTATCGAATGAGCCGAACAGTGTAATATGGATTATTAAGTAATCGTATCCAAGTTCGGATGACTAGCATAAAAAACAATTATAAGCCGAACACTCAGGTTCGGCTCATTCGATATTCAAAACATTACATGTTTTCAGCCGAACTGTTCTTCGTCTGTAGAAAAAAAATTAAGTTCGGCTGCTAAATTTGAGCCGAACACTACTCTGGAACTACCAAAACCTAGAGGAATCATCGATTACATGTCATGAAATCAACGAAATACGAAAAACCAAGCAATGGGTTTGTGGGAAATGCCTTTTTATGTGCAATTTTATAGAATCAGGGTCTATTTCTTGTTCTCCAACACCAATCAATCCACTATCATCTTCATCTCCATCTTTTCCAAAAATCCTAGATTGAGATGCTACAGAAGCAACACCAGGATTCGGCACCATATTTCCAGGGCATCGCTTAACACGAGGTGCCATATATGGGTTTAATCGAGAAATGAATCGAAAAATCAGACTTTGAGAATAAGGAGGGGGGGGGGGGGTCGGTTGTGTTTTTTGGAGAAGAAGGGGGAGGAGAATGAGTTTTTGATTTTGAAAATTTTCAGTTTTAAAAAAAATAAATAAATTAAGTAACGGTTAATTAATGGGTAACCGTTGATTAGTGGGATAATTAAGTGGGGTAGTTAATTAGGGGATGAGTTAATTAGTGGGAGAGTTTTAGGATTAGAATTTAATTTAGTGGAAGGGCATTAATGTAATTTAAACTATGCAGGGGTATTATAGTAACTTAAGCATCATTAGGACACCCCTTATAATCTATCATTGGATGGCATAATAAGTCTGTATGCCCCAAAATTTTCTTGTATGCCCCAAATGATGGTTCTATGAGTATCACGATTTTCTGCCACATTCATCTTTACTATGAGAGTGAAACCCTGTCATGAAATTGGGTAAGCCCAAGTTCAACGTCTTAAGTTTTTTTTTACAAAAATTCAATGTTTTGGTTATGTTTTAAAGATAATGAAACGTCGATAATTAAGTTAAGGTAAACAATTAAGCTAAATTAATATGAGACATGCACATCAAAATGTTCTAAGCAATTAAAGGGGAAAAGGAAAAAGAAACCGTTTTAGACTAGTATCTTCTATGAGTTTTCGTATAAATAGGAAGAACAGGAATCCATTCCACACCAACCAATACAGACATTCCAAACAAAAAAGTAGGAAGAAAAACATTTACGAGTACCAGAAAGATAGAAATGGCGAAGTATGTTGATGTTCGATTGGTTGCTTCTCTTTTTGTTGTTGCTTGCGTATCAGTGATTATCGGTGCAAGTGATGCTAGGGATATAGGTAATAATTCTCCTGCTGACGCACCGAGTGTTGATCCATTGCCAGAACAATGTAACATTTCAGGACCTTGTGGAGTATTTGTGCAAAACCTTATACTAATGAAGGCCATGCCAACCGAAAATGACGGAGTATGCTGCCAAGAACTTGTACATACCACTAAGTACTGCTGGGAGAAGATAATGGAACTTCTTGAAGATCAAAAAATTCCGGCTTTTGCTAACCTTCACCCATGGGCAGAAAACGCTTGGGACAAGTGTGTCACCCTCGCAAGTTCTCCTTCACAAGCACCAACGATGATCGATATCTCACCTACACAAGCACCTAAATTGCCAGAACAATGTAGGCTTACAGGACCATGCGCAGAATCTGTGGCAAATCTCATTGTGTCAAAGGCCTTGCCAAGCAAAAAGGATGTTGTGTGTTGCCAAGAAATTGTAAAAACTACTAAGTATTGTTGGGAAAAGGTAATGGAGATTATTGAAGATCCAAAGATTCCTGCTTTTGCTAACCTTCATCCATGGGCAGAAATTACTTGGGACAAGTGTGTCAGCCTCACAGGCTCACCTTCACCAGCATCAATGATGACCGGTAACTCCCCTACACATGCACCTACATGGCCTGAAAAATGTAAGATTTCTGAATCGAGTATGGACATTTTGACACAACTCCTTCTGACAAGGACTTTGCCCAGCCAAAACGATGCTACATGTTGCCGTGAAATCATTCAAACCGGTAAGGATTGCTGGGAAAAGACAATGGAGGTCCTTGAAGATCCATGGGCAGAAAATGTTTGGAAAAAATGTGTCATTCTTACCATCTAACTAGTGCCTAGCTTATAATATGTAAAAGCATAATAATATGATCATATCTATCGGTTACTAAACAAATTTGATTTTCTTAATTCATGTTTAGCCATCACTAGTTTCAACATTCTCAAAGCCTTCTTTGCAAAATGGAAAAGGTGAGACTCACAGCAGAAAATAATTTATTAAATGTTCATTCCTCTTGACCGGCATTTTGATTCCCAAGTATATAGGTGAACATAGACAGTACAAAATGTGTACCAACAAGCTTTGCATTTTCCGCAACACTGAACAAACCAATGTGTTGTAACAGCAAAACCAGTAAATATACAATACTAAAAAGATCAATTTTCATGGAACGGAGGGAGAAACTAAGTGCAAGAGAGCAACTGCATGGATATCTCTCAGAATGTTAACAAAAAACCAGGGCACATGCATAATATAACAATGTACATATTACTTACAACCTGATAAGTTTGGCAATTTTCAGCAAGAGTATGAAACGTTGATAATTTGATGTTTTGGTTATGGTTTAGAGTATGAAACGTTGATAATCAAGTACAATAAAGAAACGAAATGTATCATGTTGGAAATGAATTTGGGGTTAAAGATTAAATGGGTATTGAAAATGGCTCACAAGCACACAACTGGTGGTTTAAGAAATGTGAATTTTATTACACTCAAACTTGTTGGCCAAACAGACCTTGCACTCTTTTTACAAACTCTCACTCACTGACTTCACCTTACTGCCCACTTGGGTTTTCACTCTGACCTTACCACTCACTCTGAGTTTTTCTCGATTACACTCCAAAATGCTATAACTGGAAGTAAGTTGAAAAGGCACATCTGAAGAAAGTCAAGATGTTAACCTCACCACCAGAATCAGAAGGTCTATGAGACTGACAATTTCCTGTGTTGTAAATTAACTCAAGTTTGTGGTTGTTCATGCCATTGATAGAGATTTGAGATCAAATTTGTAATTGTGTCCTTGACATAGTGTAATCATCATGAATTGATTACATATCTATTGGAATGTTATTCACTTTACTGTGTATTTATAATTTATATTCTCAGATAGTTGTAATGTTGATTACAGATTGACACCCAAATGTTCATATCAAGGACTGGTATTTAGATTACGAAACGATTGTGAAAATCTCCCACAATCACAGGTTAAATTTATGCCAACAACTCCCAAATTCTAAGTAACGCAGCAGAAAAGAGGCAAGGAATTCTTACAAAATATACTATGGTTTTGCATATAACGAACTATTTTGACAAACACCGGGAGATGTGAGCACAAGAACATACCCACCGGAATTGCGAGGAAATTTCTAGAGACAAAGGAATTTGAAGCCATGAAACAAAAAGCTACCATCATTGAAATTTACTTTGCGGAAGCAGATTAAAGTTCAATGGGCAAGAGCTAGACCTCCACATTTTCCGTAGTGCCATTTTTTGTGCTGCATTCATCATTACAGTTTAACTAGGAGGTCTGGGTATCGGCCCTCCTTGTCACAATATTTCCCAAATATATAGAGAGGACTGAGATGGATGTCTAATAATCCCAGATGGTGTTGGCATTGGCAGGCTGTTTGCCTGTATCAAAATACAATTTTATTTCAAACTTTACAGACCCCAAGATATGCACCCCTCGTTAACCAGAAAAACAACATATTAGTTTACTAAAATCTGACATAGTCCTATTCACTTTCTGTTAGCTCAAACAGAAATACAACTGTTTCAAGATGAAAACTTGAGAAAAATCTGTGTCAAGTTTCGTTCTGCATCTATGATTATGTTTAATTGACAACCATCTAACCATTTTTCTTCTTTCATTGAGTTGTTACGGCAAGATGATAATCAACAAAGACATTCATAGTCATGCATTCTTACTTATTCAGTTGACCTATCTTCATACCTCATTGTTAACTCTTCAATTTCCAACGCCAGGACTAGAGTCTCCAAATCGTCACACTTGTTCCTCCAATATTCAGTTGCATCCTCATCTCTAGCAAGCTCCACTTTCATCTTCGCAAGATCCAATTCCTTCTTCGCAAGCTCTAATTCCACAGACACTTGGAAGCACTTAGTCTTATAATCTTCCATATTCTCCAATTCAGCCACAGCTTCACTAATTCCTGTTGATGATTTTAGTTCTCCAGACGTGGTTTGGATTTTTTTCCTCTTTGCCCCAGTTTTGGCAGAACCACCACCTTCACTATCCCTCCTTCTCTTCTTAATATTCTCATAATTCTTTGCACGAATAATGTAATGCTTTTCACAATGTCTCCTCTTAGGAACACTATCGTCACCACCATGACCCATCCTAAAGTTCTTGCATCTCCATCCTCCATAACCAGTTTGACAACAACGCTCTTCATCTGGAGGCAGCTTCTTCTTCTCCATCTCCTTGTTCTTTTTCCTCTTGGTCCCAACATTGGCAGAACCACCCTCTATATCAGCTGCATATACAGGGAAGTCTCACTTAGTTAGAAGATGCAATGATTTTTACTCTTCATTTCTGTCAATCAAACTAATAATTACTAGGTTCCCTAATTCCTATCAATGATTTTAGTTCTCTAGACATTCTTTCAAAAAATTTCATCCTTGCCCCAATTAGTTAGACATTGCAGTGATTCTTACTTGCTTAAATCAACAGATGAAACTATGAAATTTCTCAATTAGTTATCTTAATTCAATGCAAACGAAACGAATCACTAAATTAAAGAAATGTATGTAAGAATTACTCACAGTTATAATCAAGGAACATGTCATCTTCCTCCTTGGCTACCTTCATCTTCCACCTCCGTTTCGATCCCCTACTTTCTTGTATAGGGAAAAAACCTGCACCTTCACCATCTCCACTTCTCTTTTTCTCCTTAAATTTTTTATAATACTTTGCACGAAGAATGGAATGCTTTTCACAATATCTTGTCTTAGGAACACTATCATCATCATCAGCAGCAGCACCATGACCCATCCTTAAATTCTTGCATCTTTATCTATATATTCCAGTTCCACCAGTTTGAGAACAACGCTCTTCATCCGGAGGCAGCGTCTTCCTCTCCAACTCCAAATCTTTGTAATCTTTGTAATGTTTTTCACAATATCTTGTCTTAGGAACACTATCATCATCAGCAGCAGCACCATGGCTCATCCTAAAATTCTTGCATCTCCATGTTGGAGTAGATTGACAACAACGCTGTTCATCTAGAGGCAGCTTCATCTTCTCCTCATAATGTTTTTGACAATAATGTAGTTCATTATCAGCGCTAGCATTCTTGCATCTCCATTTGCCAAATTCTCTACTGCAACTCTGTTTATCAATTTTTCTGCCGCAAATCTCTTCTTCTTCACTAACCCAGTTCATCATAAGGTCACCAAGAAAATTTTCTGAAGAAAGCATATCAGCCTCAGATTTCCATTTCATTTCGTCGTTGTTCCAATTCCAATTTTCCATCCCCAGCATATCCATAAGGTCACCAACAGGATTTTCTGAATCAACATAACTATCAGAATCTTCAGATTCGAAAAGAGTATCATCGACAAACCGCTCATCTACTATAGGACCTTCACCATCTCTCCTCCTCTTCTTAAGATTCTGATAATTCTTTGCACGAAGAATGTAATGCTTTTCACAATATCTTGTTTTAGGAACAGTATCATCATCAGCAGCAGCATCATAACCCATCCTAAAATTCTTGCATCTCCATCGTCCACCACCAGCTAGACGATTACCAGTTAGACCACAACGCTGTTCATCTGGAGGCACCTTCTTCATCTTCCTCTCGGTCCCAACATTGGCACAACCGCCTTCTATATCAGCTACATATATACAATTAGTTGTTAGATAATGCAGTGAATTTTACTCTTCCTTTCCATCAATCAAACTAATAATTTTGGAAATCCTAAAATAGCATACAATTACAGGTTCCCTAATTCCTGTTAATAATTTTAATTCTCCTTGCCCCAATTTTGACAGACCTGCACTTCTATAAGCTGGATAGAAAATTCCGAATTATTGCAGTATTCTTCCTTTAGGGGGGGCTTAAATCACAAGTATCCATAATACAAAAAAAGAAAAAAGAAATTAGTATGTAAGAATTACTCACAAGTATTTGGTTGAATTCCTCCCGTTTCATCGTCATCTTCCTCCGTTACATTCTTATGTAGCTTATTATTTAGGTACTTGGCATATCTATTGGAGTCTTTTTCACAATATTTACCATGACTCAACCTAAAATTCTTGCATCTCCATGACCCGCTAGTTCGACAACAACGCTCTTCATCTGGAGGCAAATGTTTGTAATCATTGTAATGTCTTTCACAATAATGCAATTCGTTATCAGCTTTAGCATTCCTGCATCTCCCTCTACCAATTTTTCTACTGCAACTCTCGTCTTCTTTACTACCAGCCGCCTTCTCTGTCTTCTCCATTATTAGAGCAACAACAAAAAAAAAATCTGATGTTGCCCTAGAATCTACAAACCCTCCCTCAAGTACAGGTTAAATGCGGGGCTTTGCCTATTATACCCTTACAATTATTGCCTTCCCTAGAGTGTCCTTCGAATTGTCATAATGAATTTTCCTCTCAAAAGCAAATTCTCACATGTCATTCTTGCTGGCGCTGCTGCTCCAAATCTGAATGAGCAATCTGAACTGCCACATAAAGTGCTAGGGATGGGACAAACACTAGTGGTAGCGCATCAAATCTAGAGATGCTAGGGATGGATATCATCTCCATTGTTGTGCCATAAGTGGAAGTAAGTTGAAAAGGAAGATCTGCAGAAAATCAAGATGTTAACCTCCTCGCCACCAGAATCAGAAGGTCTATGAGACTGTGACAACCAATCAACCATGCCTTCTCATAGACCAATTGCCTAACTTTTTATGATGAAAAGAAAAGGTTACAGAGCTTGTTATAATTCAGTTTTAGTTGTTGCAAGTTAGCTCAAGTTTGTGGTTGTTTATGCAATTGATATTTGAGATTAGAATTGTAAATATGGCCTCCTTGTTCATGCAAGTTTATAGTGTGATCATCTTGAATTCATTACATATCTTATTTGTAATTTCTATTCTCAGATGTTTGTAATGTTGGTTACAGAATGACACCCAAATGTTCCTACCAATTAAGGAATGGTATTTAGATTTTGAAACAAACATTGTGAAATGGCTATGCAAGATCGCAATCTCTAGTGCAAAAAATTCCATTTCATAGACAACAATCTGCTATGACTTAGCAGTTTGATCCCCCATAGCTGGTAGTTGTAGCAGGTAGGAAAAAATATAAAAAAAAATCTTTTCTGTTTTCCTAGATATCAAATAAATAACTCGCCAATCTCTTTAGAATCAAATTTCTCCATTTCTTTCGCAGACTTCTTAACATCACCTTGGCCAAAAGTAGTCCACCTGTTAAGACAGAATATCAATCCAGGCCAAAGTTGTATGAAAACGGAAAACCAAGAAATGATTTCCAATCCAGTTCGTCTTCCTTCCTATCCGAATTTTTCAAAACCGGTGTATCCATAGGGTCACCAAGAGAAATTTGCGAATCGACAAAACCAGTAAAATCTTCAGGTTCGCCAAGACTATCACCGCCGCCGTCCGAGTTTGAGACCAAGTTCCGAAAAGTCTTGTTACTCATTTTCAGATCATGAGCTTGAGATGATGATCCATGTTGAGTTGGTCTCTCTTCAACATTATCACTCCCACTTAATAAATGTACGCTTCCAGAAGGAGTGCTCACACCAGAGTACTTGGGAAATTCAGAATCCAATTTAGGATGTTTATTGATGCCAACTTCACTCTGCAAACCCCGCGCTTGGCACTCAGTTTTTTCAGAATTACGCAACTCTTCATATCTCTTTGTTAAGTTTTCAGTTTCCAACGTCAGGACTAGCGTCTCCAAATGGAAACACTTGTTCCTCCAGTACTCAGTTGCATCCTCATCTCTAGCAGCATTCTTTCTGCTTTCAACCTCCGCATATTTACGCTGGAGTTTAGTGCACTCCACATTCTTTTTCTCAAGCTCCAGTTTCATTTTCTCAAGCTCAACTTTCTTCTCCACTTTTATCTTCTCAAGCTCCAATTCCTTCTTAGCAAGCTTTATAGAGAATTCAGTACACTTGGTCTTGTAATAGTCCAGACTCTCCAATTCAACCACAGGTTCACTAACTCTTGTAGATGATTTTAGTTCTCCAGATGTTGTTTCGATTTTTTTCCTCTTTGCCCCAATTTTGGCAGAACCACCACCTTCACTATCTCTACTTCTCTTCTTAAGATTCTCATAATTCTTTGCACGAAGAATGTAATGCTTTTCACAATATCTTGTCTTAGGAACAGTATCATCATCATCAGCAGCACCATGACCCATCCTAAAATTCTTGCATCTCCATCCTTTACCACTAGTTCTGCGTAATAATGTTTTTCTCAATATTTTGACTTAGGAGCACTAGCATGATCAGCAGAAG
Organism: Papaver armeniacum; assembly: GCA_023531295.1. NCBI lineage: Eukaryota > Viridiplantae > Streptophyta > Magnoliopsida > Ranunculales > Papaveraceae > Papaver > Papaver armeniacum. The sequence continues at coordinate 205,760 of JAJJWW010009856.1, forward strand.
CAGCGTGACCCATCCTAAAATTCTTGCATCTCAATCTTGCTCCATTACCGTGACGACAACGCTGATCATCTGGAGGCAGCTTCATCTTATTTGAAGGGATCAAAGAAGCTTCACCATTTCCACTTCTATTCTTGATAATATTTTATAATACTCTGCGTGATAGTTATAATGCTTTTCACAATATCTAGACTTAGGAACAGCAGCACCATGATTCATCCTAAAATTCTCGCATCTCCATCTTTTACCATCAGTTCGACAACAACGCTGTTCATCTGGAGGCAGCATCATCTTCTCCATGTCCTTCTTTTTCATCTTATATGAACTGCTCAAAGAAGGTTCATCTATTGAAAAATCAGTAAAATCCAGTTCTCCAGACAATTGCTTTCTTTCGATTTCTTTCCTCTTGGTCCTAACATTGGCTGAACCACCTTGTATATCACCTGCATCTGCATATATATAGAGAATTTTCAATTAGTTAGAAACTGCAATGATTTTTACTTTTCCTTTCTATCAATCAAACTAATAATTTTGGAAATCACAGGTTCCCTAATAGGGCTAAACTCAATTAGATTTGAATCTATGAACTTTGTCAATTAGGTATCATAATTTTTGGAATCCTAAATTACCATAAAATATCATAATTGGATAAATGTTACTCACAGGTGGTATTAGCTTGTTTAATTTCCTTTCTGTGGTTGGTGACCTTCTTCCATTATATTCCAAGGAATTTGAATCCCAAGTTTCTGTACCACTACTACTGGAACCATCATTATCATCATCATCAAATTCACTACTACTTTTCTTCTTCTTAAGCTTCTTCTTCTTCTTCTGCTGATTCTTGTTCTTAAGCTGCTGCTTCTTATTCCGCTCTTTAAAATAATTGTAATGGTTTTCACAATACTTAGTATCAAGACCCTCATCATCATCATCATCCTTAGAAACACCAAGATTCATCCTAAATTTGGTACATCTCCATCTACCTCCATCATTTCTACAACAACGTTGTTCATCTGGAGGTGGTATCATCATTAAACTCTTCTTCTCAGGAGGCGGCTGTTTAACACCAGCAGCCGTCTTCTTCTCCATCTACAACAAAATTGTGCCCTAGAAAATCACTAGTAGAGGAAGAATACAAAATATACAATATTTGTTTTTGAAGTTTGAACCCTGAATTGGAATTACTAGTGACTAGTGGTTATAAATATTTCTATTCTGCTGCTGTAATAATAAATTTAAACGGTAAAAATCTTTAGAGTTCGATGGGCTGGACCTTTAGATGGTCCGGTGAAGATGGACTGCCAAGGGTTCGACCCATACAAAAAGATAGTGAGCGATGCCAAATTCATTTTCTTTGTGGTTGTCTGGTTGATAATTTACTCTGCTAACTTGCATCATTGGCATGGCGATTACATTAGGTTATTATTTCCCTTTATGTTGTTTTCGTGTTATGTGCAAATCCTTACACTGACGAACGGAAATGATCTTTTACAAACTACTTGAGCATTGCTGGGAGATGATAATGGACATTCTTGTACCCATCCATTGCTGTTAAGTGGTGTTTAACAGCAGAACTTTCAGACCGTTTTCGCCCTTTATAATCTCTAATTCTCCCAACAGCATTAACTCAAATTTCAGTATTTTGTTTGATTTCTACAATCAACACAATCTTGAAATTTATAGCACCACTTCCTTGAAGGAATATACATATTAGATGAAAATGTAAGCAATTGATTGTACGGTGGTGGTGGTGGTGCAAACCTCGGTTCATTAGACTGTCTTTCTAGCAAAATATGCAACACGGTAAGCTACCTTATTACTAACTAATCCTATTAGAGATTACAATAAAAAGGAAGAGTTAATCTAGCTTAAAATTTTAAGCATCTCAATAGCAGCAGTTCCATGGGCTAAACAAAGTTCTCCATTTCACGAGTACAAAATTAGAGGAGGTTAAAAGGATATGCAAGATTGTAATGCCTAGTCAAAAAAGTGACACCACTTTACTCAATCACTTTGCAGTTTAATGACTTAATCTTCATGCCTGGCAGTTGTAGTTGGGAGGAAAAAAAGGATCTTTTCCGTTTTGGTAGACACTGAATAACTGCACCGAGTATTCTCTAGCCAGTCTCTTGCAGTCTTCGACCCCTTCACAATCGAATTTCTCCAGCTCTTTAATGGACTTCTTAAGGTCACCTTTGCCGTCCCCGTCCATTAAGAAATTGGCCAAAGAAACACACCTGTTAAGAGAAAATATCAATGTACACCTGAAAATGAATGAATGCGGAAAACCAAGAAACGATACTACTGTTGAATTTACGATGCCAATTGAAACTATTTACAGGACCATCTTTATATCTCCATCTTATGCCAATGGAAGCTATGTTGAGAACTTATAACCACAAGTTTTCATTGGAGACAGAATGTACTATATTTTGATTGGGATATGAGAAAAGGGTCATTCGTCCTGACACATTTTGATTCTTATGAATAAAGATATGTTTCCAGACGTTGTGATATGCAAGTAATGATGCTCTAAGTACCACCAGATAATACTATAATGTAGGAATTGCATCATTCATATGATAACAAGCTTCCAAATTCTTGCAGCATTGATTTGTAACCGGAAAGACAGTAATTTGGTGCAGTTTTAAGTATAACAGAATTGGAAGAAAAGTGTAGAGAGTTCTTAATATAGGTATATACCTGAGCACATCAACTAAATTGAACAACCCCTTTTCTGACTTTTCGGCTTCAGATATTTGCAGTCGATGGAGAGCGCAAACAGCTCTCATACAGAGCTCAGGATCCGCTTCAAATGAAGAAAGCATATCAGCCTCAGATTTCCATTTTATACTTTTGTCTTCATTACTATTCATCGCAAACATGTCCATAATGCCATGAAGAGAATTTGTGGAATCATCAGCAGAGCTATCAGAGTCTTCAGATTCAGCGAGACTTTCACCACTGTCTTCATCTGAGGCCAAGTCAGAGAAAATTGTAGACATTTTTTGCTCCTTCCTCATTTCCAACTGATCTTGAGAGGATGATCCATGCTGAGATGGTCTGTCCTCTGAACAGCCCCAATCCTTTCCTTCTTCAAGGTCACAAAGTGAAATGTTGGAATCAACAGAACCGTTAGAATCTTCAGGTTCGCCAAGACTATCACCACCGTCATCCGAGTCTGGGACCAAGTTCAAAAAAGCCTTGTTACTCATTTCCAGATCGTGAGATAGAGATTGTCTCTCTTCCAAACAGCACCAATCCTCCCTGTCTTCAACATTATCACCCCCACTTAATAAATGTTCACTTCCAGAAGGAATGCTCACAACAGGGTACTTGGGAAATTCAGACTCAGATGCATGATGCACATTCTCTCTGGTTTTAAACTCATACACATGAGAATTCGTCCTCCCTTCACAGCTGGTTTCAGCATTCGGTTTGCTCCTGTTGTTTTCATTCTGTAAACCCCGTGCTTCTTCGCACTCAATTTTTTCAGAATTATGCAACTCATATCTCATTGTTAAGTATTCAATTTCCAATGCCAGGACTAGAATTTCCAAATCGGAACACTTGTTCCTCAAATATTCAGTTGCATCCTCATCGCTTGCAGCAGTCTTCTTCTCAAGCTGCAGTTTCATCTTCGCAAGTTCTAATTCTTTCTCCGCAAGCTCTAATTCCACAGAGACTTGGTCCAGAATCTTCAATTCAACCACAGGTTCATTAACTCTTGTAGATGATTTTAGTTCTCCAGATGTTGTTTCGATTTTTTTCCTCTTTGCCCCAATTTTGGCAGAGCCACCACCTTCACCATCTCTACTTTTCTTCTTAAGATTCTCATAATACTTTGCTCGAAGAATGTAATGCTTTTCACAATATCTTGTCTTAGGAAAAGTATCAACATCAGCAGCAGCACCATGACCCATCCTAAAGTTCTTGCATCTCCATGCTCTAAAACCAGTTAGACCACAACGATGTTCATCTGGAGGCAGCTTCTTCATCTTCCTCTTGGTCCCAACATTGGCAGAACCACCTCCTATATCAGCTGCATATATAGAGAATTCTCAATTAGTTAAACAATGCAATGATTTTTACTCTTCATTTCTATCAATCAAACTCATAATTACAACTATAGGTTCCCTAATTCCTGTCAATGATTTTAGTTCTCCAGACATTCTTTCAAAAAATTTCCTCTTTTCCCCAATTTTGGAAGAACTACCGCTGGATAGAAAATTCCCAATTAGTTAGACATTGCAGTGATTCTTACTTAATTAAATCAACATCTGAAACTATGAAATTTCTCAGCTAGTGTTGAGTAATGTAATGTAATGTGTAGTGTAATAGGAGTGTCAACTCCACATTTAGTTAGTGTGTAGGTGTGTGGCACACATGCTTCTCTAGTCATATATTGACTAAATTAAGAAAGAGAATGTAATATGTTTTTTGAGAAAATGAAATAGAAGAGATAGAGTGGAAATACTTCCCCATCTCCATTTCAACCAAAATCAATCAAATATATTCAATCAAATCACAACAATTGGTATCTAGAGCTTAAATCTATTAGATTTGATCTTGGTGAGTGAAAAAATCAATTTCTACCCATTAAATCAAAAAAATCAGCCACATTTAAAGTTTTCAAAATCTAGATCTAGAAAAGAAAAACCCAATTTCTTCAATCAATCATCAACCAAATCAATGGCAAGTAGTAGTAACTCAAGTTTCTACATTCAACAACCTTCAATACCACTTTTTCATGGAGAAAATTATGATTTTTGGGCCATCAAAATGAAGACCTTGTTCATGTCACAAGATGTGTGGGAGATTGTACAAAATGGGTATGATGAAGTTGAAGATACATCAAATCTAGAACAACCCCAAAAGGATTTACTTAAGGAGAGTAGAAAGAAGAATGCAAAAGCATCCATGTACATTCAACAAGGAGTTGGAGACACTATTCTACCAAGAGTAATCCACTTTCCTATAGCTAAGGAAGCTTGGAATATCCTTCAACAAGAGTATGGAGGTAATAAGAAGGTAAGAGAATTGAAATTACATTCATATAGAAGAGATTTTGAGAATCTAAAAATGAATGAGAATGAATGTTTGAATGAATTTTCTTCAAGAGTTGTTGAAATTGTTAATAATATGTTGATGTGTGGTGAGAAGATGGAAGAAAGAAGAATTTGTGAGAAGATATTGATTTGTTTGCCGGAGAAATTTGAACCCATTGTGGCGGTTTTAGAAGAGACTAAAGATTTCTCTACATTAAAGTCACAAGAATTATGGGCTTCTTTGAAGGTGTATGAACAAAGGGTGTCGAGGCACTCGGAAAAATCAATTGAAAGTGCTTTTCAATCAAAATTGAACTTGAACTCAAAAAATTCAGCAATGAAGCAAAATGGGTACAAGGGCGATTCTTCATCTAGCTCCAATGGAAAGGGAAAATGGAAGAAAGGAGGAGCTAACTCCAACAACTACACAAAAAGTGATACTTCTCAAGTACCAAGGTGCAATTTTTGCAAGAAGAATGGTCATTTGGAGAAGAATTGTTGGAACAAAGGAAAGCCCCAATGTCGCAATTGCAAGAAGTATGGACATTTGGAGAAAGATTGTAGATACAAAGAAGATGAAGAACAAGCCGGTAGAGCGGAAGAAAAGAAGAAAAACAAAATTTGTTTTATGCTTGTCAAAGTGCCATGGTGACTTCCAAGAGTGAAGTTTGGTTTGTAGATAGTGGTTGTACAACTCATATGTCCGGTGTGAAGAGCTTGTTTGTTGACATGGATACATCCATAAACTCTCTAGTGAAGATGGGGATGGAAACATGGTTCAAGCTAACGGAAGAGGTACAATTTGCGTGCAAACTATCAATGGAGCGAAATACATTAGAGATGTGTTATATGTTCCGGATTTGGCACAAAAATTTGCTTAGTGTTGGGCAACTTGTGGAGCTTGGGTATGCGGTTCATTTTGAAGATGGATATTGCACCATTTATGACAAGAAGCACAACAACAAGAGACAAGTCATGAAGAGTATCAAGATGGAGAAAAATAGAAGCTTTCCAATTATTTTTGAAAAGGAGAAGAATGTTGCATTGAGGATGGAAACCATTGATGAAACATGGTTATGGCAGAAAGACTTGGGCATTTGAATTTCAATAGTCTCAAGTTACTTTCCAACAAGAACATGGTGCAAGGACTTCCACAACATATCAACCACAAAGATGGAGTATGTGAAGGTTGTGCACTTGGGAAGCAACATCGCCAACCATTCCCAAAAGGTGTAGCATGGAGATCAAATGAACTTCTTGGTTTGGTACATACCGATGTGTGTGGACCAATGAAGACACCAACTCATGGAGGTAATAGATACTTTATATTATTCATTGATGATTTAAGTCGTATGACTTGGGTGTACTTCATGAGACAAAAGTCCGAAGTTTTTAGCATCTTCAAGAAGTTCAAGAGCCTTGTTGAAAAGCAAAGTGGTCACTACATCAAAGTTTTAAGAAGTGATAGAGGCAAAGAATACAACAACAAAGAGTTTGATAAATTTTGTGAAGATGAAGGCTTGGAAAGGCAACTAACCGTGGGTTATACTCCTCAACAAAATGGTGTTTCCGAGAGAAAGAACCAAACCGTGATGGAGATGGCGAAGTCCATGCTTCATGACAAGGGTATGCCTAAAGTGTTTTGGGCCGAAGCCGTAAACACCGCCGTCTACTTGATGAATAGGTGTCCAACAAAAGCCGTATGGGATAAAACTCCTTTTGAAGCATGGAGTGGGAGAAAGCCATCGGTAAGACATCTCAAAGTTTTTGGTAGTGTGTGTTATTCTCAAATTCCAAAGGTGAAGAGAACAAAGCTTGATGAAGCAAGTGAGAAGTGTATATTCATTGGCTATAGCCTCCAATCAAAAGGTTATAGGTTGTTTAGCTTGAAGAACAACACAATGATTACAAGTCGTGATGTCTTGTTTGATGAAGGGGCTTCATGGAATTGGGAAGAAGGTAAAATTGAGAAGAGAACCATTATTGTTGATGAAGAGCAAGAAAATTCAGCAACAAATGAAGTAGAAGAAGGTGAAGAAGATGAGGAAGAACTACCTCAAACACCACCAAATACAAGACAAGGAGCATCTCCAAGTATGTCTCCAAGTACTAGTGCATCAACATCACCACCATCGGCACCAAAGAAGATGCATAGGTTGAGTGAAGTGTATGAAAGATGCAACTATTGTGTGGTTGAACCGGAAAATTTTGAAGAAGCATCAAAAGAACCGGTTTGGATAAAAGCCATGGAAGAAGAAGTTTTTGTCATTGACGAGAACGATACATGGGAGAAGGTAGCAAGGCCAAGTGACAAAGAAGTTATTGGCGTGAAATGGATCTACAAGGTGAAGTACAATGCGGATGGAACGGTTCAAAGATACAAAGCAAGGTTGGTGGCAAAGGGCTACTCACAACAACCCTAAGTATCGACTACAATGAAACTTTTGCACCGGTTGCTCGTCTTGACACCATTAGAGCCGTGATTGCTATGGCTTCCCAAAAAGGTTGGTTACTTTATCAACTTGATGTCAAATCGGCATTTTTGAATGGAGAACTCCATGAAGAGGTTTATGTAGAACAACCACAAGGTTTTGTGGTGGAAGGAGAAGAGGACAAAGTATACAAGTTGAAGAAAGCTTTGTATGGCCTCAAGCAAGCACCAAGAGCTTGGTATAGTGAGATAGATGGATACTTCAAAAGGCAAAACTTCAACAAAAGCAAGAGTGAGCCTACACTTTATGTGAAGACTAAAGGTACGTCTATTCTCATCGTTGCCTTGTATGTTGATGATCTTATCTTTACGGGTAATGATGCTCATATGATAGAGCAATTCAAGAGAGAAATGATGATGAAATATGAGATGAGTGACATGGGTTTGCTCAAGTACTTCCTTGGTATAGAAGTTCATCAAAGTGAAGATGGAGTGTTCATTTCTCAAAGCAAGTATGCCGAAAAGGTGTTGAAGAAATTTGGTATGCTTGGTTGTAACCCCACATCTACACCACTTGTAGTGAATGAGAAACTCAAGAAAGATGATGGGGGAAGGAAGGTTGATGAGACTTACTATAGAGGTCTTATTGGAAACTTGTTGTATCTTACACATACAAGACCCGACATCATGTTTGCTTCAAGTATGCTTTCTAGGTTCATGAGTTCACCTAGTCATTTACATCTTGGCGCGGCAAAGAGGTTGTTAAGGTACATACAAGGAACAATGAATTTTGGAATCATGTATTCAAGAAATTTGGATGTCAAATTAGTTGGCTATTGTGATAGCGACTTGGGAGGGTGTATTGATGACATGAAGAGTACATCGGGTTATGCTTTTTCTCTTGGTTCGGGTATATTCACATGGGCATCGAAGAAGCAAGAAACCGTAGCTCAATCCACGGCAAGGAAGCGGAGTACATTTCGGCATCAATAGCTACATCTCATGTTGTATGGCTAAGAAGAATCATGGAAGACATTCAAGATAAGCAAGAAGAAAGCACCGTAATCTTTTGTGACAACAAATCGGCAATTGCTATGTCCAAAAATTCGGTTGAGCATTGTAGAGCAAGGCACATCAAACTCAAGTACCATTTCATTCGAGAAGCGGTTGAAGATGGTGAGATAGAACTCAAGTATTGCAAGACGGAAGACCAATTGGCGGACATATTCACCAAGGCACTTCCCAAAGGAAAATTTCAACATTTCCGTGAACTACTAGGAGTAGAAGAACATCACATTAAGGAGGAGATTGTTGAGTAATGTAATGTAATGTGTAGTGTAATAGGAGTGTCAACTCCACATTTAGTTAGTGTGTAGGTGTGTGGCACACATGCTTCTCTAGTCATATATTGACTAAATTAAGAAAGAGAATGTAATATGTTTTTTGAGAAAATGAAATAGAAGAGATAGAGTGGAAATACTTCCCCATCTCCATTTCAACCAAAATCAATCAAATATATTCAATCAAATCACAACAGCTAGTTATCATAATTCAAGGAAAAAAGAAACAAATCACTAAATCAAAGATATACTGAGAAATGTGTATAAGAATTACTCACAGGTAGCTCCTGTAACATCAAGGGACCGCTTATCTTCCTCCTCCGTTACTTTCCTCCTCCTAAGGTAATTGTAATGTTTTTCACAAAGTTTAGACTTGGGAACACCATTTTCATCTTCACCAAGACCCATCCTAAAACTGTTGCATCTCCAACCATTTCCATTAGTGTGAGAACAACGTTGTTCATCTGGAGGCAGCTTCTTCTTCTCCATCTCCCAATTTTTGTAATGCTTTTCACAATAATGATGTTCATTATCAGCACTTGCATTCTTCCATCCCCATTGATTAACTTTTGTACTACAAATCCCTTCTTCTTCTTCTTCTTCTACATTACCAGCGCCAGCCGCCTTCTTAGTCTTCTCCATTAGAACAAAAACAAATCCGATGTTGCCCTAGAATCTAGTAACATTTATAAAGCCTCTCTCCAGTACTAGTTAGATGGGGTTTTGTCTATTATACCCTTGCAATTATTTCCTGGTCTAGGGCCTAGTTAGCAATTCGGGGTACCGGTAGTAGTTCGGGACGGCATACGTACGGGAATTATAGGGATTCGGATAGGTCGGATTCGGTCAAAAATTAGGTTAACGGTTCATTGTTCGGACAGTAGTTCGGAACGTTATACGTAGGTGCATATTCGTTTTATAAATGTGAGTTTGGCACTTAAAATTCGGCTTACATGTATGATAAATTGATAAGTATTATGACCATATTACGAGACTAATTTTATTTGTATATAATTTACAAGATGGATAAAAACATTTTAGCGTGATTATTTAACAAGAAGTAAACAATTTAATCGCATAAATGTATTATAAAACGAGTTTATAGACTTTTAAACAAAAATTAACACATAAAACAGTGGTTAAACAACTACCAATAGAAACTTTTTAACTGAATAATTGTATTTAAATATAAAGTATATAAAAAATCAAACAAAAATCAATCAACAGAACTTTGGTCAGAGAGTTACCTATGGGAGAGCGAGGTTGGGCGCGAATTAGGTTCGGAGTTCTAATTCGGAAATATCATTCTGATTCGGTCAGTTCAGATACGTTCGCGAATCATTCGGGAATGATTCGGAGAATTACTAACCACGGTCCAGGGAGTCCTTCAAGGGGATTTTGGGTCATAAGTTTTTAGAAGTTTAATTATTTGCTGTAATAAATTAAAAGAACATTTTACCATTTTTATTTTATGTTATATATATATTTTTTTTAAATTTCATTCTTGACAAAATAGAGATCACATGGACTTCAAGAATATCAAGATCAAAGACGATGAAAATACAACTAAAAGGTACTAACAAAGAGTAGTCCGTGAAGAGAAGTACAGCGACATAAATTTCGATTGTCGCTATTTATTATATACAACGACAAAATTTCCTATGTCGCTAGGAATTTGGTCGCTAATGCCTTATTTTCTTGTAGTGAGTAACGAACTACCAGCAAGAGTACCAAGCAATCCGGAGATTGAAAAAATGGGTTTGGATTTATAATCCAACCATTTTGATGAGATTCAAAGACTCTCCTTCGCAAGAACAATTGATGAGTAGTAACTCTCCTACAGAAGCACTTACATGGTCCGAAAAATGAAGGATTTCTCAATCGAGTATAGACACGTTGACACAACTTCTTGTAAAAATTAAAGACCCTGCCAAGCCAAACAGATGTTACATGTTGCCGTGAGACTATACAAACCTGTAAGGATTGTTGGGAAAAGACAACGGAGATTCTTGAAGATCCTAATGTTCCAGCTCCGGCTCACTTACATCCATGGGCAGAAGATATGTTCGGAACAACTGTCTCATTCTTACCAACTAACTATTGCATTATACTATGTGGCACGCATAAATGCAGAAACTATGCAATGTTTCCATGAAAAAGAATGCCTTAGCTTCTTTCTTTTGCAACTTGGGGTAAATAAACCTTTAGAGTACCTCAACTGGAGGAATATGTTAACCCTAAAAAAAATAAAATTTTATGAATAAGAACGAAGAATATACAAATACAAAAAATATCCACTGGTATATCAACTAAACTTGGAGTCCTATGCATGTTCTAATCTTTATAGGAGGTTGGGGGTTAGCGTTAGAAGGGGACAGTCTAATGAAGATGTCCAACCACGACCACCAGTTGTCATAGTAATGGCTCATGTTGATCATGGTAAAACTTCTCCGTTAGATGCTCCGCACCAGACATCTGTGGCAGCCGGAGAAGCTCGGGGCATCACCCAAGACCTTGGTGCTTTGGTCGTCGAATTGCAATCTAGGTCATGACCATATTCAGTGCCTTGAGGGCAAGGCCCAAGAGGTGCTGATGTTACAGATGTTGCAGTGCTTCCCCAGACCCTAGAAGCCATTAACCACGTCAGAGTAACTATGGTTGCCATTGCAGCCTAAATCACGTTTTCTTTGCAAATCCTCATCTTGGTTCCGACTTCCGAGGATTTACTATTAGAGGATACCGAAGGAAATTTTTAAGATTGGTTGAGGTCTCAGCAGCTTTTAAGATTAGCTGATGGACATGTGGATGGATAAGCAAAAACTCATGTAGTGGAGGAAATTTGTTTGGAAATTTCTTTTTCATTTTTCACAGAGGAAATTACTGAGGACAGTGGTTTAAGGTTATAGTTATTGATTATTCCAAAAATAGTGAAGATTAAAATTTTGAATTGCCAAGTATTAGAATTTCCAAAGTGCATCAGTTTGGTATATTTGGATTACCATGTAACCCAACATTGAATCTCAATCCTTGGAACTCAATTCCTAGAAAGGGACCAACACTGCATCTCTCATAAATTTGTTTCCCTGGGGAGACTGCAGAGGTTGTCTCAGATTCCTTTCCGAAGCAACCAAAACTTGGGCTGTTTTAACAGAACATCATAAAGAAACTAAACTTATAACCTGAGTTACACCACAATCAAGTACAAAGAAGTGATATTCTCCCTCAGACAGTCTAATCCGTTTATATATAAACTAACCGTAACAGCTTCAAATTCAACAAGTTATCATACTTTCCGTTTCTTATATATAAACTAACCATAACAGCTTCAAATTCAACAGAACATCATAAAGAAACTAAACTTATAACCTGGTAGTTGTAGACGACGAATATGATGATGTTGCTGCTGATGATGTTGAAGTATATGAAGATGATGAAGACGATGAAGTTTTCCGTTTCTTTTTTTTAGCTTTTGTATGGATTTCATTTCTGGGAATGAAGTCTGTTTTTTTAGCTTTTTGTATGGACTTCATTCCTGGGAATGAAGTCTGTTTTTTTAGCTTTTTTGTATGAACTGCTACAAAAACAAAAATTTAACACAGAAGGGTATTTTTGTCTATTTAAATATTTTTAAATAATTATGGACCAAACAGTAAAGGCGTTTGACCAAAGGACTAAACAGACATGGGCCCACCTAAAAAAGGACCAAACGATATTTTTCCCAAGGTTTTAACTCAATGGAGGGAAGAAGGTCATGAGGTGAACCTGCTTCAAGAAATGAGGAGTGGTGGTGGTCATGATTGATAGGGCCAAGGGCTGATGCTTTAAACCCCGGTGGTGCTTAATTTGGGTTGCTTTTGTATTATCGGTAACAGAAGTTTTAAAATGCTATTGAAATTCTTTTGCATTTTCAGAATACTTGAGACCTGGGTTGCACGGACTTGGATGTGGTGACGCGGACACGATACGACACGGACACGGACACGAGCATATACTGAAAATCCTAGGACGCGGACACGTATATATAAATATAAATGCAAAATATTATAAGTATAAACTAGTATTAATTTATTTTTATTTTTTTTGATAAACAAGTATAAATTTCATATACCAAAAAATAAGAATCCTATTATTGGGGCTTTAAAGTCCATGGGATTTTGGGGCTTTTTTGGATTCTAGCATCCTAAAATGGATAGGGGAACCTAATCAATATTAATAGTCAAATATACCCTTCCCTATTATACTCTAATTATTATTAAAAAAGAAAAGAAAAACAATACTCTTCTCTTCTTCTTCTTCTCTTTTCCTTCATTTGATCATCATTCCATCATGATGAAAATGATGATCAAAATTTCATTACGATGAAATCATGAAATCTACAATTCTTTTTACTCTCTTCTTCTTCTTCTCCATTACATCGTGGTTCTCCATCGTATCGTGATGAAGATGATGATCATAAAAAAACCAAATTCTATTATTTTTATTTTTTCTTTTTCTTTCATTTTCCCAATCGCGTAGAGTTGGATAAAAAACAACCAAAAAGAAAACCCACCATTTATTTTTACTTTGAATTGACTTAAAATTTCGATTCGATTTATTTGAAGGAAATTTTTATTTTCTGAAACTGTATAACGGCTGGGAATTCAAACTTTCCCAACCGTGAATCATGTATTGCGGTTGGAAAATACATTTTTCCCAACCGTGAACCCTGAACCTACCTGTACGGTTGGGAGTGTAAGAACTCCCAACCGTAAAACGGTGTCTACGGCTAGATTTTCCTAACCGTAAGCTATTCTGATAATCACCAAATTTTTTTTTTATAAACAGAGGTCTATAATTGTCATAATGACTTTTCCTCTCGAAACCAACTTGTCATCTTTATGGGTACACTAGTGGAAAAAAGCCGATTTAAGATAGTTGAAAAGTGTCGTATTAGCCGGATATACGACATTTTGGGGCTGCCGCTGAAAGTGCCGTAGATTAGTGTCTTTTTCTGGAACGACACTTTCACGTTGACTCAAAATAAAGTTCATTTACGATGCTTTCAGGTTGTCGCTAGGTACGACACCTGTATAACGTTGTAGATTTAATTTTATAATATAAAAAAAAAAAACATTTCAGATCAGGCTGACTGGTTGCAGCATTCTGACTGGGCTGAAATAATTCTGATTCAGACTCAAATTACACAAAATGACAACTCAGGTTCAAATTTCACTGAAATTCAAATTCAAATTGAAATGAAATACAGATAATAATCCATCCATATATAACAAAATGCCAAATCAATTACATTGAATTGTAAATTTAGTTCAAAATCATACAAAAAGCATTCAAGTCCTGAAAAAGCTACAAGTCCTACAGAAAAAAAACTGAATCAATTTACAAGGATTCTATAATCAATTTCAGATATTATGACCTGGGCACCAACTTATCAGATATGTCAGGATTAAAAATGGATCATCGCTTCACATTACTTGAACCCTCGCACCTGTTTTCACAAGGTCAAAGTTAGCAGCTTTCAACATAACCATTTCAGCAAAAACCACACATGTATTCGGAAAATGAGCAATTACCCCAAAAATGTCTACATATATATTCATTGGTACAGATGCAGCAAGTGAAGTCCGCCTCATTTTAAGCATAACTTCAAAATATGTACTCAAGATTAATGCAAGTGAATTCAATTATCACGTCAACAACCACAAAAACAAAAAAACAAAAAAAAACAAAGAACATGGCTTAAATGAGCATTTATGAACTCTCAGGTGCCAACTATCGTGGTACTTAAACAATATAATCTAATATTCATTCAGTGCACTGTCATGCGATGCGAGCACTGAAAATGTACTTCAAGGTTGAACTGCAACTCATACCATAATTCATAAACATTTTACTCGTGATACCCTCATAAAAAGTGTCTCACAATCCTAAGAAACTTGCAACTCTGTAGATACACACTTAAGATCAGAGAATTCTAGCATACCCAACGAAGCAACAAAAACAATCAACATGATAATACTACTCTTAACAGCCAACACAGGGTTTCAAAGGACATTTTTCATATGCAACAACTTAAACTACAATAGCAGGTTCAAAAACAAACTACGCAACCACACTCGTACATCGATTTGAAGGCATCCCCAGCTGTACCTTCTTTAGTTGCTCGTAATCCTCTTCATTCATAATGAATCGGCCTCTCTTAAGACCAACCTACATAAGTTAATTCTACATTAGAAAATACCAAAACTTGAATTCTTAATTCTCGACATAAAAACAAGAAAAGGAAACGAATGGACAGAAACCAAGAGGGAGAGAAAGTATAAAATGACTACCTTTTGTGTCCCATCCATGTTAATTGGATAGTTTGGTTTACAACAAAGTGAATTTGGAGATGTAGCCATCTTTTTCTTGCAAGCGAGAAATCCTTTATTATCTTCCTGCAGCTAAATCTTCTAGATGAGAGAAAAGATACAAACAGAACATCACATGATTTATACAAATAGGCTATTCTAAACAGCAATCTGAACAAGAGTTTAGACTACATTATAGAAATTGAGATTCGATGATCGGGAAAACATATCTTCGGTAAGGGGAATAAATGATATGGTTTTTTATGTAGAAGTAAAGTTGAAAGAGCAGGCTATATCATTAGTCAGAAACTAACAATTCAGATTTAATGCTTGCACAGATCGACAATTTTATCAAACACTTAACATACTATGGTTAAACTAAATTGTAGCACGAGATTTAGAACATTACCAAACGTGATAACACCACATTTGACTGAAAAAAATGGTTAAAAGAGCAGAAGTATCCAAAAGCATAATTCTAACGACAAGAAACGTCAAACTGATTATGTTTTCATTCAATTTCACCCAATCGAGTTAAATATTCCAGAACTTCCCAACTTATACAGTGAAAGTATAATATATTTAAGAACTTGTGTATTGCGTACAAGTGACCAGGACAGAGGAGAAAAAGTGCCATATTGTGCAAGTGCTTCACAAGCTAACTGAACGATTCTGTGTAGCCATAGTTGATTCTTAACAAATTTTACGGCATCGGAGCTGGAACATCAAAAAACAATTTCGGATACCAATCAATATCATACGTAATATAAAAATTATGCAAAGATTAAACAAGTGATGGTGACCATCTAACCTCTTCATGTAATCCTATAAGCCGTCTGATGCTAACAAAAAAAAATCTGCATCTGAGCTGAGGTTGAAGCAATGACCAGATTATCCTTGAATTTTACCCTACCTCGACAAAAATGAAGTCACACTTGATAAGTTTCTAATAAGTCAGAACTAAAATCAACAAATTATATTACAAATAAGAGATAAAGAAACACACCGACATAAACTTTGTGCGACATAAATTTGAGAACTGATCAAGCAGACAAGTAAATCAACCCATCACCTTTTCACGCAATTATAGAATGAAAAGCGACAAGTTAGGGTATTATCCAGACCTATAGAAGTTTTCTTCCTCCTACTGCGACCAAATAACATTTGCCACCTGCACGTGGACCTGGCAAAATCATCATCATAGATAACAGTGAACTTTATTTTATAAGTTTCTGTTTGAAAAGACTCAGAAGGTTATGAGTCCTATGACTACTGCAGGAACTAGAGGAAATCACTAACAATGCTTACCTCAGGAGCCATCCAAAGTTACTTTTTGTCCTTTGCAGTGATCACTTCAGATTCAGCTTGCACCCTTGCAACTTAAAAATCAACAACTTTTGGATCTGCACAATCCAATAAGCAGACTTTACTTCCTCTCACTACGCATACTTTACTTTTTAATGATCATAATTAAACAAAAAATAAGCATATTACAAATGCTTCATAACTAGAGAAAAATAAGTAAACTACATTGTCGAAATGCGAATGATTATGATGCCCACTAACTTCAACATCTTCCAAGCGGATGTTACTCTTGAGCACATTGTAATAATCTGCAGATTGCATGAAACACAATTTGAATTCAAAACCAATAGAAATTACGTATTGATGATGATCTACGAGTACGAGCTTTACCTCGAATACTGTTGGTTCATTCAGGTCATTCCATATTCCATCAACACCATTTACAACACAACACTGGCATACCACAAGCGTGTTTTCTCCGGAGAGTAATCAGGTTCATTCATCTACCTCGGTCTCCATGATTGCTACAGCCAATCGCATGCAAAAACCAATAAAAGAGGATAGTGAATTATCCTTGAGAATTGGTCAAACTGACTACAAGCATAGTGAATTATCCCTAAGTATAGGTTAGAACATTATAATTAGTCACACAATCTGCATTGCAAAATCAAACATAACCCGACTACACAACTCTCACTCAAACTTGTCTAGGCACCTTAGCTTGATATACAACTAATAAGTAATAACTCATTAGTTTAACATTTTTGAATTCTACGGCCATCATTATATGAACAGATACCTAACACCATTCGATCATTGTAAAAAAAAACAGAGCATGGGGCAATTTATCCATTTAAGACTACTTGAAAATCATAAAATCCAAAGAATTTATTCAACGAGTAAACTTTAACTTGAGACCAAGATGAAAATCAGGATTCAATTAGCTTTAACATATCAATGCACTGAAAACAGCAAAAACAACAACCAGATTTAAGACTTTCGATTGCCTTCTTGTCCTTGTAACTCAAACGTCTAGCCTTATCAGGACAAGTAACATGGCAAATCGAAGGATGTTGGTGATTCTTCCTCCATAACTCAGAAACATACTTGTAAGCACTTATCAAAGGCAACAAAATCATTAATCCCAAAAAGGAAACCACAATCTAAAAAAGAGCAGTTTCTGCAGGTTATAAACAAATCCAAGTTAAACCCAGAATCCATTGGCCTGAAGTTAAACCCAGAATCCATTTGCCTGATTTCACAACCCTAATAACATTTCCAGTAACTAAGCTGAGAAAATTAAAAACCTCAAAACGAAATTAAACAAAAACCCATCCCCAGAGATATCAGTAAACTGGTAAGCAAAACGGATTTAAAAAATAATAATTCATACAAATCCCCAATTTTAAAAATCGTGGTTTCATTCTGATGAAAACCCCCAGACTGATTCTATGAAAGAACTAAATCAATTGATTCTTCAATTAAACCCAAAACTATGTTGCAACTGCAACTCGAAAGATCTAACTTCAAAATTTCCTTGAAGAGGGAGAAATAAAGGAAACCAGTAGCTTCACAGAAAATAAACCATCAAACCGCTAAATCAAAATCCTTATAACAAACCCTGAAATCAAAATCCCTAAAATAAAAAACCTCTAAACATGCAGTTGAACCAAAGGAATGGTTTAAGAAAAATTGAGAAGAGATTGAGTAAAAAAGTTTTACCCATTTTGCTATAGAGATGGAGACAGAGTTTTACCCTTATTTTTGTACAGATGGAGAAAAACCTCAACAATTTTATCCTGCAATCAGAAAGCCATAAAATTAAATTAAATTTTTTTGTTTTTACAGATCTGGTTTAAAGATAAAGAATTAAGGTTAAAGTTCATTACCTTTAATTAATTCTATGGAGATGAAAATGCACGGTAAGATAAGAGAAGTAGAGAGTTTTTTTTCCCTCTCAGAAAGAACCTGCAGAAGAGAAGATGAAGAAGAAAGAGAGAGAGAGGAGAAAACAAAAAGAAATGAGAGGTTTCTCTCTCCCTGCTTCTGTGTGGATAGGCATGTAAGATTTTTCTCTAGTAGTGGGACCACAGAAACAATACCATTCAAACGTCGTTCCATAAGTCAACTAAAGTCTTGACACAACGACATATTGACTTTAGTCAGCCACACTCTCCGTATATAGTTTCAGTTTTTGGTATTGAGATATTTGTTTTGTGTCGTTTCATGATGTCCCAAATAGCCTTTTTTCCACTAGTGGTATCGGTCCTCCAAATCTGAATGAGAGGTGCAAAGTAAAGTTCTAGGGATGGGACAAACAGTAATGGTACTACATCAAATCTGTAGGGAGTGTCATCTCCTTTGATGCCATCACTGGAAGTAATTAAGTTGAAAAATCATATATGCAGAAAATCAAGATGTTAGCTACATGCTGACTCAGTAAACTCTAATATTGTCTAAAACTGCACAAAAAAGAATAAGTTCTAAAGCAACTAAAACCAAAAATTAACATAAGTTTAACAAGTCTAAAACCACAATCTAAGAGTTCAAAACAAACATAATGTAAGAGTTCAAATTACAATCTAAGTTTCTAAACCAAGTGAAACATAATAAAGTTTAAGAATTTCATGGATCCTTCTCATTGTTGTTATCTTCCTCCCCATCACTAGCTTTTTCACCATCACTAGCTTTTGCACCAGCATCAACTTTTGCTTTTCCCTTATCTGGACCTATGTAGTCACCGGCCTCATTGTAATAGGGGTTCACTCCAGAAAAGTCACATGCCCTAAAAAATATTCTTGGATCAACCTCCTCTTCTTCCTCCTCTGATGATGTGCATTCAACATAGTTGAGGTGATTGCTAGGACTGTGCATAAACCTTAGGAATTATTCAGGATGTTTCTTAATTACCCATCAGAAGTAACTTTCTTACAGGGCAATTCTCTTCAGTTTCATCTTTAGGATCTTCTAAATTGGGATAAATTTCGTCAATAAATTCTAATAGCTCTTCTGCAGTTACCGTACAAGGTAGATCTTCTTTTTTTTCCTCTGGGAACCTAAACCATGCACAAATAAAAGATATGAAATTTTTACACACTCAAAGATGGTTCTGGTCATATGGTCGGCAAGTTCGAGAATATATACATTGCCGAATAATACTTACTCGGCATGGTTGTAATCATATACCAAGCCGACCAACACAGAGTAGGTAAGGTCCTACACAAGAAAGATGCCGACGGTTAACTTAAGAAATTAAGGTTTCTATGACCTAAAGTCGGCATGGTACAAGTCTAAGACAATGCCGACTATACGTAAGTCGGCATGGTTTGTTAATATACTCTGCCGGCCCTGGTTATTGTCTAACATTTGCCATGGCTTCTATGAAAAGTCGCCAGGTTATTCATCCTGATACCATGCCGGCGCTTACAAAACAAACAAGAGTCGGCGTGGTTTTAAATTATCGACCTTGCCGACCAAAAACCCTGAAAATCATAATGTTTGATTTCTAACCTAATATAACACATAAGAATAATGGCTTGAGTTTAGAAATCACTTACAGTCTTCTTTTCACCGGTGGAGGGTTTTTTTGAACATTCTCAGGGATTGGATTTTCTGGTTTGCTAGTTCCAACTTTTTCCTTACCTTTCCCTCTGATTTGGATCTTCTCATGTTTTGTTGAATTTCTCTTGCTCTTTGGATCGAACCATTTTTTGTAGAATATCAAAATTTAAATTTTTGCTTGATTTTGGTTAATGGAATAAGATGAAGGAAGGAGAAGAGGAGAGGGATTAGAGAAGATAGATTAGGAGAAGATTAAACGTTTTTTAGTTTTTAAGTTTAGGGTTTAATTTTAGTTTAGTTAGTGCAGGGGTACTAAAGTAACTTCATCATGTTTTGACCTCCCCTTAGTAACGGCACATGTCCATTTAAATTTGGGTATACCCCAATCCGCCAGGTTGTTTAAGTAAAATCTGTATAAATGTTTCTACCATTGAAGTAAAAACATAATTACTTGGCGGGTGCACAACCTAAAGTTTGAACAACTTTTCTTACTCACCTAAAGTCAAGTGTAAACAGGTGTGAGAATAGAGTACCCTATTATGTTACCAGTACTATTTCCACCCAAGTGCTGTATTGAGTTCTCAGCTCTTGATAAGGGTTTCCTCCCATCAGGGTTAGGCAATTATAAATGTAGGGCATCAAATAGATGTGTGCCTCTCTCTAAATCCTACCAAAACTAGCCGCCTCTCATCCCTCTCTTTCTCTTCTTTCACTTCTTCCATAAATTATGAATTGGATCTCAATCTTGGTTTTGTAATGGAGAGACACCATCATCATCAACAATATTGATCAATCGTCATAATGACTTTTCCTCTCAAAACCAACTTGTCACTTTTATCGGTGAATGAGAGGTCTGAACTGCAAAGTAGTTCTAGGGACGGGAGAAACAGTAATGGTAGTGCATCAAATCTGCAGAGAGTGTCATCTCCTTTAACGTACCATATCTGGAAGTAAGTTGAAAAATCATATATGCAGAAAATAGAGATGTTAACTTCACCACCTGAATCAGAAGGTCTATGAGACTATGACAACCATGCTTTGTGATAGATAAATTTCCTGACTTGTTAAGCTGAAAAGAAAAGATTACAGACCTTGTTGTATTTCAGTTTTAGTTGTTGTAAGTTAGTTTAAGATTGTGGTTGTTCATGCCATTGAGATTTGAGATCATATTTGTCACTGTGTTCTTGTTGTAAGTTAGTTTAAGATTGTCGTTTGCTTTCTTTTGTTTATGTTATTTCATATAGTTGTAATGTGGATATATTGGTTACAGAATGACACCCAAATGTCCATACCAAGGACTGGTATTTAGATTTAGAAACAAACATCGTGAAAATCCCCCAGCTAGCATCATATCCATCCTTGGCTGCAATCGCAGGTTAAATTTATGCAGACAACTCCCAAATTTTAAGTAAACCAGCAGAAAAGAGGTAAGGAATTCTTACAAAATATCCTAAGGTTTGGCGGTTGATCTTATCCGAAACATGTAGCCAACGTAAAGTAGCAAGTGTTGCACAAAAGGCTACCATCATTGAAGTAAAAAGATGACAATTTCTTTGCGGAAGCCGATTAGAGTTTCATGGGCAAGAGCTAGACCTCACATTTGCATCAGGTGGGTGGGTCTGCCCAGGGGTGTGCAATATTGTGCTGCAATCATAATTACATTGTTACAATATTTCCCAAATATATAGAGAGGACTGAGAAGGATGTCTAGTAATTCCATATGGTGTTGGCATTGGAAGGCTAGGCAGGCAGTATGTCTGTATTGGGTTTGCCTTTGTCAAAATAAAATTTTATTTCAAACATTACAGGCCCGAAGAGATGCAACCCTCAGTAACCAGAAAAACGAGATATAAGTTTATTTAAAGCTGACATGGTCCTATTCACTTTCATAGTCATGCATGCTTACTTCTTTTTTCCCGAGAATTCTGAGGAATTCCCTGGATGTGTTGTTTCAGAAATGACTTTTTGGGCAAGAACCCATTTTAGGAAATTCTACTTCAATACTGAATTCTGAAGTCTTCACTTAGACCCAAATACTGCCATACAGGATCTTAGGAAAACGCAGAGGAAAAACGAGTAACTCTACAGCATGTAATTCTTTTCATAACTAGATTGTAAGAGTAACTGGATCCATCATAGTATCATGTAGATTAAAATTCAAGTCAAGGAGTGGTAAAACATTGGAAGTGTAGCTGCCATAATATGACTACATTACAGAGTCAATACGCAGCCAATGTACGTCAATTTACCGACCAAAAAAAATACATAGATTATGTTAACTAGTTTTCCATTTCATGTGTACAAAATTAGAGGAGGTTAAAGGAGATGCAAGATCGCAATGTCTAGTGCAAAAAATTAAGGCCAATTACACAACAATCTTCTATCACTATTCCACGATCGTAGGGAGCAATTGTACTATTAATTTAATTGTCTTGTTTTCTGCATATTGGTTACGCTCACCAACCAATAGGAGAGAGGGTAAGCTCCACTAGTGCTATTTTTATTGTAGAGTGAGGGATGGTATTGATTTTTTATGAAGCCTCCTCCTCAACTTCCTATTAAGTATTGGTTAGAATCAGATAAGTTTTTCTTCCATTTGTAGATTACTATTACACCCTTAAAATAATTGGCTTGTTCTAGACAGTCATGGCAGGGGCTCCTTTTTAGGCAGTAAATCATAATCATACAAGCAAGTGTTATATGGAGTTCTTAGCTCATGATAAGGGGCTCCTCCAATTAGGGTTAAAGAATGATGGATGGGTGACCTTATAAAACTAAGGCGCCTCTATCACTCCCAATAGCCGCCTCCGCGCCGTCTCTCATCCATCTCTTTCTCTTCTTCACTTCTTCCACAAATTTTCAATTGGATCTGAATCTTGGTTTTGTATTGGAGAGACACAATCATTATAAACAATATACATCAATTGTCATAATGACTTTTCCTCTCGAAACCAACTTGTTGCATTTTCCTCTTGTGCTGCTGCTGCCAATCTTAATCAGCTGTCTGAACTGCATAATAAAGTGCTGCTAGGGATGGGACAAGCAGCATTGGTACTGGATCAAATCTGGAGGAATTTCATCTCCATAGATGTGCAGAATATCAAGATGTTAACCTCACCACCAGAATCAGATGTGACAACCAATCAACCATGCTTTCTCATAGACAAGCTCAAGTTTGTTGTTGTTGTTCATGCCATTGAGATTTGAGATCATTATATTTGTAACTGTGTCCTTGTTATAGTGTAATCATCACCAACTCATCACATATCTATCGGAATGTTGTTCGCTTTAATGTGCAATTTATGTGTTCGTATTATCAGATGGTTGTAATGTTACAACCGGAAGGACTGGTATTTAGATTTTGAAACAAACATTGTGAAAATCCCCCAGCAAGCAGCATATCCGCCCTCGGCTGCAATTGAAGGTAATTTATTTTTCATTTTTCACTGAAGAAATTACTGATGACAGTGGTTTAAGGTTATAGTCATTGAATTTTTCCAAAGATAGTGAAGGTTAAAATTTGGAATTGCCAAGTATTAGAATTTCAAAGTAGTTAGGTATATTTGGATTACCATGTAACCCAACATTGAATCTCAATCCTTGGAACTCAATTCCTTGAAACGGACCAACACCGCCTCTCTCATAAATTTGTTTCCCCTGTGGGCAGACTGCAGAGGTTGTCTCAGATTCCTCAGCATCTGACTTTCGAAAGCAACCAAAGCTTGGGTTGTTTTAACAGAACATCATAACGAAACTAAACTTATAACCTGAGTTACACCACAATCAAGTACAAAGAAGTGATATTCTCCCTCACACAGTCTAATCCGTTTATATATATAAACTAACCGTAACAGCTTCAAATTCAACAAGTTATCATACTTTAGTTTAACATCCCAGTACATTTCATTATGCCCGTTTTAGTCCCTAAGCCTCCACTTTGTTCGCGGCCATCAAGTAGGTCATTCTCGGCATCTCAGAGTCATCCTTATAACCGCTTGCTATTTCGTTCTCTTCTTCTTCATCTAAGAGAACAACCTTTTCCCTGCGTATACAGAGTTACAATGCATGCATGTCAACAATACATTTTAAAAATATGTTGCAAAGCACCTCAATTCAGGCCACAAAAGTACATCAGAGGTGTCTGGATGCAATTCAGTGTCAATGAGATAGTGAAACAATCACCTGTCCATGTATGTATCACTCCAGTACAATTGTGAACGGCATTCGTCTCTCCGGGCAGTCTGAAAAGTGAAGATGCAAATTAAGTTAAAAAGAATTTGTGAGAATGAAAATGAAAAGTAGAAATGTAAAAATACAGAATTCGATCGATAAGACCATTATATGAAATCTTTGCCTTGGATATTAAACAGCCCCAAGAACAGAAAATAAAATGAAGAACAAACACCACCACTATGTGGACTGCACTTTTCAGGCGAGTCAAATTGCCTCAGATCAGGAGCCGGAGTACATTATCTTTAATGTTTCTTATGTGAATAGAGGTAAATACGGAACTGGGAAATGCTAGAGGACCCAAGGTGGTAACAGACCAAGTAGAAAGCTAGCTGGGCCAGTTTGTATGCAGGGGAGAGGGGCTAGGCTATCAGCAACGAATTGCGGAATGCTGCTGCCTTACAAAGACGGCGCTCAGCAAGCACGGCAAAAAGAATCCAGTGTAACCTTGCAGCTGGGACCAGGAGTTCTCAAGGAATTGAAAGACAACTTAAGCTAATTGGAGTAGAGGCTAATAGATACTTACATAGTGCCATCCCACTGTTTCACCACAAAAGTTGCATAGAGTGTCAAACTTCCTGATACGCGCGGGATGATCTAACAATCCTGCTTCCACTTGATTCAAATTGATCCTGTAAATTTTTCCAAGTAAAACATGAGTTGCTTATAAAGTAAGGGGCTGAGATTATACATAACAAAACCGAAGGAATATTAATTACCCATAAGGATTAGTGTAATAACGTTGGCCCTTGGGTCCCTTCTGACCAGAGAGAATAGCATTGGGCTGGATCATAAAAAAAAAGTGAACATTATAAGGATATGGTTGAATGATGCAATTATCAAAACGATGATCATACAAAACAATATCCAAAAGGTGATGACACAATAGTGTGAACAGATGAAAAACAATCGAAAAATCAACTCCTGGATACAACTTATAACAAATTATTAGTTTCTCAGATGTAATCAAACTTATGTTCTGGTCATATATTCAGTAAAACTAGAATCTCCAAGAGTATTGACCAATCGATCAATATATACAATACATATAAAAACAGCTGAATCAATGATGTTATTAATTAGTACTAGATAGGTATCATCAACATCAATTTGGACAGTAGAAAATTAATCTCATCTTTGTAGATGCAAAAAAAAAAATAAAAAAATAAAAACAAAAAAATAAAAAAAAAAATTGATTATCGAACAACAAATAATTGAAATTTTTTTCAAAATAAAAACAATTTCAAAGGGAATCAAAGGGTATCGAACTAACCCTCAAAGTGACTCTCCTTTCAAGAGCAACATGGGTTACTCGTCCATATGAATTAAAGCAAGTAGCACAGCAATATTTCCTTCCTGCTTCCTCAATTTTGGTTGGAACATCAACTTTAGTTGTTTCTTCTTCTTCTGAAACCATTACACCGTTCGATCTGACGTTTGTTACTTCGACCGCCATTTTCGCCGCTCGGAATCGTTTTCACAGATTTGGGGGAAAAAATGGGAAATATGCCCTAGACTCTCACATCCCTTCTCTTTTATATATGCCCGTGAACCAAACACTGGGCTTTGCTGTCCATGGGCCTTGCTTTTTAGTCACGCAAAAGCCCAAGAAACCATATTTAAATATGAATGGTTTTTTGGGGACCAGCCTTTTTTTGGGGACCATTGTTTTATTTTGGGTAAGACATTAGAAGTAATTCTAGGTCACCCCTTATCTAAATATTTATATTAATACCAAAACTACCCTCTCGATTATATTTGGTTAATGATTAGTTAGTGTGATTAGTGAAATTATTTTGAATAAAGATTTGAGATTTAAAAAATCAGATTTTTAAAAAAGAAGTAGAATTATTGAGAGAGAGAAGTTTGAGAAGTTGAAGAACAAAACCATGGAAAATAAATTTTTTTTGAGTTCACTAATCTAGACTACTCAAGTGATGATTCAATTGATGATAGCTCATCCGAATCTACATCTCCTTCATCTCCTAGAGTATATGTCAATCTTCACAATGAACGGATATGGATAATTTCTTAGATGGTGAATGTATTCTTCCCCAAAGCCGATTTCAAGATGGTGAAAACGATGGATTTTACCAACCACAACCGGAGGAAGAATATTGGGGTACCCAGGTATGCTCAAAACTTAGGTAATGTTGGTTGAATTGGTCCAAATTTTCAAAAAAATGTGAATTTTTAGAGTAGATTTGTGCTTGTTGGGTTACCTTGTGTGAAGAACATGTAACCGAACTCATCTAAAAGTGTAGTTCGGTTACTTTTTCTAAACACGCAGGTTACCGAACTCTCCATTAATGGAGGTTTTTTGTAGTTCGGTTAACGGAGTAGTAAGAACTCTATAAATAGGATTACGAGTGCTATGTTCGGTTTGGTCGAAATGTAACCGAACTTAAGGGTCTATGAGTTCGGTTAGTTCACAACCAATAACTAACCGAACTTACGTAAAATAATATTTCACATTAGTGTATAAAGTTCGGTTGGTTCGCAAACTTCATACCAACCCTTAATCTAACCGAACTTACGTGCAATAAAATTTTGATTTAGTGTACGTAAAGTTCGGTTAGTTGTGAACTTGGCTGTCAAACCGAACTCTGAGTTCGGTTTTCCAGAAAAATAATCATATAACCGAACTTAGGGTCCATAAGTTCGGTTGGTTTAAACTTCATACAAACCCACTACCTAACCGAACTTACGTACAATAAAATATTGAATTAGTGTACGTAAAGTTCGGTTAGCCCTCAACTTGCTTGGCAAACCGAACTCTGAGTTCGGTTATACCGATAAAATTATCATATAACCGAATTTTAGGGTCCATGAGTTCGGTTAGTTCGCAAACTTCATACCAACCCACTACCTAACCGAACTTACGTACAATAAACTTTTGATTTAGTGTACGTAAAAGTTCGATTAGTTGTCAACTTGCTTGACCAACCGAACTATGAGTTCGGTTAGCCCGATAAAATAATATTGTAACAAGAACTTATTTCGATTGCAATTGATGTTGTTCCTTTTCTTGTAGATTGAATGTCAACCTATACCAATGGATAATCAACCTTCTCCGGTTGGCATGCTGTTTGAAGATACATCTAATCACTATGTCAATGATTTGGTTTTTGATGAAACTATTGATGCGAAGAATTGGGCTAGAGAACATGCCAAGAAAGCCATGTGCGTATTAGTTTTGAATGGAAAAGAAAGCCAAACTCGTTTTGAAATGGTTTGTGAGAGAAGTGGAGATCCCAATGTTAGTCACAAGAAGAAGGGTTATGTGTATAAAGGAAAGACGACGAGGAAGAACACACAGCGTGCTCAAAGAAAACTAAATGTCCGTTCAAGCTAGTATTTAGTAAGTGCAAAAAAAAGAATGGATGGTTTCTATCTATGGATAAGGTGGTAGGCCATCATAACCACCCTCGTCCGGATGATCTTGAAGGACATGCAATGGCCGCTCGGCTCACTCCTCAAGAAATGGAGAAAATAGCTAAATTTAGGAGAATGGGAATTTCACCACTTAACATGCTTCGCTTACTAAAGGATGATAACAAGGATAATGTATCATCTTTGACGACCATTTACAATGCAATTGAGACAATTAAAAGGATTGAATGGAAGGATAGAAAAGTGATGCAACAATTGTTTTTGGTAGCTAAAGAGAAAGGCTACGCGGTTCAAAAGAAGGTGGGTCCGGAAGATCAAATAACGCATCTCTTCATTGCGCATCCGAAGAGTGTTCAATTGGCTCAATCCTTCCATCAAGTTCTTATAATGGATTGCACTTACAAGACTAACAAATACGAGATGCCATTGTTGAATATTGTTGGTCGTACCTCGACGAAGTCACCGTTTACCGTTGCTTTTTGTTTTCTAGAAGATGAGCAAGAACCAAGTTACACTTGGGCGCTACAACAAGTGAAGGCCATATACCGAGATGATGATATCCCCGCGGTTATAGTGACGGACAACGATGTAGCATTAATGAACGCAATAGAGAGAGTCTTCCCATTAGCACATAATATGCTTTGTACGTTCCATATTTGGTGTAATGTGATGAATAGGTGCAAGCCTCAAATTTGTCCACCAAAGAGGAAAGCATTTGAAGAGATTAGTAAGCTAGGAAGATAAACAAGCGACTGCAAAAGAGGAATTCGATATACAATACACTATAAATCACGCTAAATGGGTTGCTTTCTCTGGTGAATGGGAGTCATTGACTTGGTCTCTCACCGAAGAAGAGTATAATCTAAATCTTGCGGCATTTATCGAACATTGGTCTAGCCCCGAATATCCAGAGGATATTGTAACGTATGTGGTTAAGCAATGGTTGGAACCGCACAAAGAGCGCTTCGTTTATGCATTTACCAACCACCATAAACACTTTGGGAATCAAGCGACAAGTTTGGTAGAATCGGCTCACCACCGGTTGAAGAAAAATCTTTTTGGATGTGTCGATAATTTTGTGATTGTGTTTAATGCAATGGAGAATTACTTCAACCGTGAGATTGATAGAATTAAAGGGAAGTTTCAAAAAAGCCGCATCATGAAGTACAAAAAGATTGTGGACAAAGGTGGTAACATCACGAATATGGCGGACCTTCGGTTGTTTAAGGGACTTCATTATAATGTTTCGCGTGCTTGCATTAAGAGGTTAATGGTAGAGGTTCATTTGATTGACATATGGGGAACCAAGCCGGACGAGGTGTGTGTTTGCAACATGATGAAGTCTATGGGACTCCCTTGTCGCCATATGATAGTTAAGTATGAACATGGCATAATCCCTCTAGCGATATAGATCCATATTGGCAACAATTAAGTTTTGTCCCTCCTCCAAAGGGCGATGTCGGAGAAGAGTTTGGTGACAATGTGATGGGAAGAATCGTTATCGAGATGTACCGGAACATGAACAAACTCGAAAAGCAAATCTTTTGGGATGACATGCGGCCAATTGTTTATCCACACACTTCGGAGAATGTGCACGAACCGAAAAAAGGCAAGGGCAAAGGTAGGCCAATCACCAAAGAAACACAAAAACAAATAAGAGAATATGCAAAGGTGTTGGGTAAGAGGAAAAGTGAAATGACCCCTTTACTAGAGACCCTTGTGGGCATGAGCATACCGCGGCGAAGTATCAAGAAGATTCTAAGAAAAGGTCTAGGAATACTGTGGAAAAGGGCGAAACAAGTGAACGGGATATGAAGAAAAAGGACCGATGTTACGCTCGCAACCAACCCCACCTACTCCATCGGAACCTAGCCAACCAATTCAACGAGACGTTAAGCTTAAGGCTCCAATATGCCGCATCCAAGAAAGAAGTCGAACAATTGATGATACAGCAACTTTTGTTGATAGAAGGTACTTGGAAGAGCTACCTACATATATTAGAAAGTACGTCATATCCACCGATGAGCGTCCTGCGGATGGTAATTGCGGATTCCACGTTGTCGTACAACAACTAGGGCCTTTCACTGAAGGTGCAAAGTTGTATAATGATAATCAAATCACTTATGTCCGGCAAAGGATGTTGATGAAGCTAAAGGACAACCCGGAATTTTACAAGCGAATGTTGTCCGATGGGGATGCTAGTCTCAATGTGCAGTTTATTAGGTATCAAAGGCGTCTCCACGGGGGGGATCCAATCACAAGGGATCATTGGATGGGCATTCCGATATGTGGTCACTTAATCGCCGAAGCATTCAATTGCGTGGTTCACTATTTCTCAAAAGGTGCTAGTTTCACATACACTCCGAAAACAAAGATATGTGTCGAGCAACTTAAACGTAGGAGGGTGGTGATTGCGCTTGTTAACAACAACCATTTTATAGGCCTCCGGTTAGAAGACGATTGTCCACTGCCTCCGATATGCGGATACTCTTATTGGCAAGGATTTAACCCCGACACAATGTTGGGATGGTGTATTAAGTACGAGCATAACATGGAGATGTGGAAAACTTTGAAGGATTCGGAAAAAATCATACACGAGGGTGCGTTTGCCTTGCGGATGATTAAATGTACCATTGATTATACTAAGTATGCTCATGAACATCAACACAAGAATCAAAGATTGTGTTTTTTGGAATTAGGTCTTATTTTTGGGTTATGCTTTCAACATTTTCATAAGAATAAGAGACGAGACTGTTATTTTTGGATTTTTTTTTTTGTTTGTTTTTTCATATTGAAACTTAATTACAT
Organism: Papaver armeniacum; assembly: GCA_023531295.1. Lineage (NCBI taxonomy): Eukaryota > Viridiplantae > Streptophyta > Magnoliopsida > Ranunculales > Papaveraceae > Papaver > Papaver armeniacum. The sequence continues at coordinate 236,220 of JAJJWW010009856.1, forward strand.
GACATCGCCAAACAGTGAGACATCAAGACTTAAGTTCGGTTAGGAAATGAAATTAGAGGACATTGCCGAACTAAAAATAAAGCTACATAACATTTAATATCCAAAACGCGTTATGAAAAAGTCTTTAAGGAGGCGGAAATGATATTCATATTTGAAATCCTTTCTCTTCCATCTTCGCCATTCGTTTTTTGATGTTAAAATGATTTCGGAGAATCCTTCACCCCTAAGTCGATACCGCCTTACAATACGAAATAAAGCCATAAATTCCACAACTCTAGCTCTAATCTTGTCGAATCGAAGGAACAATGCTATTTGATCACGGTTATGAGGGTTTGTTGTGTCGGAGCAGAATTTCTCATGAATTTTCCCCAATAACTTTGACTCATAATACCATTCATTCTTCGTTCTTCACCCCTCTTTGGATAGTATAGTATGTAGTTTCTGCAAAGAGATAGATCTTCATCTAGAGTAAATTTAGAAGTAGTGGCTTCCATTATTAGAAGAATTTGAGACAAAATGTTATCTATGAGACACATATTTATACCACTGGGGTGTATAACGGCTATAAAAATAGCCGTTTCTTGACATTAGTGTCATTCAAATTTCAAACTACATAGTTCGGTTACATAACAAATGCATCGATAAAACCGAACTCAAAGGTTCGGTTGGTTCCGTAAATCATAGGTAACCGAACAGTGTAAACCACCAAATTTACATTGTAAGGTTCGGTTACCAACAGAAAATCAGGGTAACCGAACTAATCACTGTAACTTTTGTTTGATCTAGCTGGTGTGAGTACGGTTACATTACGAAATCAGATAAGGAACCGAACATTTGGATCACCAAGTTCGGTTACATTCGCAAAATATTGTCAAGGAACCGAACATTACATTTGTAACTTCTTGTTACGAGTTCGGTTAGATTACGTTTTCTGTGTAACCGAACTTTACACTTTAACTTTTCAAATTTTCTTGTTCTGAGTTCGGTTACATCGCATTACTCTGCAGTTAACCGAACACTGGACGAAGTTATTGCCGACTTTGAAAACCAACGGTAACTTTGACTAGTAGGAGCAATTATTGCAGAAGTAACCGTTTTTTTTTTAAAAAAAACTAGCCGTTGGGTACTTTTTTGCTATAAATAGAGACCAATCTCTACCAAACTTATTCACCCATCACTTTCAATCTTCCTAAATCAGTTACTCATCGGTTTGGAACACTAAAAATGGCTCCAACTCCGTTCAATGATCTAGAAGATGTTGCTATTGTCAGAGCACACACCACTCTCACAAAGCACTCCGTTGAGGAAGCGCAATGGGTGACCAGTAACGAAGACCCAACAAGAGGGCCTTACTTTGGGGATGATCAAAACACCAATGCTTGGTGGAAACGGGTGTTTAAGGTTTTTTAAAGCACTAAGCGGAAATCGTTATAGGAGGACGCTCCAGCAAATAAGGGAAAGGTACGCATATTTATACAATGAATGCGTCTGTTGTTGAGAAACAATTGAAAGCTCGTAAGGACGCTATGCCAAACGAAGACCGAATGAATAGAGTAAGTTTGGGAATCAATAGGCCTCTCATCAAAAAATATTTATTTGGTTATGATTATTCAACAACGCTAACTTATTTAAAAAATTGTTTTCCCAGTATACTTTGGGTCGGAGCCAATATGAATTAAGGTACGGTCATGAGTTTCTGCACGAGGACTGCTACACTCTCTTGGAGGAAGTTGAATGGCAATTCGCCCAATATAATTAAAATCGTAGAGAATCCCTAGGGCGATGTATTGAACAATTTTATGTGTTTTACTTCTATTTTATTTCAACTACATGTATGTTTTTCCGATTCAATAAAATGAGTGACTTCAAATTCCGGTTCAATTTTAGCTGTGTGAGTTCGGTTACATTACGAAATCAGCGAAGGAACCGAACTTTTCTGAGTACCAAGTTCGGTTACCTGCAAAATATTGTCAAGGAACCGAACATTACACTGTAACTTCTTGTTCTGAGTTCGGTTAGATTACGTTTTCTACAGGTAACCGAACTTTACACTTTAACTTTTTAAATTTTCTTGTTCTGAGTTCGGTTACATCGCATTACTCTGCAGTTAACCGAACATTGTAGTTCGGTTACCTGCAAAATATTACCAGGCAACCGAACATTACACTGTAACTTTAGAAATTTTCTTGTTATGAGTTCGGTTAGGTTTCCTTTACTGTATGTAACCGAACATTAAGTTCGGTTGATCCAAAAACATTGTAGGTAACCGAATACATAGTTCGGTTGTTTACGAGATTTAGTATATTAACCGAACTAACTAATTGTTTCTTAAAAATTTGAATGTAATGAAACACTTAATCGTCAAATACCCAAACTAATCCCTTAGAACACAAATTAAAAACCAAATTAAGAAATTTAATTAATAATCCACATCACTAAATGTTGGAAGCGCACGAACATAAGGAAACAAACTACCAAATCCGCCATAAAAAAGTATTCCAAATATAAGGAACCAAACTACCAAATCCGCATTAAAAAGTCTTCCAAACATGAGAAACCAAAGTAATAATTGTTGCAATCACTCATTTACCACGACCACTACCAGAAACTTTTCTAGTCTTGCGTTTAGGAGCTTTAGGTCGTCCTTCGTCACTAGGAGTGTCATCTCCACTGTTTTGTTGTTCAACCATCCGACTTGAACCTTCCCCTTGTCGGCGACTCCTCTTGACGGCATGGTGCGGCTTGGATCAACCTGGCTTGTATCGACAAGGCTGGGATTAAAAACATTAGTTATTTGGTTGTACAGAGTCTGTTTGTTCTCGAGTATCCATCGGCTCTCCTTCGGATTTTTGCCATCATTTTCTTCAACAATTTTCCACTTGCCTTCACCTATTCTCATCAAAAACATAAGTAACTATTATTTTCAATACTTCATAACAATTTGAAACACAAAAAGAAGAGTAAATTTCTTACCGCGAATTCCACAAGATCAAGGCCTCATCACCACACGAGAGGGTATGCTTCATAATTTTCTTAGCCTCTTTCTCCTTGCCTTCGCTTTTGTCTTCTCAGCACGGGCTTGTTGGACAGCGTTTATTACACGAGGATGAGAAACATGTTCATACCATTCCATATATCCCTCGTCAGCGGCATTTGGCTCATCAAAAGAATCTTGTAACTCTTCAGCTGGAACAAGATAATCCCCAAAGTTCTTCCAGTGGTCCACCGATGGAGCAGGATCGTATTTGGGTGTGAACTTCAACTCGGTGTTCTTAGTTTCCTGCTTCTTCACCTTGAAGTTGAAGTTTTCCACTTGTGGGACACTTTGGACACAAGAAACTTGTCTTAATACTCTTAGAGGATTATACATTGTACAACCTCCAGGATGAAACAACGGTCCATTATACCCCGCAAACAGGTGAGAAATCAATAACCTCAACATCCTCCTCGTCTTCATCTCGATGGAATGGTGTAAGGATGGAAAACCACATCTTCCACTTGTTAACGTATCCAATTTCTCCCTCAACTCCAACACTTTTTTTTCTTATTCTTTTCTGTGAATTCAAAAATTCATATTTACCATTTGTAGGCTTCCCATAAGGCCAAGGAGTGTGAGCATGAGACAATTGAAGTTTAGGGAAGTGGTCGTACACCCAAACCTATAAGAAGAGGCAACAAATAATATATTCGCAATATGATTAGTAACAATACACATTCATTCACTTATATATTGAAACACACAAACGATAATTTAACGGGGTACCTGAACAAGGGTGTATAAGCCTCCAAAATATAGACTCTTAAGCCTCGAAGCTTTTCTGAGTTCCTCTTGAACGAATGAAAGCACCGCAATGCCCCAACAGTAGTTGTTCACCTCATCCAAGGGGTCCAATAGCTGGAGGTAATGAGCATTTACCACGTGACTGAACTGTCGGGGAAGAAAATGGTTCCTTGTTGATATAACAAATAAGCGAGTCACATGGTGCTTAATCTTCTCCTCTGTCATCACCAACTTTCCTCGAGCAACCAAATCTTTCGTCCACGAAAACTCATCAAACAAGGTCTTGAGCTTGATCTTTTTCAACTTCTTCTTGTAAGTGCGGTCTGCCTCGAACTCATTATACTCATCACCTTCGTCAGGCTCTTTGTTAGCTCGTTTAAACTCACATTGTGCCTTTTTATCGCTCCATCCTAGACACCTTTCGCATAGCTTTTCAAGAAGTTCAAAACTCATCGAAGGATCGTAGCCATCTCGAACACTTGTTCCCGTTATTGGTAGGGCTGTGATTCTAAAACAATCATCCGGAGTAATTGCCATCTCACCAAAAGGTAGATGAAAGGTATCCGTCTCTGGATAAGACCTCTCGGCAAATGCGATACTTGATGTGACATCAAATTTTTGGTGCGCATGTTGTATCCGTTCCATAGTACACAATCAAATACCGCTAAGCGCACCTCATCACACTCATTTTCTATATTCCATATCTTGTTCTTTTGACGTTTCAAAACACGAACTGACATTAGTATGATCCTACAAAAGCAACAAACTATCTTATATACTAATATATAGAAAAGAACAATATATGTCAAAATATAAGTTCAAATAAAAGAAGATGATCGAGAAATCTTGATGGTTAAGATTGAACCATACCTTTGTCGCAAAGATCTTGGCAGCCCATGAGTTTTTGTAGCCCATCAATAACTCCCCTCCATCTCTCGGAGTACCATAAGTTGGATTCTTTGGAGACAAACACAAATTGTCATCGGGAATGTAAGAATATCTAGCACAAGGCTTGTTAGGCGTCTTTCTAGGTTTCTTTTTGCACTATTTCTACTTGTGCCTCTTCCTCTTCAACTTCCTCTTCATCCAACTCCTCCTCCGATTCAACATCATCCTTATCTCCATCTTCCTCATCTTTGTCACCCTCATTTGGTTCACCACCATCTTTGTCACCCTCATTTCCCCCTCCTTCAGCTGGTTCACCATCATTGGCACCCTCATTTCCTCCTCTTTCAGCTGGTTCACCTTCTCCACCTTGATGTTGTTCTTCATTGCCCATCGCTTCCACGATCTCTTCATTGCCCATCGCTTCCACAATCTCTTCATTAACTTGTTGGATTACGTTGTCAACATTATCTCTATTAACACCATCTTGGATCACAACATCCGGTAATGACCCACCTCTATACTTAGCATTTTTGGTTCCACGGTGGCCAGGCATCACAATGTACTTTGCCTCGAGGGGTGGGAGTTCTTAGATCTTCCAGCAAAGGTTTGTTTGGTTTTTTGCCTCTTCCACTAATCAAGAAAACAAAAGATATTAGCTTAAACAAAATAGGCCAACTCTAATTTTGGGGACCATAGTATAGTTCGGTTAACAAATATTTTTGAGAACAAACCGAACTCAACATTGGTAAATGTTAATGAAGAGTTCGGTTTGTCATCATTTTTTGCGAACAAACCGAACTCAACATGTTTGCAACTACTGAAGAGTTCGGTTTGTCAAGTTTTTTTCTAAAGAGTTCGGTTACATTATTTTTTTTCCGGTCAAGTTCGGTTACTTTCTAAGGTTAGATTTTTATGCGAACAAACCGAACTCAATATGACAGTTCGGTTACATAAAAACTCATATTAGCAGGCAAAAATAGCGGAGTTCGGTTACATGTTAAAAAAAATTTGTTTTAAAAAAATCTAAGTTCGGTTAGAAATTTTTTTTTTGCTTCTTTGCGATCTAACCGAACTTCAAGTTCGGTTACCTAGTTTTGATACCTAGAGAACCGAACTGTTCTTCGTGTTCTTCCTTTCAGGATGTTCGGTTAACAAACTAGGATTTTTTTGAAACTCGACCTAACCGAACTATGCTTTAATTTGCCATTTGAACCCTATTTTGATGATTTCTATTCATTTAAACGAATCAAAATCAAATTAAAAGCAATGGGTTTGTTGCAAAATACCTGTGAGAATCGGTCCCATGGCAGAATCAGGCTTCGACAACCGTCTATTATACCGGATTATGGCTTCACTTGGTTGTTCAACTTCTTTTTGAATCTGAAAATCGCTCGGCTGATTTGCTAGATGTCCCAATCGAGGACCTTCTCCTTGAAGTCTTTTGGTTTGCTTTAGAAGAACCATTGTTATAGTCGATTGATTAATCGACGATGAAATTTTTTTGAATCGACGATTAATCGATGGAGTCGATGAAGACGATGTTGTATTTGGGGAAGAAGAGAAGCGAATAGGGAGAACAGTTTTGATAGAAACTGTTTTTTGGTTTTGGTTTATTAGTTTTAGGTTTTGTTTTAGATTATTAGGTTAGGGATAATTTTAATTAGGGTAAGGGACAAATTGGTAATCTTATGATTTTTAGGACATCCCTTAACATTGTAGGGTAGGGGGCCTTATAAAACAATGGTCCCCTCAAAAAAAGGCTGGTCCCCAAAAAACGGTTCGATCGTTCTTAAATATACCATTGAATCCCATTTTGAGACATACTCAAATGTTTCGAGGCATACCAAATCATTTTCCTCGTGCTGGAACCCAGAGATGTAGTTCCAAATCCGCATATTGGAACCTAAATCTTTGTTCTCCGTTTTTTAATATTTGAAAGAACAGCTTTGTGATATTGAAATATCACGTTTTCAGCCGAACCTTATTTACTTCGGACATAATGAATGTTCGGCTAGTTCGAAAACTTAGATTTTATGAAGAACCTATAAAAATGTTACATCAATACAAGGTTCGGCTCATATTAGAAATACAGTTGTATACACGAACCTTTACCTTGTGTTTTTACACTACCAGGTTCGGCTGTATCATAGTAAGCCGAACACGATTTGTAAGTCACAAATTATAAAAAAAAAAACAAAACAAACGAAGTACAAGTTCGTCCAACAATGATTGCATTTCGAATAAGCCGAACGTTTTTTTTTTTTCATTTTGGTTATTTTGAAACAAACATTGTGAAAATCCCAGGACTGAACATCCGAAATAGTTTGTAAAAATTCATTTTTTTTTTTTTAGGAATTCAACCTAAAAAATGGAGATTAAACATCGGCTACAACTATACATGTTAGTTTGATTTGAATCACACATTTTGGTTACTTCTAACCACTAAAATCTCATAACCCAAGTTTTTTTTTTTTTTTCACTTCTTCTTTTTCTTCCTCTCAAAATCCCAACTCCCTCACATAAATTGGATTTCTCTACAAATTTGCCACTAATAATTTAATTTTAATCATCATTAACATTAATTATGTAAGTTTACACGTGAAGGGTCGTGTTAAGATTATTATTCCGACATTATTGTATGGATTATCTAAGTGTTGATGGTGGTTTTTAAACAAGGGGTAAAATCGTAAAACCCCATGACCTAGTGTTACCCGCAGCACATTAACTAAGAGCATTTAACTCAGGTGTAAATAATTAATAGGGGTATTTTTTCAAAATACCAGATTAGGGTTTTCAACAAAGAACCCTAATTCCAAAACCAAGCTGCATACTGCGCACCATGGCAACAATGCCAAACCAAGCCGCATACTGCGCACCATGGCAACAATGCCAAACCAAGCCGCGGCTGCGCACCATGGAAACAATGCCAAACCAAGCCGCATCTGCGCACCATGGCAACAATGCCAAACCAAAGACATCACTGCGCACCATGGCAGCAATGCCAAACCAAGCCGCACACTGCGCACCATGGCAGCAATGCCAAACCAAGCCGCACACTGCGCACCATGGCAGCAATGCCAAACCAAGCCGCACACTGCGCACCATGGCAGCAATGCCAAACCAAGCCGCACACTGCGCACCATGGCGACAATGCCAAACCAAGCCGCACACTGCGCACCATGGCAACAATGCCAAAACCAAGCCGCACACTGCGCACCACGACAGCGACACTAAAACCAAACTACGTATCGCACTCATTGGCAACCATGCCAAACTAAGCCGCTATGCCACCGACACACGCCAAATATAGCGCCTAAGATTGCAAGACTTGCAACTAGGTCAACATGGCCGTACGTGCCATTGGCACATGCCAACACGTACCGCAAGCCATATTTCCAAGCCGCTATGCCATTGGCCCACGCCAAATATAGCGCCCTAGGCTTGCAAGACTTGCAACTAGGTCTACATGGCCGTACGTGCCATTGGCACATGCCAACACGTACCACAAGCCATATTTCCAAGCCGCTATGCCATTGGCCCACGCCAAGTATAGCGCCCTAGGATTGCAAGACTTGCAACAAGGTCAACATGGCCGTACGTGCCATTGGCACATGCCAACACGTACCGCAAGCCATATTTCCAAGCCGCTATGCCATTGGCCCACGCGAAAAATATAGCGCCCTAGGCTTGCAAGACTTGCAACTAGGTCAACATGGCCGTACGTGCCATTGGCACATGCCTACACGTACCGCAAGCCATATTCCCAAGCCGCTATGCCTTTGGCACACGCCAAATATAGCGCCCTAGGGTTGCAAGACTTGCAACTAGGTCAACATGGCCGTACGTGCCATTGGCACATGCCAACACGCACCGCAAGCCATGTTTCAAGCCGCTATGCCTTTGGCACACGCCAAATATAGCGCCCTAGGCTTGCAAGACTTGCAACTAGGTCAACATGGCCTTACGTGCCATTGGCACATGCCAACACGCACCGCAAGCCATATTTCCAAGTCGCTATGCCATTGGCAGACTCCAAATATAGCGCCCTAGACTTGCAAGACTTGCAACTAGGTCAACATGGCCGACACGTGCCATTGGCACATGCCAACACGTACGCAAGCCATATTTCCAAACGCTATGCCATTGGCACACGCCAATATAGCGCCCTAGGCTCGCAAATCATACAACCTAGGCCAAGTCGGCCATGCATGCCATTGGCACATGCCAAACACACACGCTGGTAGCCTAACTTGCAAACCGTGCAACCTACCACCAAGGCATTCCGCACATGCCGTTGGCACATGCCACACACGCCACTAGCAGCTCTGGTATTACCACTTACGCTCGAGGTGCAACTCGCAACGAAGGCATTCGCACATGCCATTGGCACATGCCACATGCGTCCCTAGCAGCACCACTTGCACTCAAGATGCAACCAACACTCGAGACATCAACACAAACCGGGGATGCTTTCTAGGGTTTTGGTTTGGCGGTCACAACATGTACGTACACTACGCTCACATTAAGAAAGCGTGAAAAGGAATAAAGCGGTCAAATAAAAGAGGAAATAATGGTGAAAACGTTTTCACCCATTAACACCATGCGGTTACCACCTCCTCCCATTATTTCACCCTTTACTCTCTTCCTTCATGAGGTCAGGGGTACGTTTCAATCTCGACTTGTATAAATAGGTCTTACCTATTTCCACCGGACAACAAGTCTCGGTCGGAGAAAAATACTACACTCTCGGAAGGCAACTTTGCAAGCTCTCTAAAAGCTTCCACCTCTTGCAAGCTTCCAAGCTTTCACTTTCTGATACAAGTCGAGACGCTACTCTCCTATAATTATTCTGGTCTCAACACCTTTCTTTGCTTCCCTCCCCAAATCAACCCTTCTCCTCCACTTTGTGACCGAAGCAAGTCTGGAACGGCCATTTCTTGGTTTAGGCCGGACTTGTACCAGATTGATCTCTCGAATCTATAAAGTGCTCACGTGCATCACATTTGTTTAGGGTTTGAACCAGTTTCTCACTCACCTACCGAATTTACCGAAATCGGCAGAAACGATTTTTACCCATAAACACTAAGATTCTGCGGTTTATAATCCTTAAGGCCACGCCAACCATTGCCAGTTAGTTTTGTGTTGGATTCTCATATTCTAACAAAAATAAGAGTCTCAGGTTAATTTTAAGGCAAAAGGAGTAAAAACCTTAAGTTAGTAAACTTCAATGTTCTAAGTTATTTTTGGTTTTCTTTATTAAAAAAGAAAAAATCCGCTTATCACATCCGATCCGTCTAAATCTGCAGGCGATGGCACCCGGATCACCCCTACCTTAAGCCATTCTTTCCTGCAAATAGTTAAGATGATCCCAAGCATTAGATGGTCTATGGAATCGAAAAGTTCTGTAGTTGTTGGTGGCACTCACGAGGTGAAGTTGTATAAATGGTGTCCAATTGATTGCAAATCCGCATGGTGATATTTGTAGGTAGGGTGCCTATATATGTTAGTAACTGAGATGCTATTTACATGTAATTTCATTTGTAGGTAGGGTGCCTATATATATTGGGCAAGTACAGCTAGGAGAAAAGTGCACCTGAATTTTACGAGCTCCATTCTTAGTAACTGGGATGCTATTTCCATGTAATTTCATTTTGTAACTACTCTTTTCTCTTCTTTTCTCTACCCCTGGTAGAATGGTTGTAAATTATTGATTCTCCAATAAATCTTCTCTTATTATCGAAAAAAAAAAAAAAGTGTCGAATCTCTTAAAGAACAAATAAGTATGTTAACATGCCAAAGAAAGCGAAGTTGTGAAATCTTCTCTTATCAAGTTAAAAAGTTTTTAAGGTGAAAAACTTTTAAACTTGATTGATAACAAGTATAAGTGAACAAAATTAAAATTTATTACCACCGCAAAACAAACGAAGTTCCTTTAAGTCAGAAAGAGATCCATTAGAACAATGAACAACATTAATTTTGTGCAAATGATGAACCATGTTCCCCTTAAAAAGCGGATGTCACTGCACGAACCTTAGAGGTTGATAAATTTGCATTGTACCTGGTAGAACATGAAAATATAAATTCTCTCTAAATTAATTAAAAACTGATCAAATTACAATGAAATTTTACTTGCAAAATGCAAAAGTCAAGTGTAAACAAGGTGTGATAATACCTTTCGATGATACTATTTCCACCCCATGTGCTATATTGGATTCTTTAGCTTTTGATAAGGGCTCCCATTAGGGTTGATGGCCTTATATAAAGCTAAAGTATAGATTTCACTTCCAACTAAACTGAACTCTGTGCCGCCTCTCATTTCTCTCTATCTCTCTGCTTCGTCATTTTCATCTCTGTTACCGCAGAATGAAGGGCTATGAATTGAATCTAAATCTTGGTTTTGTATGGGAAGCTATACACATACACTGGAGAGATGCAATCATCATTCAATACATCAATTATCATAATGACTTTTCCTCTCAAAACTAATTTGTACCGACTAATTCATGGTAGTGTTTCTGCTGCTGTTTTTAATCAAAAGATTGCAAATGTGAAATAAAGTGCTAGGGATGGGACAAACAACACCGGTACCGCATCAAATTTGTAAGGAGTCTGGAAGTATGTTGGGAAAAGGCAGATCTACAGAACATCAAGATGTAAATTGATGCCAACAACTTGGATCTCTACCTGACTCATCACCAGAACAGAACCAGCAGGTCTATGATGACAACCTCTCATAGACGAATTCCTGATTTTTTAATTAAGATGTAAAGAAAAGATTAATTTAGCTTATTTTTGAGTTTGTTCATCCTATTCATATGTGTAACTTTGTCCTTGTTATAGTGTATTGGAATATATGGTAAGTCATTAACAAGATACCAAGTCAATAACAAGATTGGAAGACCAAGTCAGTAACTAGATTGTGTAATCTAGTTAGATAAGTTTAATCTAGCTAGTCCTAGGTTTACTGATTCCTATTACTCCTATAAATAGGAAACATAATGTAAGTGTAAAATTATCTCAGAAGTTGTGATGATCAATCTATTTCACCCTACGGGGTTTTGTGTCAGTGGACGTAGGCGTTAGTGCCGAACCACGTTAAGATCTTGTGTTCTTATTGTCTTTAATCTGTTGTTTCTCTGATTGATCTATGAACCGTCGATAATTTATTATGGTACAGAGCAGGAAAAGATGGATTTTTTTTTCCTGATCAAAATTGCTTCCACTTAGTTTTGTGTGGTTACAGTATTACCACAATATTTATTCAACAAATGAATTGCGGATTTTCAATACTACACATTCGTTTGTTTCTCATCCTAAACACCTAGTTGATCCAACTAAACACCTAGTTGACTAGGATTGTTTAGACATTAGGTTTTTTTTTCTTCTTCTTCCGCTGTTGTTTGGTTGTTCAATATTCTACTTTACTGTTGGTTGATTTGTATGCTGTAGTTACTACTTAGTATATAATACTCCCTCCGTCCCACCATTAGATGACCTACTTGGTCTAAGATCTTGTCCCATCATTAGTTGACCTATTTCATTAATTAAAGGGATATCTCTAAAACTACCCTTTTGATTGATTATCGGTATCATAAGAAATATGTATAATTTGATATTCATGTTTATACTCGTTACGTAGGTGTTTTAAAATGATTTTCAACGGTATAAAATTTACGAAAATCTATGGTATAGTTTGAGAGATAAATGATTTCTAAATTTTACAAATTATTATCTATAAGGGTATAGTTGTAAAAAATACTTAAAAACACTCGTATCTTCCATTGCCTTAAGAATTGTGCAAACTTCAACTAGGTCATCTAATAGTGGGACGGAGGGAGTATATTATAAGAATCCTTCCCTCCAAGAATCCAACTGAATCTCTTTTTTTTTTTTTTTGATTAAAAGAGAAGATATATTAATAATATTTAAGGATCTACAGCAAATCTACTAGTACAACCGTTGCCACGGTGGGAGGGCCGACCAAAGAACTTAACAAAATGACACCACTACGTGTTTGCATAGATTCAGATTTATAAATGAAAAAAAAAAAAAACATTGTAAAAGAGATGTTCGATCGCCGAAATTGGCCGGTAAAGTAGCTCAGATGACCGGCAAAGTCCATCTGCTCACCGGTCAAACGATTCATTTCGTTCAGGTAAGCGGAGTCAACCCGGTCAAGCACTGAGTCAGGGTCTAGTCAGATGGTGAGTTAGAGTCAGCATAGATGACTGGTTCAATTTGCCAAGGCCTAAGCTCCTGCTGCGCCTCATTGCGCATCACAACTTCAGTTCAGCCACATTCCACAGTGCGGCTGACTTCATATCTCCCGGTCTCGGTATCTAGCTCTCCCATTTTCTTCGGTGCAGCACCACCGTAGCACCTACGGTTCACGACCCTTTGCTTCACACCAAATCAACACAAACCAACCTGTGACTACCCATTTCTTGATTCCTTCTCAGCCCGAAATCCATTTGCAGTTCAATACCACCATCATCTCTAAATCGCATTCACAAAAGACATATCTTCTAAACTCATTTCAGTCCACTGCATTGCAGCTGCAATATCAAATTCATTCTGTAGCATCATAAATAACAACACTAGCTTATTGTCTTGTGTCATCTGTAGCTGCATCTCAGTTTCATTCACTACACAGTTAAATTTTTCAACACAGTTCAAGCCATTCCAGTTCAAGCATCCCAACACCAAACTGCACCTACAACTCACCATTTCATGTCTATCTTCTCAACTCAACTTCATCATCTTCGACCAATACCACTTCCTCCCACTAATGACAACAACAAGCCAACACCGAAACAACAACCGCCAAATTTTCACTTGCTTCCTAAACATACATTTATAAGAAAATGTTGGTGTTGTCAAAAGTTCAGACAAAATAGAACCAATATGAGAAGTGGATTAAGATGTATAAATTACCAGAAGATCTTCATGCTTTTTTGCTGAACTCTGCTATAGCGGTTGAAGGATCCAAATGCAGATTGTACTTTTGAGCAATTTCAATCAAGACCGAGTTTTACTTGACGAGATGGTGCATTTACTAAAGCTTTTCAATTATCTACATATTTTAATAAATCAAAAGGAAATGGGAAATTACTAAAACCCAAGTTATGAAAAGACTGTACAACAAGGTTGTAGTTTGAATCGCAAACAAGACGTAATGGATCTACTTTACGATGTGATTAACACGGTGCCGGAGTTTGAGCTCGGCAATGCAGAAATGAATTCTTTTCCATATTTTGCAGTGAATAGACTCTGAATTTGCAATAACTCTGGCAAATCTGAACATCTAGGAGCAGCGAAGATTATACTCGCAATAGCTTCCTTCAGTTCTGATGGACATCCCCTGGCATATGGGAAATGGTTGGCATATGCGAAGATTATACTCGCAATATCACCCACTAAAATTTCCATGTAACTCAACCACGAACTCCAAGTATATTAAATCTTTTTATGCTTAATATAATTACACGGACAACATCAGGTTAGATCGAAATGTAAAGAGACTTAGTGACTATGAACATAATCCCATGTTATCTACATACTCTACCATAAGTACTGTTCAAGACTAATTAACCAATGATTGTAACAATAGTTTGTCTTACTTGGGTGCTTACAACAACAGATGTATGAACAGAAAAATAAAAGGCCCTTTGATCTTTGCACCTTTAAGAAAATGACGCAGATTCGGGTCAATGTGACGATGATCAAGCTAATGTCAAACTATCTACTATAGTGCATAGCCAGACGGGATAGGGAGGACTTGTGATTCGGGAAGGACTTAGGAGCGGGAGCAAGAGGAGTGATGCATTCACTTAATAACACCACCCGACCCGACTCACCACAGATAGTACCTCGTCCACGACACCAAGCGGTCAAGAAAAAGGAAAAGCAAGAAAAGAAAGGTACTTAACATGGAACCTATAACCTTCTACAACTTCAATTGTAAACTCTAAACACAGTGTACGAAACACAACTCATATCATCGACAATGAATTGATTCAATATAAATCATAAAGAGTGATGATTTTAGTTGTTTTGTACCATTCAAGAGCTTAAGAGCGAGAATCATGTGCAAATTTGTTCAAATTACACGGCTTCACGGGAAGCAATAGGGTCCTCACGAGAATGACTGGCCAAGCAATCCAAACCTATTGGGACCATCTTCACGAGTACGCCAAGCGCCTACTGTTTAGGATCTTCTTAGGTTCCATTTAGTGTCGAATTTTTTTGGATGGTTCAACCTATCTTTGAGAATGCTCGAAATTATGAAACTTCTTTCAACAAGAAACAAATTCATTTCTTCATGAAATTTGAAAGTAAGCTCATATTGATTTAACAGATTAAAGGCTTTAATCGATAGACTACGGGAGATGCTAAATTGCTAGATATAGCAATTCCACCGCCACGCATAAATGCTTTTACAAGCAGTTTAGCATATTCCTATTGTGAATGCTCTTATAAATGTGACGAGAAAAAAAGAAGAAAATAATATAAGAGTTTATCCACCCGAGAGTTGTTTTACCAACTACGCTCAAAACTCAAAACATGATATTCTAGACAGAAATAGAGAACAAAAATCAATATGGCCTATAATTCGGGTGCAGCAACAAGGCTATCGATTATTAAACGTCGACCTTGAGCATCATAACTATTACCAAAGTGTCAAGCAAGAGTTAAAAATAGAACATACAGGAAATACCCAGGTAACTTGTACCCCAGGAAATACACTGCTGCAGCATCCGCTGCTGCTTCCAACCCCAAACTATTACTCAACCTGCTTTCCCACAATAAACACTCAAAATAAACACCTAGCAAAACCATCACTTCCAATATTGAAAAACACCAGTGACTAAAGCCTCTCGACAAAATGTAGGATGCGGTATCAATATGGCAGACAAATTGTAGAATGGAACGTGGATTCTTACATGGGTGCTAAGCAGAATGAATCAGAGAAATCATCTTCTCTGCCCTAATTCCTAAACTTCACTATAATTATGCAATTCAACTATCAATTCATCTGCATAGTTCTCACGTCCGAAAACCCCAGTACTTATTCTACAAAATAATCACTAATTTCACATACATTCAAAAAACAATAAGAATCCCTAATTTCAATTACCTGATTTATCCTTTCCCGTAGCTTGAATTGATTCCTTCAATCAATACCACTACCAACAATCATTACATGATCCTTTTTTCTCAATTTTCATCATCTCCTCTCTAGATCGAACCACGAAGGAGAAGAAACAACGAAGTTTCTCTGTTGGAGTTGGGGGGATTACGAAGAAAAAACAACGAAGGAGAAGGAAGGAGAAAAAGGAAGAAGAAAAAAAAAGAGGTTGCCGGGATTTGAACCTGCAACCTTTGGATCATTTTACCTCTGGTTTTACTAAACTGCCCCTAAACAATTAATCCATTTCCAACCTCCGTGTCCTTTTTTCCTGTAGGCTAAATTACGCGATTAACCTTCATTTTGTGTTGTATTTACGGTAGTTTTTGTGAGAAATTAAAAAATGGAGGGGCTCTTTAGTCATTTTATTGTCGATTGAAATCAATTTGGGACACCAAAATCCAATCTTTTTGTGTCAATTGATCACTTACTATTGACAAAAAAGTGACCATATAAAGGTCCTCCCTCGCTTCGCTCGGTCGGCCCAACTAGTAGTAGATGAAAGAAAGAAAACAATACAAAAGATAGAGTCCCATGTACTAAGCACAGAATTTGAATGGTTCAAATGGACACAGTTACCTGCTGCTGCTGCCCAAGATAGTCAACTGAATCTCTGAATCTAGAAACACCTAGTATTTGCTCCATCATAGTATCATGGAGCTTAAAATTGAACCCAGAGAGTGGATAATGATTGGAAGTGTAGCTACAATAATATAACTTTACTACATCGCAGAGACAGTCCAATGTACGTCAATTTAACACCCAAAAAGAAAAATACACATCCGATTCATTATATGGCATGTTAACCAGTTTTCCATTTCATGTGTACAAAATTATAGGAGGTTAAGTGGACATGCAAGATTGTAATGTCTAGTGCAAAAAATTAACGCAACTTACGCTCTGCTATCACTAAGCAGTTTGATCCCCATGGCTGGCAAAGTAGTACCTGTTAGGAGAAAATATCAATCAAGGCCAAAGGTGTATGAAAACGGAAAACCAAAAAATGATTTCGTCTTTGTTCCTATTCGATTCATTCATGGCTGGCGTATCCTTAGGGTCACCAAGAGAAATGTTGGAATCAACATAACTATGAGAATCTTCAGGTTCGTCATCAGAGTCCGAGACCAAGTTCGCAAAAGTCTTATTACTAATTTCCAGATCATGAGCTTGAGATGATGATCCATGTTGAGATGGCATGTCTTCCAAACAACCCAAATGTTCCCCTTCTTCAACATTATCACTCCCACTTAATAAATGTACGCTTCCAGAAGGAGTGCTCACATCAGAATACTTGGGATATTCAGACTCTGATTCATACACATGAAAATTCTTCCTCCCTCCGCAGCTGGTTTCAGCATTTGGCCTATCGCTTTGCTTTTCACCAGTTTGAGTAATTTCATTCTGCAAAGCTTGGCACTCAAGTTTTTCAAAATTACACAACTCTTGGCATCTCAATATTGAGCTATCTTCATATCTCATTGTTAAGTTTTCAATTTGCAATGAGTCCAAATCCGAACACTTGTTCCTCCAATATTCAGTTGCATCCTCATCTCTAGCAGCCGTCTTCTTCTCAAGCTCAACTTTTATGTTCGCAAGCTCTAATTCCTTCTTCTCAAGCTCCACAGACAATTCACCACACTTAGTCTTAAAATGGTCCAGATTCTCCAATTCAGCCACAGGTTTACTAATTCCAGTTGATGATTTTAGTTCTCCAGATGTTGTTTCGATTTTTTCCCTCTTAGCCCCAATTTTGGCAGAACCATCAGCTACAAATGTATCAGCTGGATAAGAAATTCCCAATTAGTTAGACATTGAAGTGATCCTTAACAGATACAACTATGAAATATCTGAATTAGTTATCAAAAGTC
Organism: Papaver armeniacum; assembly: GCA_023531295.1. Lineage (NCBI taxonomy): Eukaryota > Viridiplantae > Streptophyta > Magnoliopsida > Ranunculales > Papaveraceae > Papaver > Papaver armeniacum. The sequence continues at coordinate 253,945 of JAJJWW010009856.1, forward strand.
AAGGCAAATAAAACAAAGAACAATATAAGAAATCAATAAAATAAGATGCATTGAGAAATGTATGTAAGAATTACTCACAGGTAGTATCATCATCTTCCTCCTCCGTTTTGATACCCTAGTTTCTTCACCGTCTCCACTTTTCTTCTTCCCCTTATAATACTTTGCAAAATAATGGTAATGTTTATCAAAATATCTACTCCTAGGAACAGAATCATCATCAGCAGCAGCACCATGACTCATCCTAAAATTCTTGCACCTCCATCCGCGCGCCACTAGCAGTTAGAGAACAGTTCATTTTTCTACAACGCTGTTCATCTGGAGGCACCTTCTTCTTCTCCTCATAATGTTTTTCACAATAACCCAATTCATTATCAGCACTTGCATTCTTGCATCTCCATTTCCCATATTTTCTACTGCATCTCTCTTGATTAATTTTTCTACGGAAAATCTCTTCTTCTTCTTCTTCATTACCAGCGCCAGCCGCCTTCTTAGTCTTCTCCATTATTACAACAAATCTCATGTTGCCCTAGATCCTCCCTCAAGTACTAGTTCGGTGACATTTTGTCTATTATACCCTTGCAATTATTGCCTTGCATAGAGTGTCATTCGAGGGGCGTCTTGTGTATTGTTGGAATGATAATGAGTCATTCATGTTTACTGAGGGATGGGCTAAACCTGCCAAGGGTTCGGGCCCATAAAATATTTACTGAGGGATGCCAATTTCATTTTTCATTCTTTTGTGGTTGGATAACCAAATCCTCTGCTAACTTGCATAATTGGCACGGCGATTACATCAGGTTATTGCCCTTTCTGCCGTTGTTTGTGAGTGGGCGTGTTTATCGATAACTCCCTTACACAAGCACCTGGTCATGTACATTCTACTGATCCGTTCCATTACAAAGAAGATCATTGCAGCAATACCTGTTGTCATACTTTATAATCTCTAATTCTCCCAAAACTCAGAAAAGTGTAACATAAATGAATTATTACAGTGCCGATTTCATGCATTTGTTTATCGAATCCTGAATAGGTATTGTGCACTTGAGAGATTTCTCATGGCAGAAATTAAGTGAAAGAATAAAAGAAACTGAATACTAACTCGTAAACTAAATGATGAACACTGTTGTTTTCTTACATTTGTAAGAACACGCCTTATTTTTTAATCAAACCAAAGAAATATTGGAGTTTATCCAGAAATTTGTACAATCAGGTTAGTAGCAAATGCTGTAACTCAACCAAGAAGGTAAATTTCAGTTTCTTTTCTTAAAGGAGTGCACATGTTAGTCTACAAGGGATGGAAACCTCTGTTCATTAGACTCTGTCTTTCTAGCAAAATATGCAACACGGTCAGCTACCTTATAATCCTATTAGAGATTACAATAATAAAGAAGTAGGGGTAATGTAGCTTATGTTTCAAGCATCACAATTATCAGTTCCATGAGCTAAACAACATTTGTCTTTCTTCCATGTACACCAATAAAAACAATCTGAAGTGTAACTACAATCATATCACTTACTACCTGTTCCCCATTTCATATGTTTACAAAATCAGAGGATCTTAAAAGGAGATGCAAGATTACAATGCCTAGTGCAAAAAATGTGAAGGCCGCTTACACTACAGTCTATCACTTTGCAGTTTAATCTTCATGGCTGATAGTCTATCACTTTGCTTCACCACTTACGAAACCTTCAATCTCTAAAACACCATCTTCCCATCTATCATTACTGTAACAAGATTAAAGCGAGAAGATTTTTAGCAAAAAATTATTGGGAGAAATGAATTGTATAAGAACACCAGATAATAAATTCTAATAACTCACTCAAGCACTAATTCCCATAGGGTCCTATATCTTTCATACAGTGCATTGATCCTCTCTTGTGTCTGAAACCAAAGAGGGTCAAAAAGTACAACCTGTAACTCCAGAAGACCTAGATAGTTTCAAATACATGATATTAGCATTCTGCATACACTAAGCCATTCCACCCAATTGCTACTGAATCCGACTAATTCAAGCTAGTTTCTTTCCAAAACAAAACACCAACCTGGATCATCTTCAACTTTCTTTCCAGTATTTGGTCTTATGCATATCTTAAGGTGACTTCTATGCTTCCGTAATAAGACACAGTACCAAAAATAATTCAGACACACCAAACTCAGCAAACCATTAACAACTAATTTCAGAATATGGAAAAAGGCACAACTTACCTGCTGTGAGAACCACTTCATACTAGAAATCTGAGAAATTTCCCATTCAAAAGTAGATGGCTCCCTCTTCCCACATGAATTTGGAACAAGCTTAATGCAACTGCGAGAAAAACTTAACATCCCCCCATATCGTTTCCAATACTTGTCCTTGTATTCCACCGAACTTGGGTATAAAACTACCTCCGTATCAATTTTTTCCTGTCAAGATCACAAGTAAAGAGCAGTCAAACAATTGAAAATTAACACTCAAATAGAAGTATGGCATCCGATAACTCCGGGCTGAAATAACTGCCAGAATTTGACTGAATTTCTTCCATCCGTCACAAACTTCTATTTTCCATTAGCCAATTTGAATTAGAACAAACATAGTCTTCAGATTCCGCAAAACTTACCAAGTTCCAGCAACATTTAGTTGCATCTTCATCTTTAGCAGCAGCCTTTTTACATTCTACCTCTGCATATTTACCCTCAGGTTTACTGCACTCCACTTTCTTTCTTCTTCTCAATCTCCAATTCCTTCTTTTCAATCTCCACTTTCTTATTCTCAAGCTCCAATTCCTTGTTCTCAAGCTCCTCTTTCATTTTCTCAAGCTCCACTTTCTGCTGCTAAAGCTCCACTTCATTCTTCTCAAGCTACACTTTCATCTTCTCAAATAACTCCAGAGACAATTCAAAAATACACTTAGTTTGATTATGCAGTTCTACACATCTCTTGACTAAGCTCTCCAAATGGGAAATGCGAGACTCTAATAAACATCCCATTGTTGATTTTTCATCTTCCATCTTCATAGCTAGACTCTCCAACTTGGAAATGCAAGACTCTACACATTCAGCCATTGTTGAATTGCTATTTTCCATCCTCAGAGCTCGACTCTCCAAATCGGAAAACATCTTCCTCCAACCTTGAAGTTCAGTGCACTCGACTTTCTTCTTCTCAAGCTCTGCCTCAAAATCCACTTTCTTCTTCTCAAGCTCCACACACAATTCAATACACTTGGCCTTATAATTTTCCGGTCTTTCAACATTTTGCCTCTTCCTCCTAATAATTGGACGACCGAAGGGAGTCCTTATATGTGACGACTTATTGCGTTTTTGTCCGTCACGAATTCTGTACAAAAACATTTGAATTTTTTTCAATTTCTTCAATTTCAGAGAAGATATAAATCAATCGACTAAATTGATGACAAACATCCTTCGTATACAATCAAATGAACACATTTTCAGTTTTAAATTCTTTAAAAAAATCATCACATGGATCAAATGATTCGGACTGTAATCGAAATCCTGTTTTCTGAGTTCTTGAGCTTCTTGGCGGGTGTGGAAGACGAAGTCCCGGGTCGGGTAAAGCATCACCGACCCGCAAATCCAATAATTAGAAATTTCGATCAAAAATCGATTAAACAAAAAACAGAGCAAAATTTCAGAAACCCACATTTCCGCCCCGTATAATTTCCACACGATTATTACCCCTACAACAACTTGAAAATTAGACTAGATCCAGAAAAACCTCTTTTCCTGAAATAAGCACCATGACCAGATATAGATATCAGCTATCAAGCACATTTATTTATAGGTTTACACCCTTTATTCCTAAGAAAAGAAATGGATCCATAAGAACCTGAATAATTTACAAAATCAATTAATGTTATATTCCCAGAAATGAATAAGCAAACAACCTGAATAATTCGGTCTGATAGTGTGCTGATGAAATTCAACAAAGAAAGCACTAACGGAGTTGCTTGTGTAATATCAAAATGGTTGACCGGGGTTCCATCATGTAATTAGCTAAAGGCTAAAGCTGTGTTTATTTTACATTTAAAAGAAACAAATGTTGTTGCTGAAGGTGTAAAAAGAAAGAACTAACCTACAGTAGCAGAAAGAAGTTGAAGACTGAAGCGAATTATTTGTCCGGTTTTTTTTGTCATTAGAAAAATCATGGCGTAATTACCCATGTGTCTAGAAATGGTTTTGTTATCCATATGTTTAGAAATGCAACGTGGAAGGAGGACAAACTGTTAGCATAAGTCATGAGTCGTGACCTATCCGCAGTTGCCCACTATTCTCTAACCGATTCACAAAACAAATTACTAGGAGGAACTAAAGCACACGTTTTAGCACAAATCTTAAGTTTATATAAACTGAATATAAATTGGAGCGTAGAATCGTGTATACAGTTGCCTGTTAGAAGTTTTGGTTATATATCATATTAACTGAACTTCGGGGTAAGATGCTGCGACTCATTACCACTCGTTTTGTGTTTCCCAATCGCAATTCATAAAAAACCGGGGATTTATCCTTGGACAAGGCGATTACAACAATTATCAAAAGTAGGTGAATGTCGTCGCCTAGCGATTATAACAATTATCAAATGCGACATTATAATGTCTACAATCGTCTCTTTCTCATGGCGAATTACTACATATGTATTCTGGGTCTTCTCATGTATTTTATGTTTTTATGGTATCAATTGTTGGTTTTTATTGGTGTCCACTTCGGTCGGACACCCCACCGCGCGCGGTCATCTAGTATTGGCAGTAGTATGGCCAAAAATGTTGTTTTCGGAAACCTTTTTTCCAAAAATGTTCAATTTTTTCAAAATTCCCAAAAATGTTTCATGGATTTTTTTTTACCTATTTTATCCTTGAATTATATTGTTATGACAACTAAGTCCTGCACATTATAATATTTTATTATTTTTTGAAAAACTATTTGAAAAAGGTACGATGTTTATTAATATTCTAATTGATCAAATGTGTACCCATCTCCTAATATTGTGTGCACAATACAAAATAATCATTTTTTATTTTTGAGAATGTGAACCCATTGGGTTTACATTGTGTGCACAATACAAAATAATCATTTTTTATTTTTAAAAATGTGAACCCATTGGGTTTACATTGTGTGCACAATACAATAATCCTTTTTTATTTTTGAAAATGTGAACCCATTGGGATTACATTGTGTGCACAATACAATAATCATTTTTTTTTTTGAAAATGTGAACCCATTGGGATTAATCTGAAGTGCACAATATGATTACATGGTGTGCACAATTTGTTGAATGTGTACCCACTGGGTGTGTAGGTAATAATCAATGTGCGCCCATTGTTGTACATTGTCTACAAGAATAACAAAGACCTTTGCAATGTGCACCCATTGACATGTTTTGTGAGCACATTTTGTCTCGACACCACACTTGCATCACACATGCACACTCTTACATTTTCTTCAACACTTCACTCCTTCAACTCATTTCATCTTCCTCATTCATCTCCATCTCCCTGCCGCCTCTTCTTCTTCGTCCTGGGACGACCAACATCACACTTTTCTTCCTCCTCTCGTTCTATAATCTCTTTATCTTTTGCTTGTCCATCTTCTTTTGTTGGGTTCGATGATATAGTGACTGTCACCACTAAGATCACCAGACCTAAAAATTGATGTTCATGAAAGCGTAATCATATTATTGAATCGGAATCTCGAGCTCAATTTCGGGTAATACTGTTAATTAGGGTTTTTTGAATCTACATTTTCTTTAATTTTAGTATTATCCAAATTAGGGTTTATATGAAAAAGTTAGTCATACTGTTAATTTTGTGGGTTCTCCAATCTGAAGATTTTTAAGTCAGTTTACGTTTAAATTAGCTTTGGGTTATCTTTAATTTTCTGTTTTGGTAACATTTTTCATAAGGGTTCGGGCCGGTCATCATCTTCACTGTGAGCATCAAAGCTCTGGTCAATTTCATCGAGTACGGTTTAGTCGGCGACCAATTTTCTTACAACAGGTTAATTGGATCATTTAAAAAGTGGTTAGTGATTTGTTTCATCATTTTTGGATGTGGTTGTTACTTGTTTGATGGAATGTCTAAATCATAGTTTTGTTTGATTTCCATAAGAAGTAGTTGAGATTGTATACAGAAATCAGTTTGGACTGTGTCTAAAATGGTTTGGTATGTTTGATTCTCTTTTTTACATTATTTCTCGCTTTCGTTCATTCTCCCTGAATCTTATAATTATATAGACCGACTTTGTATTCTATATGAGATACCTTATGGTTTGGATTTCCCTGATTGAAGGTATGGTTAGCTATTTTTCATAAAAACCTATGTTGGTTTCCAAATATTTGTTTATTTGATTGTTTTGTTATATCTTGAGCATTGCATTTTAAGTGAAATATCTGTTCAACTTTTTATTCTGGTTGTAGCTTTAACTTAAGTTAAAAATCTATATATGAGTGGTTGTGTCGTACTTTCAATTAGCTTACAGTGGTTCCTTTAGAAGCTTAGCCTTTGAAAATCTATATATGAGAAGATCGGTAAACCTGATTGCCTTGTGAATATGTTGACCAGTTTTCTTACACAAGTGTGAATCCTCATCCTGTAGTTGTGCCACACCATTCATAAGCTGACAGTAGTTATTCAGAATTTTAGCTATTGGCGATCTCCATCTGAGAAGAATCCTAAACAAATGTGTATCTGTTGAGTGACCAAGGTTGATTTCAAAAATAGTGTTGTCCTACTCATTTGGCATATAAGTTAGTGTGAAATTGCTTTGTCTCTTTAGGCGATGTGTTACTGTTTACTAACTAGGCTAATCTGTAGAAGATAAACTTGATCTAATATTTCTTCTTGTATACAATCATAGTTATTGTATGTTCCCGATATGATATGTCTTAGTCCAGCTGAGCTTGCACTAGATAAAGAGCTGCTCATATTTGTTTTTCTCAGTTCTCTTTGATATGTTATATCATACGCGCATAACACCTGTAACTCTGTTGTTCCACTTTTATAACTTTGGAATTTTTGTCGGGGTAAGCTTCAACAGCTGTTACATGATCTTAGCTAGTTGTTTTTCACATTTACTTTCCACTAGGGTTCTCTCATGAAAAAATCAAAAACCCGACAGCCACATATCTATCCGGTCACATATTTCTTATCACCTCAAAACTGACGAAATTGTTATAGTTACTTAATGTTTCTTTGGATGTTAATTTCACATAATTTTACGGCTTATCTGAAGTAAATCTCCATTGACTTTCTGCCTTCTTTATGTAGATATTGGATATAAACCCACGTCTATTTTTTCTTCTCCAACAACAAAAGTTAATAGAATTGATACGCAACGGAAAAAAAGAAGAAGCTCTGGAATTTCCTCTGGCGGAACTTGCTCCAAGGGGTGAAGAAAATGTAACAAATATTCTCCTTATTTATATGTTTATTGTCACTTTATATGTTCGAAATCGAATAGTTAGTTCTTTTTTCTTATCTCATTTCAGATGATAAATCCCTTGAATTTTTGGAATGCATATGTATTAGAAACTTTAGCATTTTGTTTCTTCCAGGATGGTAATTTGTTTTTTTTTCTTCGAATTATGTAATATTTGTTTACTAATCTTTAACCAATCTTAAGTGTTCTGCAGCAAAGCTTTCTGGAATAGCTAGAGAAAACAGTTGCGTTGTTAGCATTTAATAATGCTTCTGATTGTCCTGTTGGAGGACTTTTGGACATATAACAGCGTGTCCAAACAGCAAATGAGGTGAATGCAGCCATTCCAACTAGCCAGAATCACGAAAAAAGGTATGGGGTTGGATTATCAAGACTTCTTTCTTATTTCTGCTGTCCTTGCAATATGAATGAATGTCACTAGTATTATATATGGTTCAGTTCACATTTGTGCATCTTTATGACTATTTGGGTCCTCGATGATCACCATGATTTTCAACTTAACCTTTGATGCTCTACTGTTCAGGTTTCTAGTTTACGTACAAGACATAGTGGTAGTTTAGATTTTTCTATAGATTCAGGAGTGTGGGTGATTTCCTAGAGCATTAAATACGGATGAAGAAAAAACATATGGCGCAGCCAGTTGGGTCATGCATCTGCCCTAGTGACCACATTTTGCACTTGTCATTGTCTTTGAACAATGTAGGTAGTTCTGTAGATCTGTCATCAAGAGACTCACCACCACCCACATTAAACGACTCTTAAGATTTTTTTGATTGTATCCCAATACACTTCTTAGTTTTTATTTCTAATGATTTCACAAGTCCTCCCACATGCCCAAAGGTAGTGTGTAATGGTGGTAATATGCCAGAGTATATGCGAAAATATTACCCAAAACTCATAGGTGTATTAGTTAGAGAGAGTGATCAGTGAGTGAGTGTGTTCAACTGTATTTCATAAATTAGCAGAGGTGGTTAACTTGATCTTACATCTGTGTCTCGACTTCTTTTTTTATTGTTCTTCTTCTTTTTGTGTGCATTATATCTCATCAACCGTTTCATTCATCGGTTGCCCAACGCCAGATCAAATTCAACTTGTCAAAATGATTCGAAGCTATACATACTTAGAACATGATGAATAAAATATATACAGATGCATGTAGAAAATGGATTTAGGGCGCAATATGTTTCTTTCTGATAAACATTGTTTCTCTTTTCTTTAATTTGGTTTGGTGTTTGAACAACTCGAACCAACTGTAGTTAAAATGGATGTCATGGTCTCAAACTTACTTGGTTGAGCTAATCCTATGCCCGTGTTGCAGGTGTTTTTGAATCATAATTCCTCCCCCAATGACAAGTAAAACCAAAACTATTTTGATTCATTACAACGGAAAATGGGTGAAGAAAGGAGGAAACGATTACTACGATGGGACGTTACAACCAGCGTTTGTACCTGATGAATACACCGTTGAAGATGTGAAGAACCAGGCACTTGGTGTAATTGGTTTCTCGCACGGACCTGCTTTTGACCTCTACGGCTGGCACGGTTGCAGCTACAGGATTAAAAATGCGGTTTATCATTACCGGAGAACAAGCTCTGAAATATTATATTTCCGAGGTACATGGAACGTCTAGTTTTTTCATAGTACCATCTCCACAAGAATTGAAAGTAGTTTCTCCCCCAATAACTCCTATTGGAATGGCCGTTTTGCCCAAGGTCGTGACCCCGTTAACTCCTCACTGCAATGGCAAAGTCAATTCCTTCGACGGTGATGATCCCAAGAATCAACCCGGCAACGAAGATTGCACTGGTGGCGTAGGTTAGTTATTTTCTCCCTCTAGCTGTTATACTGTTGTGGATCTATTCTCCTATTTTGTCACGTAGATGGGTTCAATCTGGGAACGGTTTAACTAATATGAATTTGGTGCATAATTTATGCGTCCACAGAACGGGTTTAATAATATGAATTATAATTTTTTTTCAGCCCCTCGAAGGCCTGGAATCGTGAGGAGACGTCTAATAGCTGCTGATAACCCTGCAACTGCCAAGAAATATCCCCAGCTTCATGATGCTGAGAACCTTGCAGCTGCCAAGAAATATCCCCAGCTTCATGATGCCGACTCAACTCCACATATTGAACCCGCTAGTTCTCCTACCCCAGCATCAAATAAAGTCAAGTACGATATCGGCCCTGGTAACCATTTCAAAACCAAAAAACAGCTGCATATTAGCTTGAAAATTGCTTCAATAAAAGGATCATTCAAGTACGTAGCCAAACCATCCAACGATAAACGTCTTCTTGCCAGCTGCAAGGATCCGACATGCGGTTGGTATGTGCGGGCATCGCGGCTGAAGTCTCTTGACTGGTGGGTAATCAAAGGCACAGAACCTAAACACACTTGTGATAAGAGCAAGAACAAGACGGACCCTAAGTATGCTATAAAAGGGATGGGTCGTGCCATGGCAAAACTGTTCAAGTCAGAGTTTGGCAAGTGTGATAGTCTGTATACACCTAATGATTTGAGAGCAGACATGCTTCGCGAACATGGTATAACAATCGATTACATGCGTGGCCACACTGGTTGTAAACGCGGAACCGAAGCGACCAGAGGTACGACAGATGAATCATATCAGCACCTTGTTAGTTATAGTTACGTGCTTGAGCATAATAACCCGGGGACTGTTACATGTATCGAAACGAATTCTATGAATGAGTTTGTGTATTATTTCATGGCACTAGGAGTATGTCTTGATGGATTCAAGAATTTCTCGAGAGCAGCCATTTCTGTTGATGGCACGCACCTTATTGGGGAACGCGCTGGAGTCCTACTATCAGCCATAGGGTTGGATTCTAATGAAGAAATATATCCAGTAGCGTTTGGCATCGTCGATTCTGAGAATGATGATTCGTGGGATTGGTTCATTAAAAAATTGTTTGATGCGCTTGGGAGTGAGTATTTGAAGAAGAATTCAGATCTTGTAGTGGTTTCAGATAGATCGGATCACATTCATAGAGCCATGACGAACCGGTATCCTGCTGTGTGCCATGTTTTTTGCGCCTACCATATTAAACGTACTAAACAACACAACCTTATATTTAATTCTCACTATCATGAGCTGTTTTATTTATTTATTTTTTTGCTTTTGCATATTCAGCACTCCGGTATGCTAATTGCATGTTTTTCATTGCAGGAAATCTCCTTAAGAAATTTCACGACGGCAACGCGGCGAATTCATTTTTCATAGCTGCCAAAGCATACACTCCCTGTCATTACAACAATGCTATGAAAGATTTTTTAAAATAAAGCTCGCAAACAGTAAGGTATGTACGGGAGATTGGGGAGCATAGGTGGTCCAGTGGAGGCTGAAGAGCACGTTTTACTCGATGACTACTAACATAAGCGAGAGTTGGAATGCAAAAGTTAAAAAGGCTAAAAATCTGCCCATTTGTCATTTAGTTGATTTTATTCGGAGATCACTGATGGAATGGTTCGAGGAACTCAGAGAAAAATCTCTTCGTTGGACGCCTCCATTGACTCCGTATGCCGACAAAATTTTAGAAGAAAGGTGGGAACTGGCAAAATTGTTTTCGTCTTGCCGTATCATCGAAGATGAGTACGAGGTCATCGAGCGTGGTATCAATGATCAGCACCAAGTCAACATTTCGGAGAAGTCTTGCACCTGCCGAGTGATCAACTACGAGCATTTGCCGTGTCCACACGTCCTTGCGGTATGTGAGAAATATAAGCTGGACATAGTCCCTCTTTGTGGAGAATACTACCAAACTTGGAAATGGCGATCAATGTATGCACCCGCAATTTACCCTACCTTGAGTTCAGAATATTGGAATGTCCCGGAGAGGGTTGCTGCGCGTATAGTATTGAATCCCAATACAAGAAGAGGCAAAGGTCGTCCGAAGGGAGATCGCATCAGGTGTGTCTCTGAGAAATCTAGGAAATTGAGCAAAATGCGAGGTTGTTCTAACTGTCATCAGCCCGGTCATTATGCCACTACTTGCAAACAAAAGAAAAAAAGTGAGATTAGGAGAATTTTATTTCTATATTGCATTTGTAGATTATATCCAGCTATTTCTCCCTGTTATTTTTTTTATGTGGTGGATTATATCATTGATATGAATTGGTATCGATTTTTTTGTTATTTTCATTGCTTATCTTGTGTCCTTACTATTAGCTGCCTTGGGTGAGTACCTGTAATCTCAAAAGACCAAACTCAAAAGATACCAAAATAATTCGATTAATATAGACTCACTAAGGGCATTTTACCTTTTAGCCTTACATTTTTTTAAATTCTTCCTTATAATCCTAAATGTACCGATATTGGATATACTCCCTCCGTCCATTTTTAAGAGTCCGCTTTGAGTTTGTCAAGATATTAAGGAAATCCTATAAAATGTCATGACTATCCCTTGACTAGCCTATTTAATATTATCTTATTACCAAAATTAAAATTATTAGTGTTATAAATTCTAATTTGGATAGTATTATTGTTTTAGGAAATATTGTAAAGAAATAAAACAAACTTATACTCCAAAATTTAAGAATTTTTTATTTCCTTCATTTGATTTTGATTTCCTGCACTAAAACTTTGGAGCCTTTGGAATTTTTATTTGAGAGGGAAAAAAATTGAAATTGTAGATTATTTTCTCTTTAGATATACTCTACCATGAATTTGAGATTTTGACATAATTTTTTTTGATTCTTTGCCATGTATATAGCCATGTTAACCCGTACCCATAATCAATTACTCCTTCTACCCATAAATGTTTTATTTAAAAAAGGAATGGCAATTGATATAAAAAAATATTTAATGGATTTTTTCCTTATATTATGGTGATGATATTTATGATTTTGAATTAAGTTTATATTAAAAATGATTTTATAATTATAAAAAGAAAGGATAAATTTGATAGTTTAAGGGAAATGTATGTCTATAAAAGAGCGGATGAGATAAAAATGGACAGACCAAAGTAGAAATTAGGACGAGATAAAAATGGATGAGAGGGAGTATTATTTTCATCGACCTAGTCCTTCGAGTAGGAATTGGCAATAATACCATATATATACTAGGAATCACCCTGGCCTACGGCCGGGGCTCAACCTTTTAGAGTTCTGTTTATTGTTTGGTCGGTCGTCTTCCCATATTTTAGTCCATCTATAATAGTCGAGAGTATATTTAGTTAGTCCGGTCATACCAGCTCACGACCATCTCCTTAGGTCAATCCAATAACGTACCCTGTGACCTCAAAAAAGTATGAGAAGAACTTCTCGGAATTCTATGTCGTGAATGACTTTGTGCACAAGACTTGTACACATAAACAAACTTACCTATATAAGCATATGCGGGTGGGAAAAAACATGTGCATAAGTTTTATGTATATTATTAATTCTAAATCTCAATGAAAATGAAACATCCAAACAGGGACAGAGCTGACAATCTGTTCGCACTCTAGCATTTTCGTACTCTACCATCTTTCTAAAATTCTAAATTGCACATCACAGTGAGATATTTTCTCTAGCTAATTGACAAGTGCCCTAGGACCTAGCTAACTAGGTGCTCAAGTGCATCGTCGAGTTTGAATGCAACACGTCAAATAGAATAGTCAAATCCGTATTTTCTTTTCACAAAATTGCCACAAAATTAGTCCCAGCCGGCCCCACCAAAGCACTTGTTTATTCGGTCAAAGAGATACTGTCAAACGAGTACATTTGACATTTATTCGACACATTTTTCTTTGTATTGTCAGTTTTGTTGAAGCTACATGTCTTCTTCACCACAAAAGTATCCTATGCACAAGACGTCAAAATGACCTATAGCTTTTGTTTGGAAAATAACTTATTGACCACGGAAGTCAAAAAGTCAGAAGTCTGGCAATAGTATTTATGATTTAGTCGACTTTTTGTGAAGCAAAAATGGACTTTTCTTCCCTACGGAAAATGTCTCTAATCCTGGCTACTAGTCTAGTATTTTAGTCCGTATCTTTTCTTCCCAAAATGTCTCTAACTGGCCCCATGATACATTGATACAACAACAAAATGATTTTCTTCTCTTTTGCAAATAAATGTTTTTGATTCGGTGTAACTAGGATTAATTTAGTAGGATGAAAACGGCCACTGATTGACTGGAAATAGGCGGGGCCCATATCTGATAATTGTGTCCTCCTTAGAGATTAGCAGTATATCCAACTTGATGTTCCCCATTACACCAAATAGCCACTTTCAAAAGCTGTCAACCTCATGTTTTTTCAGTCGGACCCACCTCTGCTTTGATAAAACTTTTCTCACTCCTTCCCTTCTCTGCTTTGAACAAATGATGTGACCCGACCACAATACTAAAATTGCTAAGTCTACGGATTATCTCTTACCTCAACATCGAATTACTTCCACCGACTCATTTTGAATTAAAGATTTTTATTAGGCGGCCAAATTCAAAATTCCCTCCAATGAAATTGAAACCATCGAAAACAAAGTTTAGAGATTTGGCAAGCGTTGGATGTAATGATGATCCGTGTGAGTCTAGTCCTTGTATTGGCATCCACTGGATTAAAAAAATTGGTTCTCAATTGGTTAAATAAATATCACACGGATCATAAACTATTATTCAAACCGACAGAGAGAATTTGATTTTGTTCTTAAAAATTTTGATGGAAAAAATTAGCGGTGTGATTGAAATTTATCAACGGATACCATTTATTTCTATGTAGTCATATGGATTGTAATCCGTGATTCTTTGAAATTTGACAACATAAATTAGACAGCCCCAAAAGTCTCCATCATCATCATCTTCATCTTTTTAGAGAGTGAAATTTGATAACATAAATTGGATTAATTTGAGGTTTTATGGGAAAAGTGCTCCCCTGCTACCTACCGTCGGTAAAATGGCGACCGTGACAGGTGATATTCCATAGGATACCTTCTTCTATCTATAGGCTCTCTAGTAGCCTCGCCACTGAGTCCACTGTACATTGCCTTTGATACTAGATGATAATTACATTAATACGTGGCAGATGCAGAGGTGGGATAGAGTTAAGAATCTTAAGATAAAAAGGAGATCGGTTTTACATCCAAAATAATGATACAAATATACCATTTAGTTATGGTGGGAGAGAGAGATAACACACGAGTAGAAGAAAGAAAGAAAAAATAGACAAAATCTCGAGACTTGTGTCTAAGAAAAATCAATTAAGAAAATATTATAGATAACAACATTTTGGAATACGGAAACTCTATATTGACTTCGTTTTTTCACCGAAGTGATCACCGATTGAGACAGAACATTGGGCCCACATCTGCCCATACTAATCTAGATGCTAAGCACGAATCACACTTAGTATTTAGTGCGATCCCCTCTCGGTGAAATTCGAAGTGGAATTCGAAGTGAGTCTAGACAGGGGTATACCCAGATTAATTGAGGTATACCCATTTTATTCCCATCCAAATTAGTGTGCTAAAGGGTGTCTAAAAGGTGTTAAAAGACCAAATTGCCCATACTAAAAAACCATGCCAGAATATGGTTTGTTTAAGGTTTCGGGGAATATTCTGAAGGAATCTTACATGTAACTGGATGGATTCATCGTTCTTACCAAGTCTCTGACTTATAGTAGTCCACTCCCGGCAGGCTTCGATCTCAGAGCCATGGTATGCAAACAATATGCCAAAATAGGGTTTGTTTAAGGTTTGAAAAATATCCGAAGGAATCTTACATGTAACCGAATGGATTCATCGTTCTTACCAAGTCTCCGACTTATAGTAGTCCACTCCCCGGCGGCCAGGCTTCGATCTCGGAGCCGGGGTATGCTTACAATATGCCAAAATAGGGTTTGTTTAAGGTTTCGAGAAATATCCAGAAGGAATCTTACCTACAAATGGATGGATTCATCGTTCTTACCAAGTTTCCGACTTATAATAGTCCACTCCCGGCCAGGTTTCGATCTCGGAGCCGGGGTATGCATACAATATCTTAGGAATATGGTTTGTTTAAGGTTTCGGGAATATTCAGAAGGAATCTTACATGTAACTGAATGGATTCATCGTTCTTACCAAGTCTCTGACTTATAGTAGTCCACTCCCGGCAGGCTTCGATCTCAGAGCCATGGTATGCAAACAATATGCCAAAATAGGGTTTGTTTAAGGTTTCGAGAAATATCCGGAAGGAATCTTACATGTAACTGAATGGATTCATCGTTCTTACCAAGTCTCCGACTTATAGTAGTCCACTCCCGGCCAGGCTTCGATCTCGAAGGGGCTTCGATCTCGGGTATGGTATACAATATGCCGAATATGGTTTGTTTAAGGTTTCGGGAATATTCGAAGGAATCTTACATGTAAATGAATGGATTCATCGTTCTTACCAAGTCTCGACTTATAGTAGTCCACTCCGGTCGGGCTTCGATCTCGAGCCATGGTATGCAAACAATATGCCAAAATAGGGTTTGTTTAAGGTTTCGAGAAATATCCGGAAGGAATCTTACATGTAATGAATGGATTCATCGTTCTTACCAAGTCTCCGACTTATAGTAGTCTACTCCGGCCGGGCTTCGATCTCGGAGCGGGGTATGGTTACAATATGCCGAATATGGTTTGTTTAAGGTTTCGGGGAATATTCTGAAGGAATCTTCCATATAACTGGATGGATTCATCGTTCTTACCAAGTCTCCGACTTATAGTAGTCCACTCCCAGCCAGGTTTCGATCTCGGAGCCGGGGTATGCATACAATATGCCAGAATATGGTTTGTTTAAGGTTTCGGGGAATATTCAGAAGGAATCTTACATGTAACTGAATGGATTCATCGTTCTTACCAAGTCTTCGACTTATAGTAGTCCACTCCCGGCCAGGTTTCGATTTCACAGCCATGGTATGCAAACAATATGCCAAAATAGGGTTTGTTTAAGGTTTCGAGAAATATCCAGAAGGAATCTTACATGTAACTGCATGGATTCATCGTTCTTACCAAGTCTCCGACTTATAGTAGTCCACTCCGGTATGCAATGATATGGGCTTCGATCTCGGAGCGGGGTATGCTTACAATATGCCAGAATATGGTTTGTTTAAGGTTTCGGGGAATATTCTGAAGGAATTTTCCATGTAACTGGATGGATTCATCGTTCTTACCAAGTCTCCGACTTATAGTAGTCCACTCCCAGCCAGGTTTCGATCTCGGAGCCGGGGTATGCATACAATATGCCAGAATATGGTTCGTTTAAGGTTTCGGGAATATTCGAAGGAATCTTACATGTAATCGAATGGATTCATCGTTCTTACCAAGTCTTCGACTTATAGTAGTCCACTAGTCCACTCCGGTTTCGATCTCGAGCCATGGTATGGCCAGGTTTCGATCTCGAGCCATGGTATGCAAACAATATGCCAAAATAGGGTTTGTTTAAGGTTTCGAGCCATGGTATGAGAAATATCCGAAGGAATCTTACATGTGCATGGATTCATCGTTCGTTCTTACCAAGTCTCCGACTTATAGTAGTCCACTCCGATTTCAATGATGCCGAAACCCTCTCGAAGCTTCTTGGCTTCGATCTCGGACAATGATGGGGTATGCTTACAATATGCCGAATATGGTTTGTTTAAGGTTTGAAACATTCTTAGAAGATGGAATATTATGATTGAGGAATCTTACATGTAACTGGATGGATTCATCGTTCTTACCAAGTTCATACATCTAATTTCTTACGAAACAAGTTCATACATCTAATTTCTTAAACCAGTGTAATAATTCATAGTTTCCTTGGATGAAGTCACACCTAAGTGTCTGATGGAATCTTACATGTAAATGGTCGGATTCATCGTTCTTACGAAGTTTTCGACTAAGTTTGAAGTATGAACCCTCCCGGAGCTTCTTGGTTCATAGTTTGTATGTCGTTATACCAAATTTGCAGTTCAAATCGATACTGAGCTTCATATTTATCGATTTCTATGATGTATCCTGCTAAGTTTGTAGTAAGAACCCTCCCGGAGCTTCTTAGTTCATAGTTTGTATGCCGTTATACCACATTTGAAGTTCAAATCGATACCGAGCTTCATATTTCGATGATGTATCATGCTAGTAATCGTATAACTTGAGTCTACCAGTGTGAACTAAAGCTACTTCATGACCTGTATGGCTAGTCGAAATTACTTCATAACCTACGAAACTAGTCGAAATTCAAACCGGAAGCACAAAGAGAAAGCACAAAGGCACAAAGAAAACACACTTGCCTTAATCCGCATGACTAGATAGATATAGATTACAGCCATTGATAAATTTTGATCCTACGGCTAATTTCTCTTCCTCAAAATTTTCACGAACAAAATCAATTTTCCTCTCACATATCTTCCAAAATTCACTCAATTTCCCCATTCCCGCTCCATTTCCCCCTTTCCCCCCTAATTTTTCACCTTCCTGTTCTCTTCCCCCATCCTAATTTCTCTATCTGTCCATATCGCCCGTAGCTTCTTGATTGAGTTCAATTTTATTCTCGGTTTTGTTTCCCCAAATTCCTCAATCTCTTCTCGAAATAACCTAAATCTCGTCAAATTCCTCCTGAACCTCTTGTAGAAACAACCTAAATCTCACCAGGGTTTGATGATGACTCTATATTAGGGTTTATTTTGTAATTATTGTTTGTTGTTTCCAGGTTAGGATTTCTTTTATGGTCTCTTTTTATTCCATTTTTTAGTAGCCTGGAAAATGTTTTTCTTTCTTGTTGAAATCTTTGTGAATAGATCTAAATGTAGTTTTTTTCGTCGATTTATTGGTATTAGTGAATCAGTAGTTTGAAGTTGCTTCTGTTGTATTTGATATAAATTTAGGGTTCTTATAATGTTTTGGTATGAAATTAGGTCTTTGAGACAAGGTCATTTGATTTTGTTTTTTGAAAAAGGGTTGTTGTAATTTCTCTCAATTCACTACAACTAGAATTAGGGATTTCAAATTCCCATTGGATTAGTGCTGTCGTCTTCTTCATATTTGATGTCTGGGTTTTGAAAGGGGTTTTTTATTCTTCTCTTTCATATCTACAGTAAGAAACCATAGTCTTCTACTCTTTAAAGTGTTCGCTGCTATGGTAATTATAGTACTTCTGTAATTATTTGAGGGTTTATTTTGCAGATCCGAAGATATGATTATTAGGACTGACTTCCTCATGTTGTCATTTTGCAGATTAGATGTTAGCTTCAAGACCCATAGCTGAACTCCTTGCTTGGAAAAAACTGTGCAAGGGAACTATTAAGATCGTTATAAAAGGTATTTTATTTTATTTATTGTTTTCCTTCTTATTCTTTACATGGTCCTGTTAATGGATTTTGATCAGATTTCATGTTAATGATGATGGATTTTTAGGGTTTCTTGTTGTGTTTTAGGGGCTTTTATTAGTTTGTTGATGATGTATTTGTTTTGTTTCTTTTTAGCTACTGAATCCATTTTGCTTAGGGAGGGTTGTCTTCATTTTTACTAATAAAAATGTATTTTTAATCCAAAATTGGTATGTTATGTGTTCTCGCTTTTGTTAGGGTTCTGTTTTTGATCTTGAGTTTTGTTTATGATGTTTAGTTTGATAACCTCTGCGTATCTTTGTCGGTCATCTCCTATGGTTTTAATGAGGGATATTAATGTTATGATTGCTGATAAAAGTTGTTGTTGTCTGCGATTATGGAGATGTTGGAAAGGTTTGAGCCTGAGCTCTTAAACGGGCTGGAGCTCAGTCTGAAATTGATCCAGTCTGTGCTCTTCAAGCTTGGAATGAAGGTCTCCAAGTCTTGATCTCGGAAGATGCTGAATTCAAAATGAAATTGGGTTGAAATTTCATTTACGAGGGGGACATTTGGGTCGAATTGGTACTCGATGCATACTTACTGCCTAATTCTACTTTGATTTGTGATAAAAAAAAGGAAGCATTTTGGTTTTTGATGAACATTTCTTCTTGTGTGTAGGTTCTCTTATATCACAATTTCATAACTCCAACTATTAAATTGTTTGGAAAAAATCAATGTGGTAAAAGCTCTTGAATACATTGTGAGCTGTAAGAATTTGTATGGTTGGTTTGGGTGCACACCTGGTGGGGAGTTTCATGCAGGACATAATATGTAATTTATCTTAACTGTTTGTAACGAAAATAGTTTTTCGCCAGGCGCATCCTAGGTTCTTACATATTTGCATTTGTTAGGCTTTCAGTTCATATTTGCATATTAGACTCTCATTGGATCTGATGAGTTTTATTGGTTGTTTTTGTAGTTACCGGCGAGGACTTTTTTTACAAATATGCTTAAGAATACGAAAAAGTCGTTTTTCGAGATGTGAGTAATTTATAACCTAATATGATTAATTACTGAGATTATCGATTAGATATTTATTTTTGTTTGATTTTGTAGTATTAATTTGAGATTATGTGGTTGTTTTATGATAAGGACATGTACAAGCATGTGAATGATGGTTCTGGATTGAAGGCTCCTCTTATTTCTTTGATGATGTTTATGATATAATATGAAGGTGAATTTCCATTTCATTGTAAATTTGTAAGCATGATTATAGGTTAATCTGTTCAGATCTAATTCCTCTTTCAATTGATGAGATTTTTTCTTCAATTTCAGTGTTGTTGAAATAATTTACCAGACATCGAAACTGAAGAAGAAATCAACGGAATTTCACGCCATAATTGAAATCGACGGAACACACTCACAATCTTCAAAGCAATTAGTAAGAACTACCTTTACGCCATAATGCAAATCTGAATTAGTTTTTGCTGTAATTGAAATCTCAATTAGTTCTTTCTTAATTCTTCTTCTCCGTAGATTCGTTGAAAGAGAAATTAGGGTACCGAATTTAACATAGGATTATGTTATGCAGCGGAAGGAGGCTGATAGTTTGCGTTCATATAACGTCTGAAGATCTCGAAAGGTGAATCCACTACTTTTGATTTAAACTTTTATATTTTTGGTTTAAGGTGTAGATGGGTTTCAATTGGAAAATCTTATCCGAGATGAGTTACGCTTTGAATTTGGATAGACACTTTTGTAGTCGGGTTTAGTTTTTCTTTGAGTCCCTTATACTACTTTTCTTATTTCGGTGGCTCAAGCGAGAAACCATTGGTGCGGGACCAACACTAGATGAGGTTGAAATTTTTGCATTTTTAGGTGATATAATTAATGTAAAGCACGTCTATTGTAGTGTCTTTGTAGAATGTGCTTCAATGTTATGTAAAGAAACACTCCATGCATGGTTACAAGGGAACCGTAGAGAGGTTAGTGTTTTCTATGCTAAAATGATATTCCTCATTGAGATCTACTGCATGTGGTGGTGCTTTGTATACGAATCTTGATTCATTTGTTCATTGATCTTGCGGGTGCTTGATGTGTTCTCAAGTTGTTCACCATCCAACAAGAATGTACAGTTATCTTATTCGACTTTGATTCTCAAGTGAGTTGATTGCCTTTTGTGTCGCTTCATTTTCATACGTTTTGTCTGTCAAAATAACATTTGGACGCGTTGATTAGATACTAATATGGTTTAAGTTGCTGCCATAAGCTATCGAGTTGCACAAGCTAATATATGACGTCAACTTCATTTTTGTTGCTTTGTGATTATCTCGTGCTTATGCTTGAAAAAAAGGATCAAGAAGGCCAGTCTCGAGTTCTTTCGTAGCTATTCAAGTGTGTCCTTTTGTCACAAATAGCTTCTTTTAATGAATCATTTGAAAGTATCACTATAACATAGTGCATCCTAAAATGAACTCGTTTATATGATTTCTGATTGAAAAGGCGGTGCGGATGTTGATTCAAATTCCGTGCCTGGTTCTTTGTTGTATCATTGGTATTATTTCTGAAATTTCGTACATTCTTTGGATAACAAAAAAAAAGCGAGAAGTCTACCTCTTCCAATTGTTTATTAAAGGTTTTTCTTACAAACAGATGCTCGAGGGTCTTGTCAAAGGAATTGCAATAGACGTCGACGTTCATAGTATTGCAAAGATTGGTCATGATAGTGAGAATGTCTCTCAAGTCTAGTAAATGGAGTGGAGTCACTTTATTCAATTTGGTTTCTTTTTTGTTCTTTGGTTTAAATTACTTGTCTTGATGCGAATTTGTGTTTTGATTTTTTTGGTGACTTCGAACCTAAGAGCCAACTTTGTTCAGCTCCAAGTTAGATTCAGTTTAATATATACAATGACTTAAAGTTTTAGTTGAATGGTGATGGTTTTAAATTTATGAAATAAGGTTCAATTGCAGGTTTAAATGTGCGATGAATTTCATTTTAGGTTAAGTCGGCCCTACTTAGCTAGTAAGAAGAATGGCAACAACAAAAATCGCCAACCAATATTCTTAACAATGCCTTATTGGTCTTTAGTAGTACTCATGTAGTTCAGTTTATTGCTTGGCACAGATCTGATCAAACAGAAGATAATTCTGTACCATAACTAATATATCTGATCAATAGTGTCCTATCTCTTATGGCAAAGCCACTATCATGCTTTGAAGTAGGATGTCTTCAATTCTTTGGTTTTGTTTGCGAATATTACCACAAGGTTTCAGAAATACCAATTACATTCATCACTTGCCCACTGCCCAGATATACAAAATAAGCTTTGAAGCTTAGAACATGATGAACAGAATATATACGAGATAAATTTACAAAAAAACAGGGACCACTCATGGGTACTAAGGTCGTCCAATAAAAAATGACAGATCCGACAACCCGTACATGTCGGTAACTCCTAATCGCACGAAAACTGCACCAAAAAAATTAAGGTGTTATTCAGAGTGATGATCCTAAAGTTATAATAAATCTTTGCTAAATATTCACTACTCTTATGGCTTTATTTACCCGTATGAATTTTCTCTTGAACAAGCTGTATGGCAATTTCACAACGATAGCGGTGAAGATACTCCTTTTAATACACGACAGAGGAACCCCCCTGATCAGATATTCAACGAACTTTAAAGCATACACCCCACACGAGCATCTGCAATATGCATAAATGGATTATGCATTAGAAACTTATTTCAATTTACATAAAACAGATATTGTCTTTGAATTTCGTATCACTCCTATACTACTTTAATGTATACATATATTTTGTCAAGGGGAAAAAATATTTCAAGTAGAGAGTGGTTACCCATCATCCTGTTGAGGGGGGAGCGGATTCTCATCAAATACAGCTTTCCACATGGGCCCCTGGTTGTACAGTTTGGTTAAATAGTCACGAATCTGTATTATTTCCTTATACACTCCGTCTGATTGAGGAGTTGTACGCGGTCTAAGGGAATCATATATGATTACTTTCTCCTCCTTAAATTTAATACATATTGCGACCCAGTGTTCGTATCGTGTTTTAATGTGGACCACACCATATATCACATCTACATCTGCCCAAGGTTTACCGCCTTCAGGCCTATGTCCAGATGGATAACGATTGGCGGATTTGAACTCGTCATCCAGTGTCAGGCATGGCTGTTCAACATCAAGGAAGATTACTTACAACACATAAATTAGTTAATACACAATTTAAGTAGCTATTTTACAGTTAACAGACCTGAAAGCGAGCGTCTATGGTCGTGCACTTCCCATCGGCGCAGAGAGTTACTGGGCGCATGAGGAGCAACATGCTGTTAATATGCTACAGGATGACACAAAAGAGATGAGTTTTTGCCGCAAAAACTGTTACCATTAGATAGTTGGATTGTTTTTTTACAGGATCAACAAATGGAATCTAACTTACTTCATCACCTAGCCATCCTTTTTTATCCAGTAGTGTTTTTAAATCTGGTTACACGTCGCAAAGGGGTCATCTTCCTTGTAGTCAACACTGTCCCATACAAACATCCATAACAACGCTAGAATCAAAGTTACGATCAAAATAAACAAGGACACCAAAAACAAATAAATAAAGGATGTATTGGGGACACTCACCCTTTGTTGATGTAATCATTCACATCCTGTACATCCTTCTCAGTAACTCCGGAGTCCAATCTGAAATTTTTGAAATAATCTATTTTCACTTTGAGTATTTCGGGGTCTTAATTTCAGCCAACAACTTCGCTTTCAGGGTATAATTCTCATCACCCTCTGTCAAAGGGGAATCCCCAATTTCAATTCTCGTCCCAGCCTTTTCCCCGCTGAAAAGTACACTTATCCTTCTTCCGACCCTTCTTCTTCTTCTCGATCACCACCATCTTCCGCAAAAGTAACCTTCTTGCCGGGCACAACTCTAGCCTTCTTCGAATTTTTTCCAGTGGTAAATGGAGGTTGTAGCGCTTTACTAAGCTTCCTTACTCTGCCAACCTTTGGGAGAGCATTCTCATCAGCACAGCCAGACGCTACAGCTTCATCATGATTTCTTTTTTCCCCTTCGGGGCTTTTTGAATTATTATCGGCCTACAAAAACAGAGTCAATGAGAAGACTTTCAAGAACCGGTGAACATAGTTAATGTGAATGCTACGGTCAACAAATGACTTAATTATGTTATTTAACAACGTATAGAGCAGTTCCATTCACCACTTACTATCAACCAACTATTCCATAAGATTAAAAGGATTTCTGAAGTTTAATAACAAACAAATGTAGAAATATCACGCCGTTGTTATAAAACGAACACTCCAATGTTTATAAACGAGTTACCGAGTAACTATGATAATAAACAACATCTGATACATAATACAAGAAACTTAAATGGAGAGAAAGCGAGCATGACTAGATCATTTGAAGCAAAGTTCACAAGAACAACAATAATTTTTTCTACAAGTTACTTATTGTATGAAATAGTTACTATCCAGTAGAGACGACTAATAGCAAGCGTGTATATATTACCTACTTCATAGTCGGGGCTTTCAAGAGCGAATTTTATTAACTACAGACATTATGTACATAGACCTATTGTGGTTTGTCTATTGTGACATAATGCAAAACTAATACGAAACCTATACATGCTAATGACCCACAAAAGTTAATCTTTTATTCGTACTCATACACATTAAAATTCGAGCAATAAGAACGAACAAACCTCTTCTCCTTTCTTATTTGGAGTATTGTATAGTAGTGGTGTACTAAGAAGTTCAACATCATCATGGGCATAGGCATCATCGTCGCCTAAAATTTTATAGCGTCGTGTTTCAGCCTTCATCATTACCCCTGACTTCTTTACCAACATCAAGAATAGGCTTCCCATATAAATCACCACCACTTTCTTTACCAACCTCTTTGACTGTGTTAATTGGGTTCCAACTTGCCCCATCCGACATTCCTTCACCGTTGCAATTCCCCATATATGGAGCACGAAACTGTTACATAATAATTAACATCGACTCAATTAAATTTCCAGTTATGAATAGGTTTAACTGTTAAATTGAACATAATAAAAAGGTTCCAAATAACTCACAGTTCTTGAATTTAAAACTGAAACCTCCTCCTTCAAAAATGAAACCTTCTCTTTCAATTCGGTGCATGTATTTGTCAAATCGACAACCCGGCAACTTAATTCTTCCAACTTGCCTAGAGACTCAGTCTTCAAACCTACCACCAAACTGAAAAGCTGATCCATCCTATCCTTCCGAATATCACCATCAGACCGAGGATTAACTGCTGCATCTCTAGCTTGTTCTTCCAAGCCGTCAACCTCCATATCACCGTCAGACCAAGTATTAAAAGCTGCATCACTAGCTTGCTCTTCCGTGACATTACCCTCCTTTACCGCATCTTTCATGTGTACACTGCCTTGAGAAACATGAGGTTGCTGTACTATTGGAGAAACTTCCTCCATCACAACTTTATCACGAGAGGGGACCCTCAATTACCCCCAGAATTAACATCCGGTCGAACCGAGGCTCGGGCCATATGATGTCTTCCCCGATTTGAACAATCGAATCTTTCCCGCCTTCAGGCGAAGATACTCAAAAACAACATTAAAATACAAATTTTCAAAGAAGTAGAAATCTAGGGACATACTCATACCGGTTCTAATGCGCTACCAACATTCACATGGGTCAGGGCATTAGTGCAGAACATAGTCGGATATGGGGAGCCACCCATTAATATTTATCTCTTTTCCACATTTCTCAAACAATTTCGGGAAGACTCGAACAGCCCAAACCTAAAACACAAAAACAACTATTAAAACGACAATTTGGAAGTTAACCATATATACAAAATATCAACCCAGCTACACTTACCACTAGCACGCCTGGCATTCCTTGAGGATGAATGCCCCGTTGACGTTTAGGTTTATCTACTCCAGTCATTTGAAATTCATAGGCTTTGTGAGTCTTCTCAAAAGTTTGATTATAAGCTACATCTCCCCAGTGATAATTGTTGAACTCATCAAAATCTTCTACCAAACCCCATGTTGTTTCCTCAACACCAGTGATGTCTTGGTGCCCATATATAAAGCGATGCACAACATATAGGAGAGCAACCTTTACCCTGTCATCAACATTAACTTTCCCCCTCTTTCTAGCCTCCACTTTCGTACTCTTTTTCCTCACAGAAGCATTTTTCCTTTCTTCAGCATTTCTCCTCTCTTCAGCATCCGTATCGATAAAAAGGAAATTATACAAATCTCCTCCAGCTACTTTTCCGTCAGACCAAAAATACTTCTCCTTGAGTTTGCTCCGCCTGGCGGGTAGAGCACACGGTGCATCCGTCTTCGTGAAGCTAAGGCCTGATATTGCGGCAAACTGCCGCTTTCCAAAGCATATTTCCTTACTAAAATCTCCATTACAAAATCTGAACCAGATATCCTCGTCTTGTGGTACATAAATCCGCCTTGTCATTAAGAAATTAAATATCGGCCCAGACATCTTTTGATCAACAGGAATGTCAAGTAAGTGACCAATTGTAGTTGATCGGAACAACACTTTCTCAGCATGAGACAATTCTTCGCGCACGGCTTTTAGTACATCGTAGCTGGGGTAAGTAATCAATTTGCAGGAACCTGTCCGATAGCCGTACTCATCTGGGTAACAATATTGCCTACATAACACAATAAGAAGTTACAACAAAACATACCGGTTCTATTCGTGAAAAGATCATTATTCATTACTCCACTCCTAATCCACATATTTACCTTTCCTCAACAACAACTGCAGGTTTATGTGTTCTCTTGGGCAATTTACCAGCACCCATGCTTGTAACCTACAAACATGATTCAATCGATAAACAAACATCTGAATAATAAAGAGTCGCGGAAGGGCAATAGATCACACTCTCAAGCCTACATTACCTTTACTGATTACTGCAGGTTTGGGGACTAGACTACAGGCTCAAAATTTTTACAAGACAGGAATGAAAGCTATACGAGAAAACTGTTAAACTCGTTAAAACATACATATAGGCAAGTGACTATAATTTAAACTGGCCATGAAAACTAGGTTAATTGGCAAGTGAATTTTCAAACATGATGAAACAATCTTACTTTCAACACATACATAAACAATTAATTGAGATTAACAGGGACATGCATTGGAGTTTAAATGTGAGCCAGTACATTTATTATATCAAAATGATGAACAAGAGGTTTTGAAAACAAACTTAAACTAGTGCCATAAGGCAAAAACGTTGAATAGATAATCTTTTAAGTTGCAAAGCTAGGGGAAATTATGGACTTCAGTGAGTCCTTTTTTAGAAACAATTTTAAAAAGAATAATAGAAAACAAATTGTAAAACAAACATGAGAGTGAAAACTGTCCATCAATTCTAAATTGAACATCAATGTTTCAAAACGGAATTCGTTGGGTTATTTTACCAAGCAAGTGACAAAGCTAGCTTAAATATTCAATCCATTACCTCATTTATGATGGAAAGCTAAATTTGCATAGATGCAATCATATTTAATCTTCACAAAAACGTTTATAAATCCAAAATCACACATGCATGGTTGAATATGTCAGGAATGATTACTGTGTAAATAAAGTTTTCAAGCACAGTTCATCAAAAAGGGAGAGATTGGGAAAAGTTTATGGACTAAGTTTATCAATTTCACGACTGAGAAAAACATCTCAACTCATAAATTTTAGATCCAATTAAAATAGCGTTGTACAAGAATAGAAAATTGTATTTGAATAGACATGAATCGAAAAATCAGGAGACAAACGAATAAATAGCATTTGAATCGACATGAATTGAAAAATCAGGAGACAAAGGAATAAAAGGAGAAAGAACCACTACCTTTCTGTAGAACCGAAATTGGCCAATTTCAATGACGGGTTGAGTTCAGATTTGGATTTAACCTAACCCTAAACTTGCTTGTGTTCTTCTTCAACTTCTAATGATGAACCAACCACCACCGAAGAGAAGATTATCAATAATGATGAACCAAAAACTTACACAAATGATTCTCAATAACACAACGAGCTTCACCTTCTCAACAAACCCAGTCCGTCGACCTAATTTTTCAGCAGAAACAAATGGAAAGATAGACCCGATAGAAGTTGAGGGAATGAATAAAAATCCAGAGTGAGAAATATCTGGTGTGTCCGTGTAAACTCTTAAAAAACGAATTCACACCTCTATTGGGTACATATTGGGTACACATTCCTTAAGATATGGCACGATTGTAAATGTATAGCAAACTTTGTCTAATTTACTAACAGATACACTGTAGCAAACATTTTTGGGAATTTAGAATATTTTTGGAAATAACTAAACCAAAAGAGACATTTTAGGAAATTTCCGCAATTGTATCAGCAGCTGGATTGAAAATTCACAATTAGTTAGACGAAACAATTCAATTATTCCTCTGGAGGACTTTAACAGATGAAATTTCTGAATTAGCATTTCAAACAACAACAGAAATTAAAAAGAGATGACTAAAATGAAGAAATTTGTGCAATTAATTTTACAAAATCACAAAAATGAAGAAATTTGTGCAATTAATTTTACAAAATCACTAAAATGAAGAAAGAATTACTCACCGGTATTGTCACCAGTAGTCCCAAGGTTTTGAATTTCTTTCTTCTTCCTCCGTTTCGAGACTCTAGTTACTTCATCATCTCCACTTCTCTTCTTCTTAAGCTTCTTATCAGCAGCAGCAGCACCATGACTCATCCTAAAATTCATGCATCTCCATCTATTTAGACAAAATTTGGGCTTCCTCTTCTTCTTCTCCATCTCCTTGTTGCATCTTCTGCCATCTTTTCTTCTTCTGCAAATCTGATCAGTCTTCTCCATTACAGCAGAAATCAATCTCGCCCCAAAAGAAGCATTTTGAAATTAGATCTCATCTGCATTTATGAAGCCTCCTACTCAACTTCTTTTAAGTACTGGTTAGATAGGGTTTTCTTCCTTTTTACATTACCATTATACCCTTTCAATTATTGTCTCTTATTTAGTCGGTAAATTTTTATTACTACTGATACAAGCTGTAAAAATCTTTTACTAATTTGTTCAAAAGCAGTAATAAAAATTTAATTATGTACAGGGGCACTGCTATATCTAAATGTAAATGTTGTCGGCCAATGCCCCTGTACATAATTAATCTTGCAACTTATAGCGTAATTAAAGTATTTATCTGCACGAACAACCATGATCGCTACTTGTTTTAGTGAAATCAACAAACATAGGCGGAGCGGATAAAAAGTTTTAAACTCAATGGAGTCGTGATTGACAGCGCCAAGGGCTGATGCTTTAAACCCCAACTGGTGCTTAATTTGGGTTGCTTTTATATTACCGGTATCCGAAGTTTTAAAATGCTATTGAAATTCCTTCATATTTTCTGCATACAACCAAGAACCTTGATGCTATCATTTTGAAGCTGTAATAATGTTTCTACGGCTCTATCATTGAAGTAAAAACATAATAAATCTTTGGAACACTTCTTTTCTTGGCGGATTCAGATTAGTTTTCCAATATTTCCATCTTAAAGTTTGAATGAATAGAGTTGCAAGTGCACTGCATAATTAAAGTTTGAACAACTCTTCTTATCACCAATATTGTCAAGTGTAAACAAGATGTGAGAATACACATTTACGATAACAGTTTTATTTGCACCAAGTGTTATATTGACTTCTTTTAGCTCTTGATAAGGGGCTCCTCCAAATTAGGGTTTAGCGCTGGACGGATGATCTTATAAAAGTAGGGGCATCCATAGATCTGTGTCTCTATCACTCCCAACTAAACAAAACTAGCCGCCTCTGCGACGTCTCTCATCCCTCTCATTCTCTTCACTTCTTCCACAAATTATGAATTGGATCTGAAACTTGATTTTGTAATGGCGAGACACAATCATCTTCATCAACAATGGATCCTTTAGTTGTCATAATGACTTTTCCTCTGAAAACCAACTTCTATCAAAGTCTGAACAGGGAAATAAAGTTCTAGGAATGGAACAAGCAGCATTGGTACTGCATCGAATCTGGAAGGAATTTCATCTCCATTGATGTGCCGTAACTAGAAGTAAGTTGAAAAAGCAGATCTGTAGAAATTCAAGATGTTAACCTCACCACCATAATCAGTAGGTCTATGAGACTGTGACAACTATGCTTTCTCATAGACAAATTTCCTGACTTTTTAAAAAGAAAAGTTTACAGCCCTTGTTATAATTTAGTTTTAGTTGTTGTAAGTTAGTTTAAGATTGTGGAGATTTGAGATCATATTTGTAACTGTGTCCTTAAATGTTATAGTCTAATTAGCATGAATTGATTTACATATCTATTGGAATGTTGTTCACTTTACTGTGCAATTCATGTATTGATAATTTATATTCTCAGATGGTTGTAATGTTGCCTAAATGTTGATATCAAGGACTGGCATTTTACAAACAATTGTGAAAATCCCCCGGCTACCAACATATCCGTCCTTGCCTGCAATCCCAGGTTGAATTGATGCCAACAAATATTGAAGATATAAATACACATCAGATTCATTATATGGCATGTTAAACAGTTTTCCATTTCATGTGTACAAAATTAGAGGAGGTTTAAAAGGAGATACAAGATTGCAATGTCTAGTGCAAAAAATTAAGGCCACTTAAGCATTTTGGTGTCCATACTCTATCTGGATGGAAAAAAAAAAAAAAAAAAATGAATCAGAGTATCTTCTAGCCATCCTCTTGCAGTCCTCATTCAACTCTTTCACAGAGGTCACCTTTGCAGTCCTCATCCATATATAAATTTGGCCAAAAGTAGTCCACCTGTTAACAGAAAATATCAATCTAGGGGCCAAAGGTGTATGAAAACGGAAAACCAAGAAATGATTTCCAATCGATTTCGTCTTTGTTTGTTCCTATTCGAATCATTCATCACCATAGGGTCACCATGAGAAATTTTGGAATCAACAAAACTATTAGAATGTTCAGGTTCGCCAAGTCTATCACCACCGTCATCCGAGTCTGAGGACAAGTTCACTGAAGTCTTCTTACTCATTTCCAGTTCATGAGCTTGAGATGGCATGTCTACTAAACAGCCCAAATCCACCCCTTCTTCAACATTTACACTTCCAGAAGGAATGGTCACAACAAAGTACTTGGGAAATTCAGACTCTGATTCATGATGTTTATTTACGCCAACTTCAGATGTTGTTTCGATTCTTTTCCTCTTTGCCCCAATTTTGGCAGAATCACCAATTGCATCAGCTGGATACAATTATTCCCAATTAGTTAAGCAATGCAGTGATTTTTAATAGATGCAACTATGAAATTTCTTAATTAGTTATCATAATTCAAAGCAAACGAAAACAAATAATCAGTCACAATGACTTATCCTCTCAAAGAAAGAATTTTGAATTTTGGATATTATCATCACTGGCTATGGGATATCCATACAGGGTAAAATATCAAATTCTAGACTTGTTTTTGATCCTATCACACTGCTTACATCATAACTTCCATGACGCTACTGATTCATTGTTGGAAAAACATTTATTATTGTGCTCTTTGGTTGCAATTTTTTGTTGCACAATGCAACAACTACGTATAGTACTTTGTTTTTTCAGAAAATGTTTGGAATTTTTCAGTATCAATTGAAAATGTATGGCCATGGAGTTTGGAATTTGTCATCATCAATTCTCAATTTAGGTTAAAGAGTTGAAGCAAGTCATTTTGTGTCATCTAAATTTTGGATGGATAGAGTCAAGTTAAAAGTGCACAACCTAAAGTTTGAACGACTCATACTCGCCTAAAGTCAAGTGTAAACAAGGTGTGAGAATACACCGCCCAGTGTGATATTGAGTCATCCGCTCTTGATAAGGGCTCCTCCCATTAGGGTTAAGAATGGATTTGACCGTATAAAACAAGGGCATCTGTGTCTCTATCACTCCCAACTAAACTCAACTAGCCGCCTTTAAGCCCTCTCTTTCTCTTCACTTCTACCACAAATTATGAATCTCAATCTTGGTTTTGTATTGGAGAGACACAATCATCATCATCAACAACGGATCCATTGTCATCATGACTTTTCCTCTCAAAACCAATTTCTAACTGCAAAATAAATTGCTAGGGAATGGTACTGCATCAAATTCGGAGGGAACGGCATCTCCATTGATGTGCCATAATTGGAAGTAAGTTGAAAAAGTAGATCTACAGATAATCAAGATGTTGAAATTTATGCTTACAACTTGGATCTCCATATGCTCTCTCATAGACAAACTCCTGACTTATTAAGATGAAAAGAAAAGATTAAAAGACCAATTTTAGCTGGTGTGAGTTAATTAATTACCTAAGTTTGTGGTTGTTCATGCCATTGAGATTGAGATCAGTTTTGTAACTGTGTCCTTGTTATGGTGTAATAATGATGAATTGATCACATATCTATTGGAATGTTGTTTGCCTTACTATGCAATTCATGTATTTGTATTCTCAGATTCTTATTAAAAAAATGTATTTGTATTTTGAGATGGTTGTAATTGTTCATATATTTGTTAAAATCTGACATAGTCCTATTCACTTTCTGTTAGCTCAAACAGAAATGCAAATCTTTCAAGATGAAAACTTAAGAAAAATCTGTGTCAAGTTTCGTTCTGCATCTATGATTATGTTTTGTTGACAACCATCTAACCATTTTTATTCTTTCATTGAGTTGTTACGGTTAGATCGATGATCATCAACAAACACATTCATAGTCATGCATTCTTACTTCATTTTTCCAGAGAATTCCCTGGATGTGTTTCAGAGATGAGTTTTTGGGTAGAAAAGGAGATTAAAATTAGAGGAGGTTCAAAGGAGATGCAAGATCCCAATCTCTAGTGCAAAAAATTGTGGCCAATTACAAAACAATCTGCTGTCACTAAGCAGTTTGATCCCCATGGCTGGCAGTTCTAGCTGGATAGAAAATAGTAGTCCACTCAATCCAGGCCAAAGGTGTATGAAAACGGAAAACCAAGAAATGATTTCCAATCTATTTCGTCTTTGTTCCCATCCGATTTTTTCATTGCCAGCGTATCCATAGGGTCACCAAGAGAATTGTTGGAATCAACAAAGCTAGGAGAATGTTCAGGTTCGCCAAGACTATCACCACCGTCATCCGAGTCTGAGACCAAGTTCCCAAAAGTCTTCTTACTCATTTCCAGATCATGAGCTTGAGATGATGATCCACACACATGAGAATCCTCCTTCCTCCCTCCACAGCTGGTTTCAGTATTCGGTTTGCACATGTTGTTTTTATCTCTTGGCTTCTCTCTACTTCGAGTAATTTCATTCTGCAAACCCCGTGCTCGGCAATCTTCACATGTCAATATTGACCTATCTTCATATCTTGTTGTTAAGTTTTTAATTTTCAACGCCAAGACTAGACTCTCCAAATCGATACACTTGTTCCTCCAATATTCAGCTGCATCCTCTTCCCTAGCAGAAGTCTTTCTAGTTTGTATGACCTCCGCTAATTGACCCTGGAGTTTAGTGCACTCGATTTTCTTGTTATCAAGCTCCACATTCTTCTTCTCAAGCTCTACTTTTTTCTTCTCAAGCTCCACAAACAATTCAATACACTTAGTCTTAAAATGGTCCAGATTCTCCAATTCAACAACAGGTTCACTAATTCCTGTTGATGATTTTACTTCTCTAGATGTTGTTTCGACTTTTTTCCTCTTGGCCCCAAATTTGGCAGAAACACTACTCACAACTCCATCAGCTGGATAGAAAATTCCCAATTAGTTAAGCAATGCACTAATTCTTACTTACTCTTAATATGAAACTATGAAATTTCTCAATAAGTTATCATAATTCAAAGCAAACGAAAACAAATAACAGTATAAGAAATCACTAAATTAAAGACACAAAATGAGAAATCTATGTAAGAATTACTCACAGGTATAATAATCAAGGGACCGGTCACTTGTCTTCTTCTTATAATTATACCCTGCATAATATTTGTAATGTTTTTCACAATGTTTAGACTTAGGAACAGTATCATCGTCAACAGCAGCACCGTAACCCATCTTAAAATTCTTGCATCTCCATCTTCTACCATCAGTGTGAGAACAACGCTGTTCATCTGGAGGCAGCTTCTTCTTCTCCAACTCCAAATCTTTGTAATATTTGTAATGTTTTTGACAATAACGCAGTTCATTATCAGCACTTGGATTCTGGCATCTCCATTGATTAATTATTCTACTGCAAATCTCTTCTTCTTCTTCACTACCAGCGCCAGCCGCCTTCTTAGTCTTCTCCATTACAACAACAAAAAAAAATATCTGATGTTGCCCTAGAAATAGAGTTTATAAAGATTTATAAAGCCTCCCTCAAGTAGGGTTTTGTCTATTATACCCTTACAATTATTGCCTCGTCCAGAGTCTCCTCTAGGGATTTTTGGTCATAAATGTTTAGGATTCTATTTATTACCGTATTAAGTTAACAAAAAAAAAAAAAAAAAAAAAAACGAAAAATGTATATATATATATATATATATTACTAGTCAAAATATCAGAAATGCACCGACCCGGTGCTTCCGGTTCACCTAGTGTATAGGTATTACTAGGCGACCTTGCCGACTAGTATTAGTTGTTATAAGTCGGCAGGGTATCTTTTTGTCGACCTTGCCGACTAATATTAGTCGTTATCTTCCTAGGTTATTGTGACGAATTTTCATCTCTGAAATTTAGTATTTATAGGGTCGTCACAGTATTCATCCTTATACCTTGACGACTATAGTTTAGTCGACAGGTTATGAAATTAATACCTTGTCGACTATCCATGCATTTGTAAATCCTATAGTCGGCATTATTAGCCTACAAGCTATTTGTGGTCGTTATCTTCCAACATTTTCGATCCCGTCGACTTTTCATACTTTCGGTTTCAGAAGTGTGCATTTCTTCTCAAATATTGAATATGAAATCACTCATCAATTTTATAACCCCAATTTTATAAGTGTTTGGCTAGTGTGGCTTCATTTCCGTTACAAACAAAATTCTCGAAGAAAAAAAAAACTCAAAAATCTCCCACATAATCCATGAACTCAAACTAACTAAAAGCCAATTTGATTTTTAATCAACTAATTAACCAACTAAGTTAATTAACCTAATCAGATTTATTAGGCTTAATAAAGCAAGGGTAAATCAGCCATTTTTGAAAATATATGGCCAAGGGGCATTGAGCTTTACCTTTAAATGACCTGATTTTGTCTTATTAGGTATACCCCAATTAATTTGGGTATACCTCAATTTGGCCAGGGTTGTGTAGATTTACTCTAATATTAAGCTTCCGATTTCCGAGTCAGGTCTGCAGGTTCCAACTCAAAACCAATTGGTAATGAGTGTAGTGGCCCTTTCGTATTAAATTGAGTGTTTACTAGCTAGTATGTACCTCGGGTTACACATCATATGAGAATTGACTCTTATTGAGGGGTTTCGCCAGGCATCGGTCCGAATTAATAACTTTGGTGTATAATGAAAACACCAATTACCATTTAGTAGATTAACAATTGGAATCAAA
Organism: Papaver armeniacum; assembly: GCA_023531295.1. Lineage (NCBI taxonomy): Eukaryota > Viridiplantae > Streptophyta > Magnoliopsida > Ranunculales > Papaveraceae > Papaver > Papaver armeniacum. Next base: position 289,224 of record JAJJWW010009856.1, read on the forward strand.
TTCACCAATTACAATTATTATTTAAAGTTTTGGAGAGTAAGAAATCCTCTAAACGAAAATACTTTGAAAAACTATACCAACCAATGAAATCAGTAAGTGATTCATGTTATTACTCCAAGTCTCAAAACTCACTGAGTTAACATGAACCCAATGCAGAGATGCTTTTCCACCATATACTGATGGTTTTTATGATACATCTAGACCACCTAAATATTTAATAATGCTTATAAAATACCTTCTCCTAAAAGATCTCAAATAAATATAAAAAACGAAATCTAGATCTCACCCAAAATAATGAAATCATAAACTCTTAAAACTTAACGATACTTAGAGAAACCTCAAAAATGGTGTATATCTCTAAATACTTATATCAAAACTTAACGATACTTATAAAGCTTTTATAAAGATAATAAGGAAAACGAGATTATGGAAACCTTAAAATACAAAATAAGGAAATAGTGTATTCAAACCATTTTTCAAACAACTTAACAGGTGAGGATAAATCATCTTATTCCCGGACCTGTATTCTAGCGCCAAAATGTTGTATTCTAGCGCCAAAATGTAGCTACAGGAAATCCTGCAACTACACCCTTGTGAGAATATGTAAACTCTCTATGACATAATAAACGGAAACTCTCTAATCTTATTTTGGAGAAGATGATATTACAACTTTGCAAAGTATAAACCCTAACTCAGATCTCACAAAACTTCTCTCTCAAGATGATACTTGGACTCTCAAAAATTTGAACCTCCTTTACAATGCCCTCATGGCCCTTTTATAGGCGTTTACGTAGTAGATGCCATCGCATTTACATAAGAAGGTAAACTCCTTATCGCAGAAGATATCCTCTACACATTCAGCCATTGTTAAATTGCTATTTCCCATCCTCAGAACTCGACTCTCCAAATCGGAAAACATCTTCCTCCAACCTATGGGTGTATGTTCAGTCTCCTCTCTAGCAACAATTATGCTAATTCACCCTGGAGTTTAGTGCACTCGATTTTCTTCTTCTCAAGCTCCTCAGACAATTCAAAACACTTGCTCTTATAATTTTCCATACTCTCAAATTCAACCAAAGGTTCTCTTGTACTTGTGATTCTGGTTCTCCACACCCTTCCGTTCTTTCAACATTTTCTCCCTTCCTCGTAATAGAAGATATGGAAGGATATTATTGGTGCGTCACACTCCATTAGAGGGGCTTCACTTGGATATTTGGTGACCAAAAATCTGGTTAAGGGATATTTTGATTCCATATCAATTTGTCAAAATTACCCTTCAATTAATACTACTAAAAATAGATGAGGAAGAAGCAAACTGATCCTAGTGATGGTAATCAACAACTCATTCCACCGATTCAATCAATTGAAGAATCATGTTTTCAAACTCCTCAACAACAACCAATGGTGTATGTAAGGTAATAATCAAATAAACCCATCTTTTTGTACCCGTTTTTGTGCTTAAATCGAATGAAATCGAAGTAAAATTAGGATTTTATTTACTTTCTGCTAGTGTTACGCCTGAGTACGGTACTAGATTTTTCAATCGTAATTCCAATTTTACGCCTAGGTTTAGTTGTTTACCAGGCGTAATTCCAATTTTACGCCTAAGTTTAGTTGATTTCCAGGCATAATTCCAATTTTATGCCTAGGTTTAGTTGATTTTCCAGGCGTAATTTAGGACGTCTAGGTTTGCTATATGTAGAACCTAGGCGTAATTCTTCCTGGATGTTTTGAAGAATTCCAACTTTGGGTTTACGCCTAGGTTCTTGCACTACACTTCCCGGGCGTAATGTTGGAAGTCCGGGTTTTCTATATGTCGAACCTAGGCGTAATTTATCATGGATGCTTTGAAGAATTCCAACTTTGGGTTTACGCCAGGTGCATGCACTACATTTCCAGTGCGTAAAAACCGAATTACGGTTGGACTAAAGCAAAACCCTCTTCCAAACCCGGACGTAAAACGAATTACGGTTGGAACAAAGCCCAACCCAACCGTAATTTTCCATGAAAGTCTAAAAATATCAAATTTATTATCGTTCTTAAGCTAGTTTTCAACGAAATTGAACCCATGGGAGATAGTTTAGAGGTTTACCTGTTGATTTTCAACCATTGGTTCTAACTTCTAAACTTTGTCCCAAAATTACAAATATATATCAAAATTCATCTTCTTAAATTAATTAGATAATAACTAAATTTAATTAAAATCAACTAAATAAATAATGGTTGTTTGGTCATTACACAATTATTTGAGATAAGGGGTTTTTGAAATTACTTACGGGTGACCCGTTTTTGTCCTATTAGGTGACGCCCCTTACCATGTCCAATAATTGTATCAGCAGCTGGATTCAAAATTCACAATTAGTTAGACAAAACAATGCAATGATTCCTCTGGAGGACTTTAACAGATGAAATTTCTGAATTATCATATTTCAAACAACAACAGAAATTAAAAAGAGCTGACTAAAATGAAGAAATTTGTGCAATTAATTTTTAATAATCACTAAAATGAAGATAGAATTACTCACAGGTATTGTGACCATTAGCCCATCGGTTTTGCATTTCCTTCTTCTTCCTCCGTTTGGAGACCCTAGTTTCTTCATCATCTCCACTTCTCTTCTTATTCTTCTTCGTCTTAAGCTTCTTATCAGCAGCAGCAGCAGCAGCAGCATGACTCAACATAAAATTCATGCATCTCCATCTACTTAGACAAAATTTGAGCTTCTTCTTCTCCATCCCCTTGTTGCATCTGATCCGATGTTTGTAATGTTTTCCACAAAAATGTCGGTCATTATCACCACTAACAATCTTGCATCTTCTCCCAGCTTTGCTTCTTATGCAAATCTGATCAGTCTTCTCCATTACAATCAGATCTCTTCTAAAAGAAACATTTATGAAGCCTCCTCCTCCTCAACTTCCTTTAAGTACTGGTTAGAATTTGACAGGGTTTTCTTCCTTTTGTAGATTACCTTATACCCTTACAATTATTGGCTTGTTTTAGAGAGTTTTAGTAAGTTTTTATTACTGATAGAAGAAGCTGTAAAAATCTTTCGAGTAAAAAAGGGTTTTGCACAAAACATCCAATGGGGTTACATTTAAGACTCTTAATGTATTTAGCTACTGAATTTGTACCTATAGTTAATTAAATTAATTAATCTACACAAAGAATCATGATTGGTACTGGTTTTAATGAAATCAACCAGCACTAATGGGGTTACGTTCAAGGCCTACTCTTAATGGAGCTAGGGAACAAGGTCATGAGGTGAACCTATATGCAGTGAGCATTGGTTTCAGAAATTAGACCTAAAGTTTCTACAGCTCTATCATTAAAGTTTCTTTCAAGTAAATTAATTAGCTGTAAAAATGTTTCTACAGCTCTATCATTGAAGTAAAAACATATAATAATACACCGGAACACGTTTTTTACTTTGCAGGGATGCAGATTAGAGTATTTCGATCTAATATTTGGATGAAAAGTTACAAGTGCAGATTAGAAATTAGACCTAAAGTTTGAACAACTTTTACTCACCTGAAGTCAAGTGTAAACGAGGTGTGAGAATACCCTTTTATAACGACAGTACTATTTGTATATCTAGCAAGTGTTATACTGACTTCTTAGCTCTTGAGAAGGGATCCTCCAATTAGGGTTTAACCCTGATTGATGGATGGATGGCCTTATATAACTAGGGCATATATATAGATCTCACTGTCTCTCTCACTTTTCTCTGCGCCGTTTCCTCTCATCCCTCTTTTCCTCTTCACTTCTACAACAAATTATGAAGGGTTATGAATTGGATCTGAATTTTGGTTTTGTATTGGAGAGACACAATCATGCGTCATCAACAAAATGAATCAATTGTCATAATGATTTTTCCTCTCAAAACCAACTTCTCACATATTATTCTTGCAGTGCTGCGAATGCTAAGTTGAATGAGAAGTCTGAACTGCAAAATAAAGTGCTAGGGATGGGACAAACGGCATTAAATCTGGAGGGAATGTCTTAACTGGAAGTAAGTTGGATCTGCAGGAAAATCAAGATGTTAAAATTTATGCTTACAACTTGGATCTCCATGTGCCTCACCACCAGAATTAGAAGGTCTATGAGACTACAACAACCAATCAACTCATAGACAAATTTCCTGACTTTTTAAGATGAAAAGAAAAGATTACAGACCATTAATTCATTTTTAGTTGTTGCAAGTTAGCTCAAGTTTGTGGTTGTTCATGCAATTGAGATTTGAGATCATATTTGTAACTGTGTCCTGTAACCATTAATTAATTACATATCTATTTTATATTCTCCATTACAACAACAAAAAAAATATCTGATGTTGCCCTAGAAATAGAGTTTATAAAGATTTATAAAGCCTCCCTCAAGTAGGGCTTTGACTATTATACCCTTACAATTATTGCCTCGTCTAGTTTGGATGAGTAGTTACAAGTGCACAACCTAGAGTTTGAACAACTCTTCTTATCACCAATATTGTGTAAACAAGATGTGAGAATACCCTTTTATGATAACAGTATTATTAGCACCAAATGTTATATTGAGTTCTTAGATAAGGGCTCCTCCCATTAGGGTTAAGAATGATTGGTGGATGACCCTATAGATTTGTGTCTCTCTCACTCCTGCGCCCGTCTCTCATCCCTATCTTTCTCTTCTTCACTTCTTCCGTAAATTACGAATTGGATCTCAATCTTGGTTTTGTATTGGAGAGACACAATCATCATCAACAACAATTGATCAATTGTCATAATGACTTCTCCTCTCAAAAACAACTTCTAATGTCGCTTTCTTTTTCGCGGTACTGCTGATAATTTGATTTGTTGTGCAATTTATGTATATTTGTATTCTCAGATGGTTGTAATAATGTTGATATATTTTCCACAGAATGACATTAATTTTTCCTAACAAGGACTGGAATTTAGATCTTGAAACAAACATTTGGCACCAGGTCCTTCCTTGGCTGCAATCATAAGTTAAATTGATGCCAACATCTCCCAAATTCTAAGTGAACCAGCAGAAAAGAGGCAAAATTATAAGTTAAAGTTTTGCGCTAGCTTGATCTTATCGGAAACATGTAGCGAACGTACAAGAGTTGTCACTCTCATTTGGGAATCAACTGAATCTCTGAAACTTGAACTCCAGACACCTAATATAATATTGGATCTATCATATCATAGTATCATGAAGCTTAAAATTCAACCTAAAGGAGTGGTAAAACATTGGAAGTATAACTGCCATATAATATGACTTACTACAACATTGCAGCGTCAATACACAGCCAATGCACATCAATTTACCGAACAAAAAATAAAATAAAGTACACATGTTTTATATGGTATGTCAACGAGTTTTCCATTTCATGTGTACAAAATTAGAGCAGGTTAAATGCAGATGCAAGATCTCTAGTGCAAAAAATTACAGCATAACAATCTGCTATCAACAATCTAGTTGGATGCAAAAAAGTAGTACACCTGTGAGGAGAAAATATCAATCAAGGCCGAAGGTGTATGAAAACGGAAAACCAAGAAATGATTTCCAATCGATTTCATCTTTGTTCCTACTCGAATCATTCATCACCAGCGTATGCCGAAGGGTCACCATGAGAAATTTTGGAATCAACAAAACTATTAGGAATGTTCAGGTTTGCCAAGACTATCACCACCGTCATCCTCATATCTAGCAGCAGCAGTATTCTTCTCACGCTCCGGTTTCATCTTCGCAAGCTCCAATTCCTTATTCCCAAGCTCTAATTCCACACACACTTGGAAGCACTCAGTCTTATAACCGTCCAGATTCTCCAAATCAAGAACAGGTTCACTAATTGCTGTTGATGATATTAGTTCTCCAGATAAGGTTTCGGTTTTTTTCTTCTTTGCCCCAATTTTGGCAGAACCACCACCGACAATTGGATCAGCTGGATAGGAAATTCCCAATATAAGAAATCACTTGAATAAAGATAGATTGAGAATTATATGTAAGAATTACTCACAAGGACCAGAAACTGCACCTTGATCAACATCTCCTCCTCTCTTCTTCTTATTATACTTTGCATAATAATTGTTATGCTTTTCACAAAGGCTACTCTTAGGAACACTATTTTCATCTTCACCAAGACCCATCCTGAAATTCTTGCATCTCCATCCCATTCCATTAGCTTGAGAACAACGCTGTTCATCTGGAGGGAGCTTCTTCTTCTCCATCTCCTTCTTCCTCGTCTGGGTCCCAACATTGCCAGAACCACCTTGTATAATATGAGCTGCATATATATGTAGAATTCTCAATTAGTTTGACAAATGTAACGATTCTTACTCTTCCTTTCTATCAATCAAACTAATAATCAAATTACCATACAATTGCTGGTTCCTATGAATGATTTTAGTTCTCAGACTTCTATCATCTGAATTGAAAATTCCCAATTAGTTAGACATTGCAGTGATTCTTACTTACTCTAACTTAAACCAAAAGATGAAAATGTGAAATTTCTCTATTAGTTATCATAATTCAGAGCAAACGAAACCAATAACAACAATATAAGAAATCACTAGATTAAAGAAATGTATGTAAGAATTACTCACAGGTATCATCATCTTCCTTCTCCGTTACCTTCTCCCTCCTCCGTTTGGATCCTCCAGTTTCTTCACCATCTCCACTTCTCTTCTTCTCCTTAAGATTCTTATAATACTTCGCACGAAGATTGTAATGATTTTCACAAAATTTGGTCTTAGGAACACTGTCATCATCAGCAGCAGCAGCACCATGACCCATCCTAAAATTCTTGCATCTGTATCTATAGATTCCTTTTCCATTAGTGTGAGAACAACGCTCTTCATCTGGAGGCAGCTTCTTCCTCTCCATCTCCAAATCTATGTAATCTTTGTAATGTTTTTGACAATAACGCAGTTGATTATCAGCACTAGCATTCTTGCATCTCCATTTCCCAAATTTTCTACTGCAACTCTCTACTTCTTCTTCAATACCAGCGCCAGCCGCCTTCGCCATTACAACAACAACAAAAGAAAATCTGATGTTTGCCCTAGATTCTACAAACATTTATAAAGCCCCCTCAAGTACTGGGTGGGTGGGGTTTTGTCTATTATACCCTTACAATTATTGCTTGTCTAGAGTGTCCTTCGAGGGGTGTTTTCGTCATAGACTTTTGGATGAGAATACCCTTTTATGAGAACACAATATCAGAAAGATAGTGAGAGATTGAAGAAATGATTGACTGGAGGTAACAGTATTCACAACTGCATAGTATAAATATCTGGTTTTCAGTTTTAAATTCTTACAAATTCTAGAATATAACTTCTATTTGGCCAATCGTAAGGAGCTATAATTGTAAGGGAAGACTTACAACTCCTTGTTACTAGTTGAAAGACTATAAGGTAAAACGGACATCCACGGTTAGTTTTAGACTTCAAGTGTTCAATCTCCACTCAATATGAAACAGAAAATTTAAGGTCATGACTCATCTAGTGGCCATGTGAACTAAATATATTGCAGCAAGCATTACGTTACTGACATTGGTTTAATATCTGGTGAGATATTAAAATCACTTGAGATAATGAAAATTTAAGGCCATGGAAAGTATACCTGAATGTCAAGACTAATTTTCGTGAGGACTTAAATCTGAAGATTGGATATTATGTATATTACAGGCACCATAATCCTTTGTTATACAGCCACCATAGGGCAGGCACTTCTGAGATATGTAGATTATCATTTGAACTTAACCGAAGCTTCAAGCAAACCATTAAGTTAATCTTCAGTATTTTGTTCTGGTTTCTAGTTTCTACCCACATACACAATCCTGCAATTTATAGCACTAGTCTTTAATGGATTCAGCCAGAGAAGGGTAAGGAATCTACATATTAGTCTACAAGGTCATGAGCAAACAATGGGTGCTTGTGGTGGTTGCGGAAACCTCTAATCGTTAGACTCGGCCTGTCTATCAAACTTTGCAACACAATCAGCTACCTTGTTACTAGTTCAATTAGACATTACAAGAAGAAAAGGGCTGGTCTAGCTTTAATTTCAGTAATAAGATTTTACGCACCTCAATATCAGTTCCATGAGCTAAACAAGTATAGCTACCATAATACAGTATCATTTACTACATTGCTGGATCAAAATTAGGGAGGGTTAAAAGGAGATGCAAGATTCTAATGCCTAGTGAAAATAAGTGACGGTCACTTACATAGCGCACCATCATTTAGTAGTTTTATGTCCATGGCTGGCAGTTGTAGTAGGAAGGAAATACGGATCTTTCTTGTTTTGGTAGATACTGAATAACTGCTTTGAGTAACTTCTAGCCAGCCTCTTGCAGTCTTCAACCCCTTTAGAATCGAATATCTCTAACTCTTGAACCGACTTCTTAAGATCACCTTTGCAGGTCCCATCCATTAGAAACGTTGCCAAAGTAGTACCCCTGTTAAGGAAAATATTTCGATTAAGGCTAAAAGTGTATGAAAACATAAAACCATTAAAAGATATTAGAACTGATTCTTCTCATTTCCATTTTGTATATTGGTCTTCAGCACAACTATGAACTCTGCTGGATGGCCATCCTGCCCTGTTATGAAATCCCGGGAAGGTGGCGAATCTCTTCTCTGATAACTATGGAAAATAGACCACTAATTTGTTCTTGTGTCAACCAACTCTGTCGATATACAAGTCCGCAGTCATTACAAAGATTGAGATTCTAATTCGAGGATTGAGGCTGTGTCGTTGCATCATCTTCAACTAACTATATCAAGAATTTACACTCACAAGTTCTCAGTAGAGATAAGACATACTCCTCTAAACAAGTAATAAGGTTTTAAATTCTACCAAGTAATAATGAACCTCTGACACATTTTGATTCCTAAGAACAAAGATAAGTTTTCGTACACTATGATATGCAAGTAATAAGGTTTTAAATTCTACCAAAATGGAACCAAATGTTAGAGAAATTGCAATTCGAGATATTAAGCAGATAACTTAAGAATTCTGCAGTCGAATATGAAAAGAGTTCATGGAATAGATTAAGCAATTCAACATAGACAGTATATATCAATGTAAACCAACAAGCTTTTATATTCTTGCAACATTGAACAAGCCAATAGATGCTAACTAAGTCAATAGAAAGGTATTAACATACCTGAGCGCATCACTGTAATGGAACAATCCCTTGGCGTCTGCAGATGTTTGCTGTCGGTGGAGAGCACAGACGGCTTTCAGACAGAGCTCAGGATCCTCTTCAAATGAAGAAAGCATATCGGCCTCAAACTTCCATTTTATTACCCTGTCATTGTTCCTATTCCTACATTTCATCGCCACCATTTTCCAAAGGTCACTAAGAGAACCTTTTGAATCAGAGCTATCAGAATCATCCTCAACAGATTCACCACTGTTTTCTGAGACCAATTTAACAAACGGATTTTTACTCATTTCCGAATGAGGTTGGGATGGTGTCTCCTCCCCACAGCCCCAGACCTTTCCTTGTTTGACATAATGACCCGCACTTGATAAATTCCGACTTCCAGAAGAAATGTTCAGTGCAGAGTACTTGGAAATGCAGACTCCAATTCATGATGTTTATTATTTTTTCCAATTTCATACGCATTTTTCAGCACCTCTTCAGTTTTCAATTCATACACATGTGAATCCTTGTTTCCCCCTTTGCTGGTTTCAGCATTAGGTTTGCTCATGTTGTTTTTATCAATTTGCTTTTCACAAACATCATTCTGCAAACCTCGCGCTTCAGACTCTATGGTTTCAGAATTTTGCAAATCTGCACATCTCAATTTTGAATTACCATTTCCATTCCTCAGGACCAGACTCTCCAACTTCGTAATGCGAGACTCTACATATCTCATTGTTGAATTTTCATTTTCTATCCTCAGAACTCGACTCTCTAAATCGGATAACATCTTCCTCCAATATTCAGTTGCATCTTCAGGTGTCCCTTCAGTCTCATATTTAGCAGCATTCTTTCTAGTTTTTAGGTCCGTTAATTCACCCTGGAGTTTAATGCACTCGACTTTCTTCTTCTCAAGCGCCACAGACAGTTCAAAACACTTGCTCTTATAATGCTCCATACTCTCAAATTCATCCATAGGTTCTCTAGTTCCTGTCGACGATTCTGGTTCTCAGACCCTTCCGTGCTTTCCCTAGTTTTCCTCTTCCTTCTAATAGGACCAGGTGCACCTTCACCACCTCCACTTCTCTTCTTCTTAAGCATCTGATTATAGTTTGCATAATAATTGTAATGTTTTTCACAATGTTTAGACTTGGGAACAGTATCATCATCAGCAGCAGCACCGTAACCCATCCTAAAATTCTTGCATCTGTACCTGTATTTCCATGTACTTCCAGTAGTGAAACTACAACGTTGTTCATCTGGAGGCAGCTTCATCTTATCCATCTCCTTCTTCTTCATTTCATTTGAAGTAATCAAACAAGGATTTTCAGTCATTAAATCGAGTTTTTTCCTCTTGGTCCCAACATTCGCAGAACCACCTTCTATATCAGCTGGACATATAGAAAATTCCCAATTAGTTAGACAATTGAATTTCTTACGCCTCTTTTCTATCAATCAAATTAATAATTTATGAAATCCTAAATTATCATACACCATTTATTAGTGGGACTTAACTCAATCAGTAATTTTAGTAATATTAGTGAAATTTTCAATTAGGAATCATAATTGAAGGAAATGAAACCAACAAACAAGATTGAAAATGGAGAAAAGTTACTCACAACTAGTATCATTATTAGTAGTAGCTTGTTGAATTTCCTTGCTATGGTTTGCAACCTTCTTCCATTCCAAGGAATTTGAATCCCAAGTTTCTGTACCACTACTACTACTAGAATCATCATCATCATCATCTTCACTGCTACTTATCTTCTTAAGCTTCTTCTTGTTCTTGTGATTCTTGTACCTACGCCGTTGTTGCTGCTTTTTATTCTGCTTTTTGAAAAAATTGTAATGGTTTTCGCAATACTTCGTATCAAGACCTTCTTCATCATCACCATCATTAGAAACCCCAAGATTCATCCTGAATTTGGTACATCTCCATCTAACTCCATCATTTCTACAACATCGTTGTTCATCTGGAGGGTATCATTAAACTCTTCTTATCAGGAGGCGGCTGTTTATCACCACCACCACCAGCAGCCGTCTTCTCCGTAGTAGCCGCCTCCATTTACAACAAAATTTTGCCCTAGAAATCACTAGAGGAAGAATACAAAATGTACGACTTTGTTGAACCCTGAAGTACTACTTGCTAGTGAGTGGATGAGGTTTTCTTTCATTTGTCTATTTCACCCTTATATTTTTTCCTAGTTTAGAAAGTCATTAAGGGACTTTTTAGACGTGTTTCTTCATTCCCACTGTAAAAACGTGATTTTTTACCCATGAATTTTTAAACAGTAAAAATCTTTATAATTCGATGCGCTGGCTAGACTATGCAGCAGGTCCGGTGAAAACTGAAAATGGACTGCCACAGGATTCCGGCCCATTCATTTCTCGTGTAAACTTTTAGCGGTAAGAGTAATAACTATATGAAAGTTGGGATCACTCTCGCTAAGTTGGTTAATATCTGCAAATTCAATGTGTGTCTTTTTTCTTTCTTTCTTTAAAGAGAACTAGATTTTGTGCCCGTGCGCAGCTCCGCACACATAATCATATAGATGCATCATTACATAATCATTTATCAGGTGACGTAGGGGTGGCTCGTCTTCGCCTCGCCCAGTCCCGAATCATTTTTGATCTGTTGCAAGGCTTCGCCCCGCCCAGTCGCAATACATTTTTGATTAGATGTGGCTTGGTTTTGGCTTCGCCTCGCCCCGTCCCGATGCATTTTTGATTCGGTGTTGCACGCCTATTACGGATCATTACCAATAGGATATCCAGTAAATAAACAAATTTTAGGTTAACTATATTGGTTGTTTGAGAGAAATTAGAAAAGGAAAAGAAGCTTGATTACGACGGTGTATGGATCCATGGAACTTGCGAGTCTCCATTTTTTTTTTTTTGTGTTTAATTTTGTTTGGCTAAGCCGCCTCGCCCCATCGCAATCTTTGTTCAACAAAGACAGATTCGGTGTTGCATGCCTATTACCTATCATTACCAATAGGATATCCAGTAAATAAAGAAATTTTAGGTTAACTACATTGGTTGTTTGAGAGAATTAGAAAAAGAAAGAAATTTGATTACCTGACGGTGTATGGATCCATGGAACTTGCAGTCTCCATTATTTTTAAAAAATTTGTTTGGCTCGGCTTCTCCTCGCCTCCGTCGCTTATGATTTTTGATTTGGTGTAATTTCTTTAATCTTTGTTCAATAAAGACAAATTTGAAAGGTAAAAAGTCCAAGCCATACATAAAAAAAAAAATACAGAATTGGATTAATCAACATCTTACCTAATTGTGCATTATACTTCGGTATGTCAATGCCATTGTTGTTTTAAGGCACCAGTTTATAACTTGCACCCTTTTTCGTGGATGATTTGAGCCGCCCAGGAGCCAACATTTCCATACCCTGGTAGTAACACTAACGAAATTTTTTCATGAGGCAACTTCTCAACACTGGCTTCATTCTTGTAAATGCAAACAACTCGAAAAATTATTTGCTTTTAATTAGGGTTAATTTGAAACAAATATCGCCAAGGTTCAAATACAGGAGGGAATATATTTACTTGAATGACAAACCGTTGTCCTAAAATACTTTCCGTATTCCCGAACTAATGCTTCCATTGCAAAGTACACCTCTTAGGTGGCCGCATTTCTCCGAGAGATTCGCCAAGATCCTGATGCAAACAATTATAAACATTTTCAGATTAGATTCTAAAATTTTCACCACTAAAAGTGACTAATGTCAGCAAGTAGGACATAAGTACGTAACCTAGTTTAGGTGGCTAAAAGTATCCATAAATGATTAATTTATGTGATACCAGAGCTAAATGGAAACCTACAGCCTTGGCTTCCTTGTATTACGGCATTGTCTTGTGAGAGCATAAGAGATTAGTCTCGGACTTCAATTCAGGGGATGATGAAATGACCGAATTATCATGGGGGCTCACCGTTTGGCGTGGTACCGAAGTCTGCATTCAATCGTATGACAAAGCTGGTAAGAGCAAATTTATTTACTGCGTAAACAATAAATTTCTCATGAATCAAGCAGTTCATGTAGTCCTTTAAATTTTAAGTGAATACTTACAAAGTCAAGTGGGCTAACTTGTGCAGCATAGTGAAGATTTCATCTCCACGGTGAATACATTCAATAAGACGCATATCCCAGATGCTGCTTTACCTAACGTATCCAGTTGTACAAAAACAATCAATACTTTCCAATAACACCAAAACCTTTCACTTTCTCCAAATTCAGGTACTCTAATACTATAAAAAAATATACGTCTGCAATTACCTATCAAGTATCGCAAAGCACCGCAGTGATAGCTCCACATATTAGTAAAGACATGTAAACATCAACCTAACTCGCTACCAAAATCAAACACAGTAAACCCTTGATTCCTTCAAACCCTAACTTCAATTTTGTAAAAATTGTACCTGAAAAAAATAAATCCCTAACCAAGCCCGTATAATCATAAATCAAGAGATTAGAGTTTCAAAAATCAAAAAAAAAAAAGCAGAGAAACCCTAACCTGTATTTCGTTCGGCTTGATTCCTTCAAACCCTAACTTCAATTTCAGTTACTCTTCTCGGCTTGATTCCTTCAAACCCTCACTTCAATTTCAGTTACTCTGCTCTTCAGTGCAAAATATCAAACCGTAAAAAAAAAAAATCTAAATCAACACAGAAGAAAAGAATCGTTACTGATATTCCATAAGACCATCAACTCTTTAATCGAACACCATCGAGATGTTCAGAATTTCTGATTCACTCTTAATCTGTCGCTTTCATCTCTCAATCTCTGCCTATTTCTCAATCTGAATCAGCAACAGCCATTTGCTTTTATCATGAAGAAGAAGATTTTTTTAGGTTTTTTGTCTTTCCATTTTTTTTCGTTTTGTTTTTATCGGGATAAATAAACAAATTTCTTTATTTTGGGAAATAAGGCCTTGTTTTCTCTCCTTTGAGGAAAAGTGAAGCGGAGCAGTACATTGTGAGGGTGAGGGTCACTAGTTCAACGTGGAGCCTAATGACCTTAGGCTTTTAAAGGAGTTAGATGAAACGTTGATACATGCACATCAATAACGTTCAAGCAATTAAGGCTGGCGAGGGATGGTAAATGCAACTGTAGTTGCAGGAAATCCCACAACTAACACCCCTTATAATATCATGATAATAATTTCTAGATCTAAACTTATTTGATATGAAAATGAAGATAAAAGTGCTAAAATTGTAAAGATGGACACAATGATTTTTTACATGGTTTGATCAATGTAATCTACATCCATAGTTCTTCATTATCATTAATGGATATTTGGTAGAGCTCTAGATCTAGTTTTTGGGGAAGAAGATGATAAAGAAAATAAATCTCTCCTTACATAAATGTGTCTCCCTCTTTCACAAAATGTGTCTCATCCTTTCACAAAATGTGTCTCATCCCTTTTCTCTCTCCTGTCTTTCTCTTTATATAGGTGTTTACATAATGGATGACATCTCACATATAGTGGAGTACAACTCATATTGTCTCATGCTCCCGCTACGTTCTCTCAGGCTCCCGCTACGTTCTCGCAGACTCTTACTACATTCTCGCAGGATCTTGCTACCTTCTCGCAGGATCTTGCTATATTCTCGCAGGCTCTTACCGTTGTGCAGTATTTTTCCCTTACAACAACATTTTCATTTTCATATCAACCAATGAATTTCTATATAAATAAGGAGGAAACAATTCATTTTCATATCAACTAATTGGACATTTCAAATCAAAATACTAGGAAGAAAAAGAAATTAAAGAACAAGAAATATGGATATGGTGAAGCTTGTTAGATTGGTTGTTGCCCTTTTTGTTGTTGTTTGTGCATTGGTGTTTACTGGTGTAAGTGGTGTGCGTGATAGTAATTCTCCTGCAGAAGCACCATGGGTAAGTATGTTGCCAAAACAATGTAGGATGTCCGGACCATGTGTAGAGTTTGTGGCAAATCTCAATGTGTCAAAGGCCTTGCCAGTCAAAAAGGATACGTTATATTACAAAGAAATCGTACAAACTACTAAGTATTGCTGGGAAAAGGTAATGGAGGTTATAGAAGATCCAAATATTCCTGCTTTTGCTAACCTTCATCCTTGGGCGGAAATTACTTGGGACAAGTGTGTCAGTCTCACAGGATCTCCTTCACAAGCACCGATGATGGTTGGTAACTCCCTACAGAAGCACCTACATGACCTGAACAATGTAAGATTTCACAATCGAGTATAGACACTTTGACACAACTACTTGTGACAAGAACTCTGCCAAGCCAAAAGGATGTTACACGTTGCCGTGAAATTATTCAAACCCGTAAAGATTGCTGGGAAAAGACAATGGGGATCCTTGAAGATCCATGGGAAGAAAATGTGTGGAACAAATGTCTCACTCTTACCAATTAAACTAGTGCATATTATAACGTGCAAACGCATATTTAAAAATATGATCATCTAAGTTTCTGAACAAATTTGATTGATTTAATTCCAGATTCTTTAGTTTTCAACATATTCATCTAACAAAATGAATCTCCCATATTCTAGTTTCAGTGATTTGTCCACATTGGTTGAGAAATCGAAACAATTGACTTCACAACACAACTAGAAAACTGAATTTCACTCAAACAATCCCATTTCAACAATCTTTGCATTTCCGATAACCATCTTCCCTACCGAACTAATGTTTTGAAATTAGAAAACATTGAGCTGGAATTGAAATTTCCGTGAAAATCCTTGAAGACGAAAATGAGAAACATAGTAAAATTGCATAATTTAAGACTTCAATTTTTAATTAAGACTTCAATTTTTAATCCAGTTTTTTGGTTAATTAGGCCTTGAATTTGAAATCCGGGTCTAAAAGGCGGGGTAAAATATTGACAATGTTTTAATGTCCAAAACTCTTAAGATACTGTTATAAAATCCAGAATCGGCTATTTCACCCAAGATGTGCAAATGTTTTTAAACTAACGGACTAAATTATCCCCGAGATGGGTTTTCTTTGGAACTAGTTAACCATGAAACTGAACTGCTTCCATTAATTTTCACGGATGAACGAGAGAGGATTAGGAGCGCATTCTTAAGTTCGATTGAATCTAGGAACATTACCAATATTCTTGAGTTCAATTGAATCTTTGAGATTGAGAACGTGCTAATCAACGGAATCCCAATTCACGAGAAAAAGAAATGGAGAAGAAACTATTCTCGAACCAACTCAAAGAAAATTCCTCAATGGAGCCAAAGTAGAGGTAAACACTTGATTGATTGATTTTGCAGGGCACCCAATTTTCTTTTATCTCTGTTTTTTCTTTGATTTGGACAAAAATTGAATAAGAAATCAAGATGTTGAGGCTGCCGATTCGAATGAATGTTTGATATATTAGAAAAAATGGGTTCGTTTTTGAACGTTGTGTGTGAATTTAATGATTGCCGGGGATGGAGATATTGAGGTGATACAGATCAATGGAACTATCTGTCCATTCTACATCACGTATAAAAGGTGTTTGACGATTTTCTGAATACTAATTATCTTTGGTGTTTTTTTTGCCGTGACTACGGTGATTTGTTTATAGAGGATTAAAGCTCTGTTTGAGCTACAACATGGAGATACTAGGATGTCGTTGCAGCTGCTATGGATTTAAGGAGAAGTGAGCTAACATATTACAATTTGTTTGAAGTTTATATGGAAACAGTGGGTTCATGGTACCCCTTATTACCACCAGTTGGTCATTATTTTGATTGGGTCAGTGGTGATTGAAAGGCTCGAGTTTTAATTTTTTGTTGTTCTTTTTTTTTCTTTACTTGTTTTGGTTGATACTTTGATGGTGAATGTGATGGTAATGGTGGTGGATTTATTGCTCGAGATCATGAACTAGTAAATTTGGTTATGTATAATATATTGCGGTGATTACTAGGATAAACCTAGATTTATCCATAAAAGTACAAGATGTACAGGAGTGCATAATGTATAATTTTGACAGGAAAACGTTTTGGCTAGCTAGTTGCCCTGAGTGCATGATGTATATTTTCGATTGTTATAGGAAAAATGTTTTGGTGAGGTTGCACAGGGTGCATAGTGCATATTCTTATAGAAAATAACATTTAGCCAAATTGCACAGGTGCATAATACATATTTTTATATGAAATAAAATTTGACAAGTTGCACCTGGGTGCATATACATATTTTTATATGAAATAAAATTTGGCCAATTTGCACTGGGTGCATAATTTGTATTCTTATATGAAATAGGTTTCGTAGAGTTGCTGGGTGCATAATGTATTCGGTGCGGTTTGAAAAAAATATTTTTTTTTTCGAATTTTATATCAACAATGGATCTTGTTTTGTAGAGATTTTGAGCCCTTTCCAAAACTATAAATTTTATTAGAATCCGACTTATATTTCGGAAGTTAAGACATTTCTATGAGTAATTTTAATTATAGAGAGAGAAAAGGATAAGAAAACAATAAAGTTTAAAACAAAGGGTATATATGAATTAATATTTCCTATGTCTTTTTCACCCAATCCTATATTTTACAAGTCCATTACTCCCATACTTTATGGGTTTTGGTCATATGACCCATTTTCCGAATGGCCAAACGACCAAACTTCTCATTTTTCATAATTAGAAAAAATTGAGCTAGACTTTGAAGTTTGGGTGATAATGGAAAATCTTCCAAAATTAAAACGAGAAACGTAGTAAATTGCATAATATACACTTACAATTGTAAGGAAATTTACTTCATTAATGTATTTAAGCTAGAATCAGTTGACATTCTAGATAATAAAATACTTCTACTTTGTGTACTTCATGTAAGCATCTATCAAATCCCTAAATCCAGCAAGCGAGCACATAGCATTTGGATTTTGGAAGTAGTCTAATATCGAGCACGGTTTGTTGCTCGTTTTAGTTTGCCAAATAATCCGACCACTAGCATCAATTAAAGCAAGATTTCCACTGTGACTAAAAACAAGTTTAGCATTCTTGCTAGCAGGGATAGTATTTGATTGGTAACTCACATGATGGTGAAACATATGATATGCCCTTACTAAACTGAAGAAGAATGAGGGATTTTATCATCTGGAACTTTTGGAGGTAACAGTATTAGTGTACTGGATGTATGTTTTGAATTTTGAATCCTTATAAATTCTAAAATAAAACCTCTATATGGACAACTGTAACTCCAAGATATGTAATGGAAAACATAAGGACATGACTTTCCACCTCATGAAGTAGCCATGTGAACAATATATTTTAGCAACAAGCATATTATAAGTTACTGAGATTGGTGATCTAGTGATATATTACAATCACTGATATTAATAATGAAAGTTTAAGGCCATGCATGGCTTGAGATAGTGCAAGTATACCTGAAAGTCAAGACTTATTTAATTTTTGTCAGGACTTAAATCTGAAGTTGGATACCATGCGTATGTTGCAGGCACCAGAATCCTTGAGTTAAACTTCAGAGTAATATAGATTACCATTTGAAGTTAATTTTTAGTATTTTGTTTTTTGTTTCTAGTTTCTAGTTTTTACTGTCTTATGGATTCAGCCAGAGAAGGCTAAGGAGTGTACATGTTAGTCTACAAGGTCATGAGGAATGTAAGCAATGGGTGGTGGTAGGGGGAACCTCTGTTCGCCAGACTCTGCCTTTCTGGCAAACTTCTTAGTTCTTAACACTGTCAGCTACCTTGTTACTAGTTCTATTACATATCACAATAAGAAAGAAGAAGGGTAATCTAGCTGTCACTGCTAATAAAATTAACACGCTGTAATATTTGCTTTTCTTTGTGACCTAAAGAATACTGCAGCTTGGCCTAATGAAGATGGATGCCGTACCCTGGTAGAAAAACAGCGCTGTGTAGTAAAATTTTAGTTCAAACGCACTTTTCCAATCGTAAGGGAATCAAATAGTCTGAAATCTTACGGCTACGTACTAA
This sequence comes from Papaver armeniacum, assembly GCA_023531295.1. Classification (NCBI taxonomy): domain Eukaryota; kingdom Viridiplantae; phylum Streptophyta; class Magnoliopsida; order Ranunculales; family Papaveraceae; genus Papaver; species Papaver armeniacum. Next base: position 308,295 of record JAJJWW010009856.1, read on the forward strand.
CAATACTAAACCACTATCACACTGCTACTCGGCCATTAACAAACAATAAGAAGCAAATTTCAATTCTTTCATGCAGCGAAAAAAAAAAATTTATTAATAGGACGAAGTTTCTGGAAAAAAAAAAAAACTAATACTGTATGAAAATTCAATAGATTAAGGTTGGAAACTCTAACATTCAAATTAGAAAATTTGCAAGACTTCGAGACCAGAGATTCAAGAATAGGACAGCTTGAAAAGAACTCATTAGAGCCGGTGTCACTGGTGATGATACCAGTGACCTGAGTTCAAAACTCGCTAGCACCAAAATTCTTTACCGATCAAAAAGAAGAAAAAAAAACGTTATCAAATGAAGAGAATATTAAGACATTTAAGATGCAGTAAGTGGATGAAATCAGGCAGAACCATAGGCAAGCATCCACCAGTACTACAACCATGATTTATGAAAACTAAATTCCTTAAATTACATGTGAAAAGACGATGCGAAAACTGAAACTGGTCAACACAGAAGCTTATAGATAATACTTGAACATTATGGTTTAATGCAGCAATGATCCAAGAATTTAGACGGTTTTGTAGATTACACTCTTCTGTAACATTGAATTCAATTTTTCAAATATCAGATAAGTCATGATGCAAAAGTACATGATCCACGAAACCTAATTTCCAGTTAACAGGAACTGACAAGATAAAAACCTAACAGAGATAGAGATGAAGAGAACGCCTACAACGGAGTAGGTTGAATGTCAGCAGGAATTCAGACTTGAGAGTTTAGGAAGTTGTATGCAAAAGCAAGGGTTTTCAGATTTCACGGGAACAAAAATCTTGCCTGCTACGGAAAAATATATAATTACCAGCGGCGTAACTTGGGGTGTAAAATTTAAGTTCATAAACATTTTTCTATATTCTAATCGTAAGGGAATCAAATAGTCTGCAATCTTACTGCTACTAATAATACAGAACCTTTTCTCGATCTTCACTATCATAACGCTACTCGGCCATTAAAAAACAAAACCAAACATCAAATTTCAATTGTTTCATGCAGCCAAAGGAAAAAAAAAATATAATATTAATAGGGCAAAGTTTGTGCATTACTTAATTGATATGAAAAGCAAATAAAGACTAAGATTTTCGAAACATATTAGTAGAATAGTAACCTGTTTGCATTTCTGGTCACTGTTATGCAATCTGTTTTTTCGTCTCCCATTTACTGCTGCACTGGATAAAGGCTTTCGACAAACGTTCCACAATAAATACGATAAACAGGTTCATTTATGAGGTAGCCCTTGCCGTTACTAACGGTACTGATTTCAACAAACTTGAATGTTTTCTTTTTCCTATCATAACAATAAAAAGAGAAGACACCTCGAAGATGTTCATACTGATCAGGCATCATAATGATAAGGTTCGTACCAGTAATGGCTTGAAACAAAAGTTGTGAGCACGTTTTTGGATAACAATCAATCCACTCTTGTTCCCATTCCAGAGGTATTGAAATTGTTTCTTCCGTCCAATTAGAAGCAGTGAAACTCCTCTCTGGTGGTCATGAAATATCCACATCTTAATCACATCTCTGTTATCTCCATCAACTATAAGTCTTCTATCCAGCAGACCGACGCATCCATCAATTACCAGCAAATCATGACGATTATTTCCACTCCAAAAAGAACTCTCGCGACAATCAGGGATGGGTATGAGTCTAAATTTCTCTCTTCCAATATCAAATGCTACAATGCATTTAGCCTCAGCAGATCTTGATGAACCAGAATAGGTGTACGTACTCAGCCAATACACGACTCATTCACATAAACAGATTCTCCGTAGGCCTTGTAAGGTGGAAGGTCATCAATCTTTCTCCATGTATTTTGCCCGACAGTCAAAACCTCGCAAATATCACTAGCACCAGTTTCATATCTACTATCATATGAATGCCATAAGCAAACCACTTTGTGTTCCTTGTTTTCGGGAATCAAATCCAAATCCATAATAAGGTCTTCCTCTTTGCTTTGATTTAATCCAGGATGTTTTGTCTCCAGTGCTGGGGTTATAAATAAGAACCTCCGCCTGACCTATACTTCTCTTAAAGCACGCCAAACCGTTGACTGATTCAGAATTTGAACTGGATCATCTCCAAACGATAGCTCAAGTTTCATCTGATCTAAGAGCACCTCCGCCTTCTAACAAGTCCACTGAGCACAAAACCTACCAATTCTCCTACTAACAAAGATAAGGAGTTTCTGGAAAAGCTTTCCGATCGAGTGCACTGTAAACCAACAAAGTATGGATCTCGAATTACAGAACGCCAACGTTTACAAACACGCTTTGCTTGCAATAATGATTTCACCGGAGTCGGACCAGAATTTCGCACAAAGTGTGACCATCAATTCGGACCAAAAGGGTTCTAATATCATTGTTAACGACCTCTGCATTACAATCTCTCCTTGTATTCATCTTGCTCGTTAATGGGTAGGTTTCAAATTTTCGATTAATAAACCCTAGTAGTTCAAGTAAATCTAGCAGTGCTTTGTAATAAAAATAAAAAAATGTAAAATCGTGTACCTGAATCTCAATCCGCGATCAAGGAAAACCCTAATGATTTGAATTTTGGGTGAGAGACGGAGAGAGAAGCAGAAGCAGGAGGAGTACTGGCTCACTGCATCTCAAGTGTCTCGGTTTTCCTCAATTTAGCTACGTGTTATATGAGTAAACTAATTGGTTAGGGGTGTCAGAAAATTGAGGACTTAGCTTCATAGCTTGACATCAATGTTCTAAGAAGAGCTGAAGAGGTGGTGTCCAAACTGATGATTATCATTGGGCCGAAATGGTTTATGACGAGGAGGACTTTATATGGCCCTTTTTTGTAAATCTAAGTGATCAATTAATACAAAAAGATTGAGAATGGTCCATGCTGAAAAACCAAAAATATCCCTATCTTTTAGTCCAATTACTATAACTCCTTATATATCCTATTTTTTTAAGGTATAATTGGAAAACAAATTTTAATATAACATATCTAAAATCCGCGCCGAATTTTACAAATTTTATCTTGTTGGAAAGCTAATAAAATCTATCCAACGAGCACAAACAACAATATCAAATTTAGATTTTTTACTTAAAAATTCGGAGATATTTATCATTTTGGCACAATTTAGAAAATTAAATGTATATTCATTATGCAAACCACCACAAAAGATACATAATACTTATGTAGCAAAATTTTGGTTTATGCATCAACTAATTTTCCATTCCAACTAATAAAACCGATGTACTCCCTCCGTTTCAAGAAAAATGATACTTTAACTTTTGGCACAATTCTCTAAAATTGAATGCATAGCCATTATGCAAACCACCACAAAAAGATGCATAACATATTATGCAACCATATTTTGGTATATGGATCAACTAATTTTATGTTTCTGGAAAAGTGATACTTTTTCAAACCGACGAAGTATCACTTTTTCCTAAACGGAGCGAAGTATCACTTTTCCCAAACGAGCTTAAAGTATCACTTTTCCCAAACGGAGCGAAAGTAACGCATCAACCCCATGTTGATCCTTTTTCAGTCGGCCCTCCCACCGGCAACGGTCGTACTAGTGTAATTAATGGGATTGCCCATTTCACACAAGGATTCAGACTAGGACATCGATAGTCCAAACCAAACCACTTGCCAAGATGGGCTTAAAGCTGAAATATGACAAATATTCATGATGAGTTCTTATTTAAACCTTGAAATCAAATAAATGACAGCAATCAAAATGACAAGGGAAGTGTTAGATTAAGATTGATTCTGCGGTGGAGCTAAGAATATTTTTATCAATACGTTAAGAGTGGTTATTAGGTACATCAAAAAAATATTTGAGTTATCTGCCAGATAATTCAACATACTCTGCAACATTTATTATTTTCAAATGAGAAGATTCTGCTGTTTTACCGATCAAAGAAAATAAAGGAAATACGACGAGGGGGTAGGTAAACAAACCAATAATTATCCAAACTAGACTCATCAGCTTTAGCTAGACTGAATAAGTTATCCATTATACATTGTCGAGACACACACAAATTCTTAGACTCAAATACGCAAAAACCATGTCTATAGAGCTAGGAGAAGGAGGAGTTCCAGCTGAAATTGAATCTTTAGAATCAGGATTTTACAGGCTCATCGAATGTCAAACACAAACTCAGCATTCCTATCTCGTCCAATATCAAACACAAACTCAGCGTCAATTAGAGATGTACCAAGCACAGAATCAGCGTCAATTACGGGAGTTAACATTTAGTATAACCAAAGTTATACAAACACTTGACAAAAATGCTAAATTTGGAGAAAAAAATGTTGACATCATTGATCCTAATCATCAAGGTAGTCTTGAAGTAATCAGGGAACAGAATTCCGCTCTCGTCCCAGTAATGCCACAATCGGACTGCGAACAAGGTACGTACTTAAAAACTAATCCTATGTGTGTTCTACATATAACTGGCACATTCATCTTCCGTTTAACTGATGATAGGCTTAATTCGCTTCACTCTGTATTGTCGTTCGTTTATTTACTCTTTTGTACTTCAGAGGAAGTTACACTTGGAAAAATGAGGAGGAACCTGATCATCAAGATATAGACAACCAAAGTACTCATGATGAGGATATAGAAGAAGAAATCAATGATGAGGTCTTACATCCATTGTTAACACCACAACAGTCTACTGTGTTGACTCCACTGGAATTCCATAATGGGTTCTCCCAATGTTCAGCCAAATTCTAGTGAGTTCATTACTTTGCTATTTTCATTTTTGAAGTCCATTATGAGCTCAGTTGACCGGCACTAATTCATGATCAGGGTATCATATATACATTCGAACCCATCTATGTTGCATTTTAATTTTCCTTTTAAAACTGCAAATTATATTATTCTATGACTTCGAGTAGATTTATTTGTTGTTTTATATGGCTTTGAAGGTACTCATGTTGCTCTAAGTAAGTACTTGCCGCTTTACAGAGCAGCAGAAACAGGAAATTGGACAAGCGCTAAAGAGTTGTTCGAAAAGGATCCAGGATCATTAAGTGCAGTAATCACAACTGAGTCGGATACTGCTCTACTTATAGCTGTAGATAAAAAGAAGTGGATATTTTTGAAGACCTTATAAAGCTCATGCCACCTGAAGCACTAGAATTGCAGGAAAGTGTATTCGGCAGCACAGCACTTCACATTGCAGCTAGAGAAGGAAACAAGACAATTGCTGAGGCTATAGTGATAAGAATCCCAATGTGACACACAAATACGTAACAAACAGGATCAAGTACCACTCTGTACTGCTACACTATCTGCCTCGTGGACAAAAGAGATAATCGAGTATCTTTGCAGTGTTACCAGAGACGAGGAACCAAGTCCCTTTTCTGGTCCTGAGGGTGCTTCACTGCTGTGTGATTTAATAAAGCCAATTTCTATGTAGGTACAAAAACCTCATGGGGATTTATCAACTGCCTTACATACTTTACCAGATGATCAGAGATTTTTTCTTTTTGTTATTTACAATTTATCATTACTTCTTTTTTATGTAGATATTGCATTGTTTCTCTTCAGAAGATATCCCAAATTGGTTATCGAAAAAACAAAGAACCTTCAGATTTTGCCATTAGAAGCGGTTGCTAAAAGGCCATTTGCTTTTAGAAGTGGGAGTAAACTAAAGTTTTGGCAACGCAGCATATACTCATGTTAGTATATCCATCAATTCTATAACATATCATTTTTTATTTTTTTGAAGCAAATCTATGAGTGTTGTTGATGGTTGGCCAATGATTTTAAAATATATGGAAGCTCTTATGCATGCGTTGATTATAACAGTGATTCAAGTAGACATGAGTATTCCAAGTCGTTACGGAACCATGGGAGACGTGGAGAATCAGTCCGAGTGCTTAATGGTCGATAGAGGAATTTTTGCTGAGTTTTTGACCAACATCCATAACCACTTAATAACTGGAGGTTTGATAACATTTTGTTTGGTGTTACTAGACGATCATTGTTGTAAATTACTCTCATTTCATTTTTTATTTTGCAGTCCCTTGTATCAAAGAATTATATGCACAGAAGTTGGTACATGAGGAAGCAGCCACGTTGGTTAAAGATATGATTGCACAGCTGAAGCGAATGACAACCAAAACTCAAGCATTAAGCTTTTTGAAAATTCCTCCATCTTGAAGACTGCTATAAAGGATGGAACAACTGAAATAGTGGAAGAATGCCTGTTCAGATTTCCTGATTTAATGTGGATTCAAACAAATAATCAAACATTGATAAAATTGCAATCGAGGAACGAAATGAAAATATTCTAAATCTCATATGTGAAACTAGTGATGAGGATGATAAGAATGAGCTTCTTTCAGAGGAGACAAATGGTAACGGAGTCTTGCATTTTGCTGCCAAGTTGGCGTCTTCTACTCAACTCAATTTTGTCTCTGGTGCAGCTTTTCAGATGCAAAGAGAGATGCAGTTTTTTAAGGTATGCCTCCAGGAAGGTTTTTAAATTGGGGGATGGTCTCTTAATGCTTTCTTTGATATCCATATATATTCATTTTTCTTGGCTGAAATTGACCAAAGCATGAGCGAGGTTTCTTATTCTTAAGAATAACTCATCTCCTTACGTTCAGGGATGGAAAAAATGGTAGGAAAGACTAACAGGTTGGTGAGAAATAAAGATGGAAATACAGCTCAATACTTGTTTACCAAGGAACATGATAAATTGAGGAAGGATGAGAAGAATGGATGAAAGGCACCTCTAGTTCATGCATGGTGGTAGCTGCTCTTATTGCGACAGTTGTGTTTGCTGCATTTACGGTACCCTGGTGGAAATTTCAGTGATGGCAGTGATAGTAACAAAGGCATCCCAATTTTCTTAAATAATATTCCGTTCTTGGTGTTCTGTAGCAGATGCCTTAGCAAGCTCTTTTCCTCTGTCACATCAATTCTTATGTTCTTGGCCATATTAACTTCCGCTATGCAGAAGAAGATTCCTCACTTCTTTTTTGCCCACAAAGTTGATAATTGGTCTTGAACTCTTTTCTTTTCTATAGCCGCAACTATGGTAGCTTTTGGGGCAACACTTAGTATCGTCCTCGGGCATAAACTAGCATGGATTCTTATACCTATAACTTATTTGGTTGCGTTCCCGTGACCTTGTTCGCTTTGTTACAATCTCCATTGCTTGTTGAAATGGTTCGTTCTACATACTGGCCTAGCACCTTTTTCGAAATCAATGATTTTAAGTTCTTAATTAGAATCCTAACAAGATTATGTGTAATTATCAAGAAATTTGGAGTTTTTGCTCTGTGCCAGAAAGCACCCCGAGCTACGCAACAAAATGTTATAGATTTTACTGATTTATTAACTCTGTTATTTGTTAAAATTTGTTTGCTTACTTATTAGAGGATGGTCGCGTTTGTTCAGGGATTTAAAAGATGTCTCGTACCAGCAGCAAGTGATGGCAAATTTGTAAGATGAGTATTTTATCCACCTTAGCTAAGTCTCTTAGTAGTTTGGCATGGATTTATGATTAGAAATATGTCTGTATGTGATTGAAATTACCAACGCTTCTGAGTTTTGACCATCCAAATATAATTTCCACCGGGACATCCTCTTATGATATGGATCCAACTAAAATTTTGAACACCGTATTATCAAAAATTAAGGCATTAAACGACTCGGATAGTACTTTGAAATACCCAAACCATTCTTCATTAAAAATTACAATTAGCCCACCACCAATCTCTGGTTTAGGAGAATTACACATATTATAGATAGCAAATTTAAAATTTTATACCCAAAATAAATCACAAAAACATCGATTAAATCTGCAAAGAGAGAGAAATTAAAATTGCATGCACGCTACACACATTATGAGGCTTGGTTTTAGTTTGAACATACTTCAGAGTTTCTTTCTTCCTGACAACAGTACGTGCCTTCCAAGGGAGGATCTAGGAAGAAATTTTTTCCAAACGCGGAGACAACCAAAGGCTAAAAGATCCATATTTAAAAAATTTACCACAATATGGACTTGGAAGCCAGTGTTCTGAAAACCGGCCCGGCCATCGAACCGGAAAAATCACTGGGTCATGGGTCAGTGGGCCAACCAGTGGTTTAACCCTGATTCACTGGGTCATATTAAAACCTATCTTTTTTAACCTCTCCTTACGTGTGCACTGCAGTTTGGTGTTTTTATTCTATCAACATATATATATACGTGTTTAATGATCTGAGCTAACACGTTCTATTCAAGTGCCCCACATGCTAAGAAGTCAACACGTACAAACCTTAAAACAAAATTAAAAAGAAGAACTAGGGTTATCATTCGCCTCCTTCTTTGTTAACCCTGTCTCTCTTTTTTTCATCTCTCTGTAAGAACTAAGAAGTTCATAGTTTGTTCATCCTCTTAATTTCTTTCTTCCTTTCCTTTTTGGTAACCAATTTCCTCTTTGTATCTATTTTTTTCTTTTGTGAACTCCTCTTGTATGGACGGTAGTTAAATCAGGACGGTAGTTAAATCAATTTTATAATTAAATCTTGATGTGGGTGTGTTTATTTGATTTTGATTTGAAGGTATCTCACTGTACTTTGAATCATATGATGGAATGGAAAAGATTCACAAGAATATATCATATTTTCATGAATTTAAAATTTTGACAGGGTTGAATCGGCTGTTGGACCGGCCGGGTCATCCGGTTTTTGATTTAGAGAGCGGTTTTTTCTAGAATTACTGGGTCAGTATTGAATCGGACCGGAAAGGGGACTGGTTCACGGTTTTTCCGGTCCGACCGGCCGGGCCGGGCCGGTTTTCAGAACACTGTTGGAAGCCAGCTGAACTGGGTGGTCAGTTTCCCACCTTTGTCATAGGTTTGCTCTGCCACTGGTGCCTCCGTGAGAATCCCAGCGCTGAGCCAGAAAATAAGGCCAAATAAATTGGTCCAAAATGGCCTTCGTATAGATGTTTGTCTTGCATTTATATTTTTGGCGCTTTTACCAGCATTTCCTCCGGGATCTCCCTCCAGACCTTCACAAAAAAAAAAAAGAAAAAAAAAAAAATCAAACTGAGTTAAAATCCATCAATAGTGAAAACCCCGAGTCTAAATGAATCTGTATATATATGTAAGAAAGCTAAAATATTTTGTTTTATTATAATTATTAATCACCTAGTTTTCGAACTGCCTGTAACAGTTCTTTCATACGTTGTTTGTCTTTCTTCTTGCTTTCATAGTACTTCCCAACATAATAGCCCTGTGAATTCATTAACGTTTGTAATTAATTACATCATCAATACTCAATATTAAAACAAGAACCAACGAGATATTCCAAGAGATTGGAAATTTCGAAAAATAAAGAAAGAATAAACTTACTTTGCCGTTTATTGTTACCCAGCAAAGGCTATTATCATCTATCAATCGCTTTTCAGTCGTTGTTAAACCTGACATAAATAAGAATGTTGTGTTTTTTGTTCAGATGTGCAAGAAACTGTAGCTTATATAGCAGACTTTCATGATTATTCTTATCAGTCGGTACCGGCACCGCGTATTCATCTTCAAACCGCGTATTCATCTCTTCATATAATAGAAAGGGAGAAAGTACCAGAAGATTGAAGAAAACCGTTTAATATTTTATTAAATAAATTTTATTCATTAAAATATGTAGATAAAAGAGGTTAATTATGGGGGAGACGACTTTAGACAAATGATTGGAGCAGGGGACTTTAAGTAAATGATTGGAGCGGCGGAGAGAAAGCATAATTAAAATGCTATTTGACCTGCACGTAACAGCTAATTGACAACGAATTTTAGTGGCCGCATGGCAGAGAGGTGTCTTCCTTCTCGTTCACAGAATCACATTCACATCTGAAAGACTGAACATAATTAATCGTATTTATGTTAGTTGATGCATAATACCAACCAAATAGTGGTCGACCATTATAGAGTTTCACTATCCTTCTCTTTGTTTTTATGAGTAAAAAACGAGGAGAATAGGATTTTACAACGGGTATAAAAGATTCTAAACGACTAAAACAAACTTACTGCATGTATATTGTTGCCATTAATTTAAGTCTGAAGTTTGGACTGGACTTGGCTCAAAAGGGCAAGTCGGGTAAAATAGGTCAAGTCGTCTAAGAGCAACTCCATTGGCAAGGGGAAAATTCTTAAGCCATGCACTATGGCTATATTCTATAGTCGTTATAGAACGGTTATATCCAACTTTACCCCTATTTTCACAACTTTCTCTATAGGTTGACTAGTCAAACTGCCTTAATAACTGTTCCGAAAGTTTGACTTTTAATGGGGCAAGATGGTGGTGATTCTAAGGTGAGCCGATTATTTTAACTTTAAGATAACTATACCACTAATTTTCCCTGGCGTCATTAGGAGCGACCACGAAAAAAAAAATTAGGGGCGACATATAAGATAAAATAGGTCACCCAAAACTAAAATAAAGCCACCCCTTATCTTAAATTTTTGAAATGTCTAAAATGCCCTCCATAATTAGTGAACAATACTACGATCGGTAGTTTATATTGATGTATGTTGGTTTGTGTTAAAAAAATTATAATCTGTAGTTAAATGGCAATTTCGTGATGTTAATATTACCGATTATGGTGGTAACCCCAAATTCATTTTTTTCAAAACCAATGGAATTTTGAATTTCTATATTTGCACAATCGGTAGTTTCTTGATGTTTATTATTTACCGATTGTACAGTCGGTAGTCTAGTGATGTTCATTTATCTACCGATTGTGGTAATTGCTCCAAATTCGAAAAGTTCAAAAACCAATGGAATTTTGAATTTCTCTATTTGCACAATCGGTAGTTTCGTGGTGTTTATTATCTACAGATTGTACAATCGATGCAGTAAGTGATGTTCTTTTATCTACCGGTGACATGTTTGCCCCAAATTCGAAATTTTCAAAAAAAAAAAATGGAATTTTGAATTTCTCCATTTGCACAATTGGTAGTTTCGTGATGTTTATTATCTGCGATTGTATAATCGGTAAGTCCAGTGATGTTCTTTTATCTACAGATAGTGGTAGTTGCCCCAAATTCGAAATTTTCAAAAACAAATGGAATTTTGAACTTCTCTATTTGCACAATCATAAGAGTTTCGTGATGTTTATTATCTATCGGGATGTTATTTATCTACCGATTGTGGTAGTAGCCCTAAGTTCAAATTTTTCAAAACCAATGGAATTAGTTTCTCAAAGAAGAGAAGAACATAGTCACCATGGGTAGATCAAAAAATAAAACTAAACTACCGATTATGAAGGGACATATAGGTATTCTCAACCTATTTTGTCTTATTATCGCTAATTCTTTAAGGGTCGCTCCCTCTAATGACGCCTTAGATAATTTTACTACCATATCATTCATTTTTTATTTTAACTTTGTCTCCTAAATCATTTTGGAAGCTAGTTTTGGGCTTTGGATCCTTTGGACTTAGTGTAGATAAGTAGGGAACTTAGGCCTATTTCTATGCACATGCCAAAAAAATGGTATTTGGCATGCCCCAGGTGGCATGGAAAACCATTTGCTCCCTATGGGGAAAACCACGGAGTGATCAAATTTCTAGCTTAGCGATATTAAGAATATCTCCCGGCGATAAAAAGTCTTTCCATTAAGAATATCTCCAGGTGATATTAAGAATATCAAATTTCGCTCTTGTTTCTTTTTTTTCTTTCCATTTCTGTTTAAGAAAAATCAAAAGATAATCGTTCAAGTTTAGAGAGCAGTTTAAGAATTTCAAGTTTTGAAGAAGAATTGAGAAGAGGTTAGAAGAGTTGAGAAGATGGTGCGGTATTTATAGGCCAACTTCGAAAACGGTGGCGATATTAATTGTATCGATAGCGCTAGAGTAAATTTGAAGCGATATTAAGAATATCTCAAGCGATAAAGTCTTTATCTAATACAACCGAGAATACCGCACCTATCTTAGCACATCTATATCTAATACAACCGAGAAACCACAGGACTCAAGGTGTTCAATTTATATTAGAACGATGATGGGAAGACTACAAACACGTTCTTTTCGGAATTAGAGAAACATCTTCCTCTCGGAGTAAAATCCACTTCGGTTATTCGAGCACTAAGCATGGTGAAATGAATTTGAAGTTGGGTTGGAATTTGTATAAAACAAGTATTTATAGGGGAAAATGGTAGCCGTTAGATGAAGATAGAGGAGCGATTATCATAGTATATCGGCGACATCTTGACTAACGTGGCGATTTCAAGACCAACGAGCGATTTAAGACCATCGAGGGATGGACACTCTATCGCTCGGAAACTCGTCGTGTATGGCTATATGCCGGGGAAAAACATATTGGCATATGAGTTTAGCAGTTTGGCATGCCCATAGTGGGTGCATATATGCCAAATATCATGTTTTGGCATGTGCCTAGGAATAGGCCTTAGCCCATAGTACAAGCAAAGACATTTTTAGTCAAAATTACCCGAACTAAATGTTTTTATCGCTCCCACCCTATGGTTACTAAACAACACTAGATTTGTGCCCGTGCTATGCAAGGGCATTATATTTCTTTTAATTTGGTGTGCCTAAGGTTTCACCCGCCTGGTCCGTGGGGATGCATTTTTTTATTTGGTGTTAGCAAGGCTTCGCCTCGCCACGTGGAGATGCATTTTTGATCTGGTGAGTGCTGGGCTTTGCCCACCCCGTGGGGATGCATTTTTGATTTAGTGTGCAATGGCTTCGCCCTCCGTGAGATACATTTTGAATTGGTGTGCGCGGGGGTTTCACCCCGCCCCGTGGAGATGCATTTTTTTTTTTGATTTAGGTATTAGCGCGCGGGGTTCGCCCCGCCCAGTGAGATGCATTTTTAATTTGGTGTACGTGAGGCTTCGCCGTCTTGTGGCGATGCATTTTTGATTTGGTGTGCGCGGGGCTTCGCCTCGCCTCGTGACGCCGATAACATTTTTTGATTTGGTGTGGCGGGAAAACACCTTAAACCAGGTGGAGAATAAGTGTATAGTTTATTTATTTTTTCATTTTATTTTTGCAAATATGTGGATTTTCTCCCTTTTATATATATATATATATTAATTTGGAAAAAAAGAGTCCTTTATACGGTAGACATACGATTTCCAAATTGAATTTAGACTTTCATAAAGTTCCAAACACGATAGGTTAGGTTTTCCTTTTAAGTTTGTAATTTTTAAATCAATCATACGTTGGCAAGTGTCTCGCAAATTCCAAATTGAATTTGGTTTATTTTTTTTATCTTTTCCAATTATTTTTAAACCAATCATACGTTGCCAAGTGTCTCGTGAATTCCAAATTGAATTTGATTTCCTTTTTTTTTTATCTTTTATTATTCTCTTTAAACCAATCATACTTGCCAAATGTCCTCACCAAAACACTCGTCTCTCAAAACTCAAAAAGGTCTATTTGACGTAAATAAAGCAAGGTTTCTCACCATTCAACGTGATAACTTTATTTGTCTAGGCCTTTAAGTTTTTAGGTTCTTCTTCTTCTCCATTTTCCTCCTTTCTTTTTCTCTGCTTTGTTATCCCCTTTCTTCTCCTCTAGTTCCAGCGTGATTGTACAATGCGAAGCGTGTTTCTCTCATGTTAGGAGCGTGCTTCCATCACCAATTTCCTTGAGGAGCGCGGATTCACGATTCTCAAGTAGGATTCGTGATGTGTATGGAGGTTCATTGTCTAGAGTATTAGTAGAATGATTGAAACTCTGCCAAACAAATCCACCATTTCTATCAAGAAGCACTAAGTTACATCACAGTTCGAAATTTGGTTCCACCCATACATTATTTCCATTACCTGGTAATTCAAGGTAAGTATAGATATAAAGATTACCATTTGAACTTAACCGAAGCATTGACCATGTCTTTATTTGAATTTAGGATTAGCGAAATAAAAACAAAAGAATCATTACCGCTCCCGTAAACATTATCAATTAGGCGTCAAAGTAATCGGGATCAATGATAGTCTTGAAGGTAATATTAACCCCTAAATCCATCAAGGGTGATACTTTATAATAGGTGAGCGGTTTGGACGATAATGATTTAGGGTTTGGATTGAAGAACAAACGAAGTGTTTTATCTTGTAAAACCATACTGTATTTCCCGTTTACTATCTTGTTAGTTTTTTTTTTTTTTTTTTTTTTTTAGTTTTTGAAGGTTTTGAAGGTATTTGTGAAGGAAAATTAGGGTTCGTGGGTTTTTAAGCTTTCTTACACTTGTGATTTTGGCTTCGTTTTTAATCGTTATTACAATGGGAGATCATCTCCGGATCCCCTAGAATCTCTAGATACCTTGATCTTGTCATCTGTAATATTATTGAAGCGAGAGAACCAACCTCTGTTGATCTCAATTCTTACCAAAACCAGCTCTTATCGCCGGGAAAGGCAAGGGAATTATTCTAACGCAGAGTTAGAAGATGAAGCTTTGCGGAACATATGAAACACGATTTGATTGGTCGTATTGACAAAAAAAAATTGATATAAAGTTCGAGATCGCAACACAAACCCTATTATCACAATGGAAAATTAATGGCAGTTGTAGATTTATTCCATTACCTAAAGGATTTTTCACGATGACTTTTTCTAACAGCTAATGATGCTAAAAAGTATTGGACGAAGGTCCATACATCATGTAGACGACAAAAAACAGACACCAATCATCCATGCAATTCGTGTTCAACCATGGACGAGTTGGTTTTGATCCGGGCAAACAAAAAGCTTCATCGACTCTTGTTTGGGTTCAATATCCGAGGTTTGAGGCAAGAGTATTGGATGGAGAGAATTCTTCTAGGTATGTCACCACCCTTGGTAAACATGTCAAAGTCGATGAACTAACTTTGAAGAAGACGTTTTGGATATTATGCATCGATTTTAGTTGAGATCGATTTTTCAAACCGATTGATAAAGCTGTTACGTTCAATCAAGTTGGGATCCCGAGGGTTATGCACGAGGTGGTGGAAATTCCAAAACATCACGGGTTTTGCGAGTAATCTGCAAGGTTTTAGGTCATTCTATTGATCAATGTAAAAGCTAAATCCACGACTTTGTAGCCGAAAAATTGTTGCTACCAAGTCGTAATGGCAGATAATAAGCTTTAGAGATCGTAGAAGAGGTAACGGAACCGAGACTTTGTTCCCCCAACAAGCGAAGAGTCAACAACAATAACAAATCGATTACAAAGTAGAAGACAATCAGATTCGGAGTAGCTAAGGGTACAAAACTAAATTCGTGACAACATGTAAGGAAAATTCGGGTAACGTAAACATCGGGAAGTTTGATGTTTTTAAAAATATGGACTAACCGAGGCAAGATGATATGATGGGCGAGAACCAAGAAGGTGAGGGTGAAGAAGTGGAAAGTGTTTATGATGAGTCATCTAAAGATGTTGGGGGATAAACCTATAACTCCGAAGTTGATATCTGTAGTCAAAGAATCGAGAATAATCTCACTTAGGTCGAGCGATGGAGTTGTCATGGAATGAAACCACACAAACTATTGTATCGAGAGCAAGATTTTAGTTGTCACCTTACTACTCAAAACTTCAAGAATGCAGTAGTTGATGATCCCACTATTACTCGGAATTAGACAGGGGGTTGTTGTTGGTAACAATAAAAGACGTAAACGTACAAATAAATCCAAAGAGAATCTCTCGGAAGAGGAAATACGTATGTCAAAGTTCGCTCAAGAAATTATAGATGTCGCGACAAATAATCTTTTATCGATGAATTAGCTGAGAAGGTAGCCAATGAGGATGTGGAACAAGTTGGAACCCGATTATAATGAAGGGATGGATGCGATATTAATCGATCGCGATTTGTACTCCTATATTTAGGGGTCTATAATAAACTCCTAACAAAGATAAAGGGTTTGACCATTGCGGGAGAAGAAGCTCGAAGAGAGTCTTGAATTTTTATAAATATGAAATTGGCTACCGCAGGTTAATGGTAATACATCGAGAGTAGTAAGTGCGTGGACCTTTACAATTGCATAAACGCAATTTTAAATGAAGTTATGTTGCTAGAACGATGATTGCTACGAGACATGAGTATTACTGCGTAGGGTCCTTTGAGTTAGTTTGATATTAATGATTGAAGTTTAACGGGTGTTATAGGTTTTTACGTTTTTGTAAGGGTTTGTTTTGCCCATTTATATTCCTTAGATTTTTCGAGGTTTTGTCGCCCTTTTAGTTTCTAAAGGGTCTCGGGGGATCCTAGGGTCCCCTGCAATTACCCCATCACTGCTTGTTTAGCTTTAAAATTATGACTTAGCTAAAAAATAGTAGTTGAACTTCCAGGACCAAGACCTTGTCCTATCAAGAGAGTATTAGTAGGATGATAAAACTCTGCCAAACAAATCCACCATTTCTATCAAAAAGAAAGCACTAAGTTACCATTTGGAGTAGTTGAATATCCACGCCCTTTGTTGTTTGTCCCTAGTTTGCCAAACAATTTGGCCATTACCATCGTTTAAAGCAAGATTCCCGCTACGACTAAAGACAAGTTTAGCATTTTCGCCAACAGGGTGATCAAGGTTAGCTTCCCAAACCCACCGTGTCGTCGGTTTAAGATTACCCTTACCTATGGCAAGTATGTAAGTATGAATACCAAACTCAGGTTTGTTGAAACCAGTACCAGCGGTACTCTCATCGTTGGTTTGATAAAAATAAAGAGAAATGGATAGTTTTTGATTGGTAAAGCACGATACCTGCACACACACCGTATTCAGTTTCATCCTTTAACACTTACATGAAACGAGGTGGTTTTACCAACTCATAACTGAATCTCTTTGATGGTGAAACACCTGCATTTACTACTATAAGTGATGAAGAACAAAAATATTAGCGATAGTAAGAAATTGATGAAATGAAGAAGAATATGATTTCATCATCTTTAGAACTTATGCTTGAGGTAACACTAGTATAGTGGACTATCTTAATCTTGCAATGGGATTTTTGTCTTATTTATAAGCATGATTTCTGGTTTTGAATTTGGGCAATATTTTGGCGTGCTCCTCCATTCACAAAGCCATTCGTATTGCGCCCCCAAATTAGAAAATATTATTTTCACATGGATTTTGAATTACTTATAATTAAAAGTAAAATATAACACGTCCACCACTTGGACAAAGGTAAACACCTAGAAGCTGCAGCAAAGTCGTATGCTCACGCCTCACAGCACACTGCATTTAAGGCCATGGTTTAATATAACGAAAATATATTTTGAAAGTCACCCTTACTTTCTGGCTCCACTTTTAGAGAAAGTCGTATGCACACAGCACACTGCATTTAAGGCCATAGTTTAAGATACCCAAAATATATTTTGAAAGTCACCCTTACTTTCGGGCTCTACTTCTCCAACCCAATTTCTTAAATCAATGTGAGGATGACATGACTTCACTTTTGATAAATGTTTAAGTCCACATAGGATAGACATTCAAAAACTACTAAATTAATCCCAATATATTAAATAACTATATTTAGTTCTAATAAAATCTAAAAACTACTAAAAATAATAGTTGCACATGCATAGGTTAACATTTGCATGTATGCAGATAGAGGTGTAAAAACGTGCTGGCCCGAAGACATCCCACACACGGTCGCGTGCTTCACGTGCCATGTGCCGTGTTTGGCACAGGCTTAACGTGATTTGAACGCGTCTTTGTGCCGTGCTGTGCTCTTTACTAGTCAAAAGCTGGGCACAACACATTATGAGGCACAACACACGAATAAACGTGTGGAAGTGGCGTGCCCGTCGGCACACGTGTTATAAACAATTTGAAATCACTTAATGTATACATTAAGTCAGACATTATCACAAGAATTTAATTAGACAACATATCATTTGAAATTATTTCAAGTAAATTAACAAGTTTATTCAATAAAAAGAAATAGCCCATAAAATATAAAATTGGATTATTGTCATGTAAATTAAAGTTCTAGTTAAATGTAGGTGACGACATTATAACAACGATATTGAAATATATTTTCCAAATATTAAGGTATTATATGTGTTGTTATAAATAAGCCAACATAAAATGTTAAAAACTAGCTAAGAATAGTGACTCTATTGTGAAATATACAAAAATGTGATGTATTATCCCTTGTTATATGGTGTATTTGTACATGTTATGGCGTGCTCTCTTAACGTGTTGTCTTTGGGATGGGCCACGTGCTTATCGTGCCGTGTGCGTGTGGCCGTACTGCGTGTGCCAATTAGTCAAACCCGGCCCACGTCCCATTTAACTAACGTCTTTATGCGGTCTTAGGCTAAGTCACGTGTCGGGCTGGGCTGGGCTCGTGCTGGCACAGCCCAATTTACACCTCTATATGCAGAGGTTAAGGAGCAGTTAATTCCCACCTTTTGCTTGGGTGTTTGAGAAAAGTTATGGCAACTAATACTTTCATGGGTCCTGTTAACCTATGCATCCATGCATAGGTTAAGACCTAATAATTAATTACTAGTTTATATAGGTTTAAGAGATTTTTGTATTGGGAAATCAAGTAGAGTTAATTGTGTTTTAATTAGTAACCAGATTACACTACTACCCCTATCCTCTTAAACGAAAATATGCCTTCTCTTTGGGCTATCTCTGAAAGTCATGCATGCAAACTAACTCAGTTTTAATTTCGGAATCTGAGCATATATTTTGTTAAGATATTACGAGTATTTGTTTCCAGATTTGGAAAAAAAAAACATATATTCTTAGATTTATCCTTCAAAAAAAAATATATATATATTTAGGAAACGAAATCAGTGGCCATTAGCTGCACTTATCTAAAAAGATTTTTAACCGTGAAATGAGATTTGAGAAAAAAAAAATCAAAAACGGGAAGAAACTGCCACCCATACAACACTTCCTAAATTCTATCTCTTTTTTTTGGCTTCTCTTCCTCTAATAGGATTTCAAAGCCATAAATCAAACTACATAGACATTAAAAATAAAACAAATCATCATACCCAATCCTTATGGAGAAGAAGGTTGGTTGTGATTGATTAGATTGACCATAAATACCACCAGAAAGACGCTGGTATACAATATAGAACTAATAAAGATAAAGAAGGACTAGATGACGGTATTGAGAGCTATTTAGCCTAATTTAATTTGGGGAAAAATCATCATGTGTTTAAGCCTGTGAGGATTTTTTTTTCCCTCCCTAAACGATAAGTGAAGAGAGAATTTAAAAGGACGAGCTAAGCTTAGATTTTTATTCGGAAAATGGGTCATTTGTCCAAAAAAATTTAAAACACGGTTCAAATGGACGAGTAAAAAATTTTATGGGTGAAATGGACAAAAAAAAAATAGCAAGGATGAAACCGATTCATCCCGGCAAACTTAAAAAAATAGCAAGGATGAAATTGGATGCATCCTGTGTAAAATAAAAATAAGAAAAATATTTGAAAATGGACATGATGAAACCGGATTTATATCCACGCCTATTTTTAAAATTTTGTCCATTTAAAAACAAAGATTCAAATCGACTGTCCTTTTCACCCAGGAAATTTTGATTTTGGTCTTTTTAACCAATTTTGTGATTTTTATTTAAGTATAGGGACAATAATGTAAAATGAGCATTTTTAAAATAAAAACGTTGTTAATAACTAAAAATATCAAACTCTAACCAAAAAGTGGACATTAATTGCTTCTGAATCTACGCCTCTATGCAGAGGTTAACATTTGCCTCCTTAATTTAATGCGAAAACTCTAATAAAAGAAAATTTGACATCCAATAAATTCAGCTAACATCAGCAACACATGAATTCAGCAACACTTATCAGCTGCGATGGTTCATTAAAGACTTTTACTTCGCGTACTTAATGTATGCATCTATCGAATCCTTAGATACAGCATCAAGCTTGGCCAACCGTATTGATTTGGGCAGCAAGGAAGCACTTAAAACCATTATTTTTGTAGAAGAAACCTACACATTTGCAGTCATCGGTGCACTTCTTCATACACTCGTTGACCGTGATCGGTCCTTCTCCATAAGAATTAACGAGTGGCCGATAATCTTCTACATCTTTGACTTTGAAATAACCCAACTTGGCAGCACTAACATTGCAAGCAGTTACTTTTGGTAGCTTGCATTCTCGTCCCAACCCATTAGTCCTTTGGGTGTAGGACAAGCAACACATTGTTGTCTTTGCAAAGACCGAATGACAAACATTTTGCTGGCAGTAAACTTATTCACTGGGTCTTCTTCTCTAGAAAAGGCGGCATAATAAGTTTCCTCCAGGCAATAACCCATGAGCTGATAATTCGTAGTAAAGTATAGATATACAGATTGCCATTTGAACCTAATCGAAGCATTGACAGTGTACTATTGTATTTAGGATAAGCCAACATAAAAGAAGAACCAGCACTAATAGCAATGCCCCAGTACATTTAATGACCCCTCCAAAGAAGAACTTGGACGTGTCGAAGGTAATATTGATCACTAACTTTACCCATTTGTGTTACGTTATAATAGTTGAAAGGTTTTACCGATGCTGATGCTGATTTTGGGTTGGGATTGAAGAATAAACCAAGTGTTTCACCTTGTAAAACCATACATAATCACCGTTACTATCTTGTTAGTACTTGAACTCCCAATACCAAGACCTTGTCCTAGCCAAGAGAGTATTAGTTGGATAATAGAAACTCTGCCAAACAAATCCACCATTTTTATCATGAAGCACTAAGTTACCATTAGGAAGTAGCTTAATATCAACCACACCTTTGTTGCTTGTCTTAGTTTTGCCAACCAATTCGACCATTAGCATCGATTAAAGCCCAGATTTCACTTTCTGCGACTAAAAACAAGTTTAGCTTTTATCTCCAACAGGGCGATTAGGTTAGCTGCCCAAACCCAACGTGTAATCCCGTCAGGATGATGAAAACGTCGACCCATACCGGTATCCTATAGCAAGTATGTAAGAACTACTTGTTACAGGTTTGTGTGTACCACTACTCTCATGATTGGCTTCATAAAAAAGAAAGATAAAAAGATCGTTTCGTTGGTAAGGATGATACCTTACGCTGTACTCAATTTCAGAAGAACCTCTATAGAACGACCGGGCATCCAAGTCATAACTGAATGTCTTTGATGGTGAAACGACTACTGCGTCTATAACTAATGAAGAACCAAAAATCAACAAGATGGTAAGAGAGGTGAAGAAATGAAGAGGAATGAGATTTGATCATCTTTGAGTTGTGGGTAATAGTACTACTCTACTGGATATATCCTGCAATGGAATTTGTTATGTTATTTATAATTATATAAACTCGGATAGATAAGATTTTGGGTTTTACGTAATAAAATTTTCTCAACTTGGCTAGTATTTGTGTGAGGAGTGATTAATTACTCTTCCTAGAGCAGAAGCTGTAAGCAAAGTCAGACACTGCATGGGGAAAGACAATTTCATGTTACTACGTGAAGACTCCAAGGTAACCTTGTCTAGTATACATATTGGTTATTACGGTAGTATGTTGTTTTTCGAGAAAAATATGGAGACATCCACTAGTTATCGTTTTCAATCACCACCAGGTAAATTGTTTAGTCTTTAATCTCATTTTTGGTATTACCTAATGTTGAGATTATTATCCTGACGTTGCTTGGCCAATATAAGATCCTGCTTATAATCCTTAGAGCCTCTCCACTCATTTGCTAATTGGTTTTGAGTTGGATGTCG